>CM060919.1:840387359-840987359 GCA_030737875.1 Allium sativum | reverse complement strand
ATTCTATGTTATATATATATATAAAAATCAGTTTCAGTTTTTTTTCATCAGCAAAACAAATCAGTTTTTACCACTAAAACAAATCAGTTTTTACACCAATAAAAGAAATAATAAAAGAGAAAAAGAAAGAACTTACAGCTAACAGTGAAAGAGGGGAGGGGTCGCAATGGTCAGGGCGTCGCAGATCGAGGGATTGGCGCGAGGTGGAGGTGGCAGGCGGGGGCGCGTTCGGATGGGGCTTCGACTTTGGGGAGGTCGACTGGGTTCGCGGTTTCATAGGAAAGGGGCGCGAGGCTAGAGGGAAGAGGAGGGCCGCGCTTGCGGGGAGGTCGACAAGGTCGATTGGCCGGCGGTGGTGGCGACAAGGCCTGAGGCGGCGGCTCGAGTTCGACGCGTTTTTTTTATTTCTGTTGAAATGAACCGGGGGGGATGTGTTGACCAATTTGAAGAGACAAAGGGGGCCAGGGTTTTTTTTTAAATATTTTTATTTATTTTATAATCCATAAAGTAACTTTAAATGTCGATCTCAAAACGAGACCCACCGCCTGTCGTCCATAGCGTTTCGCCCCCATTCCGAACACAATGGGATATGTATCGTAGGCTGATTCGACTGTTACAATCAGTTTTCGTCAAAATCAACACATAACTCTATATATTGAATTTGAACGCGCATTTCAATTTACCGAGGTCACATACTAACTCGAAAAATTCCAAAAAAATATTTTCTAGCTTCGTATTGACTATACGGTCCTAACAAAACTTGTTTCGCCGAATTCCGAGACCGTTGGAAAAATGACCATTTTCCAGTCGATTAAAATCAACTAAAACTGGTCAAACGCGTTTTCCTTTGCCACGCTCACATATTGATTCGAAAAATTATGAAATTTGGAATCTAGCAATAACTTGACATCACGGATCCAACAAAAGTGGTTTCGTCGAAATCCGAGGTCGTTTGCAAAATTTCCTTTTTTAAGGGCCTGAATTCCATAGCGACTATTTAGAATTTTCACCTGGACATATCTTTTGATTTCCTCTATGAAATTTCGATTTATCGGATTCGTTGGAAAGATATTCACAAATAGATCCTAATGTTTTTGGTTTCACTAAAATCCGGATTATTTTGCACCCGATACATTCAATTGAAGTTTGAAATCGAATTATCGAACTACCGCGCCATTTTCAATTCCCTTTTATAATTATATATAATTATTTATATTCTAACGATGATGTATATAAATATATACGTCGAATTCAATTCAAAACATTTTTCTTGTCGATATTATTTAAAATAATCTATTTTAAATGTTCAAAATTCGCTAAAATTGCCAAAATAAAAATTCTAAACTGGCCCAGATTTTCGGGTTGTTACAATCTCCCTCACTTAAAACTTTTCGTCCCCGAAAAGGAACAAAATCGAAAGTGGTTTGATTAATCAACTCTACGTTCGATCTGGCTTTCATTCTCCAACTTTTCAGTTTCTGAGAATTTTCAAACTCTTCAAAAATTTGGCTAACACCCTAAATTTTTGAAAAATTTCGCCATAACCTCCCCTGCACCGGGAGCCACGGGAAAATCCCGAAATTGCCATATAGGCCTTCTGATCTCAAAAAGAAAAAGAAAAAGCCAAGCGGCTAGCCAATAGGCTCATAAAATCATCATCACCCAACAAAACAGTAAATTATATAGTAAACATGTACCTATTTGTCGGGCAAACAAATTTTATTCTCTGCTCTAGCCTCCTTGCTATGACCTGTTCAATGTAAGTACATGTATATGCAAGCAAATGCGGCTAATTTTCAATACAATTCGATATGTGATTCAATTAGGCTAAATGGCTAAAAATTAGCAAACAAATAAACAAACAACGCAAACATCAGTCAATTAGTGAATTAGAGTTTCAAATTCATAATTTTGATATATAGTCAAAAATCACATTTTTGATGCCAAATCACAACAATAGGCCCTATCTAATTTCGGTTCTCACACCAGTCAATTGGAAATATATAAATATCACACCTTCGACTCTCGAACACTAATTCGGATGATGAAGCTTCAATCATCAGAACCATCTCCGGGCGACTAGAGTGTGATTCTATATCTATCCAGTATATTAAAATTCCAAATACACGTTTGCAAGGCGTATATGCAAAATCTTTATATACTGGACTATCCAAATCAATATAAATAACTAATCAAATACGAATAATTGATTTAAATTTTCAAAACAAAATTTGCTTTCACTTTAAAAATATACTCTTCACACTCGTTCTAGGATACTACTGATCCTATCTCTAACGAGTCATTCCCATTGGATATTACTAACCCACTATCTGATGAATTCTTTCGTATGGTTCTAATGTGCCTTGTTCTCTGCTTTGTAAACCAAAGCTCTGATACCAAATGTGACGAAAAGGAATTTCGCTCGGTCCGAACCAGTCGCTAAACCGACCCAGACCGTTCGAAGCGCCCTATTGTTGGAGAACACGACAAATCAGAACGCACACGGAAGAACATTTCATTGTATATTACAACAATGCATCAGAATACAAGAATATACAGAGTATAAATGAATATTACACAGAAATATCAGAGATTTAAATTACATTTAAATACATAGCAGCGGAAAATAATACAATATACAACTAGAAGAGATATACGGATACAAAGCTTTGCGGATATCGTTCCAGCTGTAAACCAGGATCCTGTGAATATAAATCTGCAAAACCAAAACTACTAGCTTCCCGTGTCAAAATAGGGGCACCCAGAGTTTAGGTTAGAACAATAAACTCCAGGTCAGTCATGGGACTGGTGTGAGAACTAAAACAGTTATAAATCTTTATTTTAAAGTTCGGTAAATCAAGGGACCACGCCGTAAAACACGGAACGGGTTTCCTCCCAAGAATAACAGTGCATAAAACAAACAGCGCAATGCTAAATAAAGAAAAATGAAGCTATTATAAGACCCAGTTCCCATCACACAATGCAACGCAAGCCGGAGGATAGGGTTTTTACCTTATAATAGCCAAGAATGCTTGATACGTTGAAAAAAAAATCATTTGTTAGTATTATAAGTGCATATTGTATAAAATAACTTCAAATCATAAGTATCAATCATAGACGGCATAAGTGCCCCATCCCACTATGTCGCCATACTAGGCTCTACAAATAAAACAGCAAATGTCACATATTTGGAAATTTGGTTTCCGTCTGCGAACCGAGGCCAGGGATCGTCCTCTACCGATTCGAGACTGTCTAGCCCGAGCCTCAGGAACAGCCGCAACTGCCCCTTGGATCGTCAGGGCCGGTCCACCGATGTGGATTATTATGCCTGAGCACTATGTTTCCCCGCCCTTTGGGGCGTAAATGAGCCAACGAATGACTCCATCGGACCTGGATCGTCCGATCAAACCGAGGCGCCTCGCAATAGCAACAACCACACAGGTGAAAAGTATATAAATGTCAAGGCTGGTAGGTCACTAACACCACCCTAGCTAGAAAGAAACGCATGCCCTCCCTGATGTCCTCTCCCGTTTTTGGTCCACAACCAGGGTGTGAGGCTCGCGAATCAACGTTACACAAAGTTGTGCCACACAGGCTGTGCTTTGATCATCACCACAAGACTTTGCTTTTCAACAGAAGCCTCGATCAATTGCCACTTAGGCATGCCACACAGGCAATTCACTCCATGCGTTTGATACCCATCAATATATAACCCCTGAGCTCGTACGTCTCAGAGAAGGGCGTTAAGCAAGAGAATAAATTCTCCGCCGCCAACCAGATATATATTTAATAGATATCAATCACACGGACTAAAATCCAATGTCAGACACACAGTCCATTTACAAGTTCGTTCTGGGTCTGAACGAAACTGGAGGCACCTAGTACCCCGCATGTCCATCGATCTCCAAGTACGTCTGGACGATCACCAACTGTTTCCATCTTCTTGGGTGTACAGCCCAATCAAGATCATCAGTAATCACCCAAACGACATGAAGACCTCCGATCTTCGACCATCGTCTTCATATTCGACTTATCGTCGTAACAGTTATTCAGAATGGGATAAACCCGGTCTTTCCGAATAACTCGCGTATATTTTAAATAAGTGTTACACAAACACAGCATACGCCTCATTCCAATTCATCAATCACAAACCGTAAATTAATCAAGAGAATAATTCCCCAAATATTAACCCCGGAGGCCGAAACCAACATCAGATCAATATTCAGAAAACCATTCTACTTGGCTAACCTACAGTTAGTTTCTAAATTTCACATTCATAGGGAAAGGTTCCCATTAATTTTATCCAAGATAAATTCCTTGAACTTGTTCTTTAATCTTCTTTTGAATTTCGATTCAACTAGTCGAGATTAACAAACCTTACTGAAGTAATCATTGGTTTTAATTTCCCAATCCCAACCTATTCATCCCATGAAGTAAAACTGGTAATACTTCATATCTAACACCACGGTGTTATCGGTAAATTCAATTACCATTTCACGTTTAAATCCAATTAAAGATTTAACTATCGCCTGGAGCAAAACTGGTGCTACTCCATTCTCGGTCATTTCAATCTAATTAAAGATTCATTAAAACTCCACTTAGTTTTAATCAGTGACTGGGTTAAAGAATCAGTGTCATTTAAAACACGGTTCACGATAAACCCATAATCACATCACATTAATTATCGGGTTAAAGAACAAGTGTTATTTAAAAACACTGTTCACGATAAACCCAAAAATCAATATCAATTCAATTCTAATTAAATATTGTTTAATTGGTACACTTCGTTAAATCTAAAATAAAAAGATTTAATCTTTTCTCAACTGGATTCAAGAACAGTGTTAGTGAAGACACCATTCACGACAAACCCAAATCACATTTGATATTCAATACGAGGCTCTGAATAGAAAATATATCGGCTTATATTCAATATCAAATTCTATGATTAACAAATGTCGTATTGGAAATAACGATATATATATCTACATCTTTCAAATTTCCATAACAACATCTGTATAATCACGAAATCCAACATCGAAATATTCCGAAGACAATTTCGATTCAAATCCATTCCAATGCAATCATTGGAAATTCTGGTTATTTTCAAAACCATTTCAAATTCAATTTATTTATTTAAAAATAAATAGAATTATAATTCTAGTTCAAAACAAGTTCATTTCGATAAAAATCTATTTTTATCTTTTCAAATATGGAGTTTTTCATCCCAATTCTTTCTAAATCATTTCTTATGATTTTACACAAATTATTACTATTTTTAATAATTTTATCAAGGCCCGTACAGTCGATTTCCATCAACGGCCATCGAACTACACTTACAGCGACCTTTTCCAAATTTGATTTGGATATAATTCCAAATCCAACCTTTAGATTTCAAATTTCTAATATTCATTAGAAAGCTCCTTTCGATACGAACCCAACGGTTCCGGTTTTAGGAGAATCCGACGGTCGAATCTCCCTAATATTCGTTCGAAGTTAATGGTCGAAATTCGCGAACTGCCGCGGCGCGGCGCGTTCTATTCAGGCCATTATATATATATATATATATATATATATATATATATATATATATATATATAAATATATATATATATACTTCGTCGATTTCCTTTCGAAACGAATTTTATAAATCGTTTTAAATTCATTTTCAAAACGGTTTCAACTTTATATTCAATTTTAAATCAAAATTGAATATTCCAATATAAATTCATTTTAAATTCATTTCAAATCGATTTTAATTTAAATTGATTTCTAATTCAATTTCAGTTCGTTTTCAATTCAATTCAATTTCAATTCGAATTCATTTCTGTTCCATTTCAATTCGAATTCATTTATATTCAATTTCAATTCGAATTTATTTATATTCAATTCTTTTCAAAATATCAGATTTTGAAATCACTTTCGATATTCATTATAAAATGAATAAAATCGATATAAATATCGTTCACGTCAAAATGGCGTCAATTTAATCAATATGGCTTCATATATTCCTATTTTCAAATATTCTATTTCAAATATTTCTTTTTCAAATATTTCTATTTTAAAACTGGAATGAGACCCAATCAATTAACATATAATGTTAATTATATGGATTTCCTACAACACATGTATATATCAACAACGATGAATAATCAACCATCATCCAAAGTGCATTCTACACTGTATAAGCATCAAATATAAATATTCAACGCTTATAACAGCCTGTCAATCAATCGATCGACATACAACTAAACAATCGGGATTAGTGTACGTCAAATATCATCCCAATACCCGTGTGGGGGTTCAAGCAATCAAACACAGATTTTTATTTGTGCAGTTGGGCGATATGTAAAATTTATCGTCCCAATCAATGTCCTTCAAATAGGTGTACATAAACAAACCGTCCGGTTTGTAAATGAATATTTATTTATTCACATTCACGTTAAAAATTATATTTTTAACGATCAAACTATTTTATTCAACCTATGAATATTCTATTCGATTCATTTATTAAATAAAATGTTATCTTTATTTTTCTAACTTATTTTTAGAAAATTTCGGCGGCATAACGGCACGATACTAGAAACGGGACGAGGCCTAGCCTTATCCCCGGTCAAGTGAAGGCCCACGCCATTCACACATAAATCAAATCAATTCCATTTCACCAAACAATTCAATTCAAACCAAATAATCTAACCAATTACACAACCAAACAATTTAACAAACAAGCCATCCATGGTCTGTGGATGACGGGTGTCGGGTGCTACTAAACACCGTCTGCATCCTAGTATATATATATAACTAGAAAAAGAAATTGAAGAGTGAGAAGTTCTCACCAATAGCTATCAAACTTCACGACACTTCATTTATGGAAGTCTTCGTCGTTCTTGCCTCTTGTCACTTTCTTTGCTCGAATTCTCTACATATGTAAAATCACATTTTTACCTCGCTATTCGATACATAAAAATCGAATTTTTACTTTGCTATTCAATATATAAAAATCGAATTTTTACTATGTAATTCAATATATAAAAATCGAATTTTTACTATGTAATTCAATATATAAAAATCGAATTTTTACTATGTAATTCAATATATAAAAATCGAATTTTTACTATGTAATTCAATATATAAAAATCGAATTTTTACTTTGCTATTCAATATATAAAAATCGAATTTTTACTTTGCTATTCAATATATAAAAATCGAATTTTTACTATGTAATTCAATATATAAAAATCGAATTTTTACTATGTTATTCAATATATAAAAATTGAATTTTTACTATGTTATTCAATATATAAAAATCAAATTTTTACTATGTAATTCAATATATAAAAATCGAATTTTTACTATGTTATTCAATATATAAAAATCGAATTTTTACTACGTAATTCAATATATAAAAATCGAATTTTTACTACGTAATTCAATATATAAAAATCGAATTTTTACTATGTTATTCAATATATAAAAATCGAATTTTTACTATGTTATTCAATATATAAAAATCGAATTTTTACTATGTTATTCAATATATAAAAATTGAATTTTTACTACGTTATTCAATATATAAAAATCGAATTTTTACTATGTTATTCAATGTATAAAAATCGAATTTTTACTATGCTATTCAATATATAAAAATCGAATTTTTACTTTGCTATTATATATAAAAATCGAATTTTTACTATGCTATTCAATATATAAAAATCATATTTTTATATTCTCTATTATATAAAAATCATATTTTTAATACTTCTACTTTATAAAAATTATATTTTTATATTTCACATATGATAAAAATCATATTTTTATTATCTCCTTAATATAAAAATCATATTTTTATTCTATTTAAAAAAAATTACGATATTTTCATATTTAAAAATACGAACTTTCTATTTCTAAAAATCAGTTTTCTATTCTATGTTATATATATATAAATCAGTTTCAGTTTTTTTTCATCAGCAAAACAAATCAGTTTTTACCACTAAAACAAATCAGTTTTTACACCAGTAAAAGAAATAATAAAAGAGAAAAAGAAAGAACTTACAGCTAACAGTGAAAGAGGGGAGGGGTCGCAGTGGTCAGGGCGTCGCAGATCGAGGGATTGGCGCGAGGTGGAGGTGGCAGGCGGGGGCGCGTTCGAATGGGGCTTCGACTTTGGGGAGGTCGACTGGGTTCGCGGTTTCATAGGAAAGGGGCGCGAGGCTAGAGGGAAGAGGAGGGCGGCGCTTGCGGGGAGGTCGACGAGGCCGGTTGGCCGGCGGTGGTGGCGACAAGGCCTGAGGCGGCGGCTCGAGTTCGACGCGTTTTTTTTTATTTATTTCTGTTGAAATGAACGGGGGGGAGGGGGGATGTGTTGACCAATTTGAAGAGACAAAGGGGGCCAGGGTTTTTTATTTAAATATTTTTATTTAATTTATAATCCATAAAGTAACTTTAAATGTCGATCTCAAAACGAGACCCACCGCCTGTCGTCCATAGCGTTTCACCCCCATTCCGAACACAATGGGATATGTATCGTAGGCTGATTCGACTGTTACAATCAGTTTTCGTCAAAATCAACACATAACTCTATATATTGAATTTGAACACGCATTTCAATTTACCGAGGTCACATACTAACTCGAAAAATTCCAGAAAAATATTTTCTAGCTTCGTATTGACGATACGGTCCTAACAAAACTAGTTTCGCCGAATTCCGAGACCGTTGGAAAAATGACCATTTTCCAGTCAATTAAAATCAACTAAAACTGGTCAAACGCGTTTTCCTTTGCCACGCTCACATATTGATTCAAAAAATTATGAAATTTGGAATCTAGCAATAACTTGACATCACAGATCCAACAAAAGTGGTTTCGTCGAAATCCGAGGTCGTTTGCAAAATTTCCATTTTTAAGGGCCTGAATTCCATAGCGACTATTCAGAATTTTCACCTGGACATATCTTTTGATTCCCGCTATGAAATTTCGATTTTTCGGATTCGTTGGAAAGATATTCACAAATTGATCCTAATGTTTTTGGTTTCACTAAAATCCGGATTATTTTGCACCCGGTACATTCAATTGAAGTTTGAAATCGAATTATCGAACTACCGCGCCATTTTCAATTCCCTTTTTTAATTATATATAATTATTTATATTCTAACGACGACGTATATAAATATATACGTCGAATTCAATTCAAAACATTTTTCTCGTCGATATTATTTAAAATAATCTATTTTAAATGTTCAAAATTCGCTAAAATTGCCAAAATAAAAATTTTAAACTGGCCCAGATTTTCGGGTTGTTACAGACCTCCTCCTCGTCGATGCCGCGGCACCTTGCGCACGCCACCCCTCTCCTTCTTCTTCTCCAACTCGCGCTCCTCCTCCTTCCCAAATCCGCCTCTCCTTGTTGAAACCCACCGACGCCAGGAAGACCAATCGCGAACCCTAGTCTATCGCAGCACCTCGAAACCCACACCCCGCCACCAGAGGACGCCGCGACTTCCTCCTGGCCACCCGTGACCCCGTGCCGACCTCCTTAGCCTCGTCAGCCCCTGGCGCCACCCCTGCAGCCTCCGACGAACTCAGCCCCTCCCCATTCGACCAAGCCCAACGTCAAAACACCCCCTCCTCCCTGATTTTCCACTGTAAGTTTTATTTATTTATTTCTATTTTTATTTATTTTAGTAACTAAAGATAGGATGTTCAGATGATATAAAATGGTTTTGAAAATCAGTTTTCCTTTTTAAAGGAAGTATTGAATTTTATTTTCAAATTTTAAAATTCACAGCGGATTAAAAATATAATTTTTATACGTATAACATCGCCAAAAAGACTTGATCCTTATATATAAAACCGAATGATAAAAAGGCGATTTTTATTTTAATAGTAGTAAATTAAAAATGGGATCTTTATTGTTTGAGTAGATAAGGAAAAATATAATTTTTATACCAGTGGCATAATAAACATATAATTTTTATAAAGTAAAAGTAGTAAAAATGTGATCTTTATTATATAGTAGCGGTATAAAAATGGACTTTTTATCTATATAGTAGCGGTATAAAAATGGAATTTTCATCTATATAGTAGCGATGTAAAAATAGAATTTTATCCATATGGAGTAATTATAAAAATATGATTTTTATGTACATAACAACAATATAAAAATGTGATTTTTATATATGTAGTGGCTACGGGCAACGAAAGTGACAAAAGACGAAAAGGTGAAGATTTCCTACATAAGAAGGGTCGAGGCGTTTAGTTTAGCTTTGGTGAGAACTTCTCACTTTAAATCTCCTTTTCTAGTTAAAAATATATACTAGGATGCAGATGGTGTTTAGTAGCACCCGTCGTCCACAGACCATGAACAACTTGTTTGTTTAGTTAATCGTTTGGTGATTGATTTATTTGTTTGGTGGATAAATTTGATTGAATTGATTGTGTGATGGGAAATGAAATAAAATATTTATATAGTTAAAAATATTTTATCGTTAAAAATATAATTTTTAATGGGAATGTGAATAAATAAATATTCATTTACAAACCGGACGGTTTGTTTATGTACACCTATTTGAAGGACGTTGATTGGGACGATAAATTTTACACATCGCCCAACTGCACAAATAAAAATCTGTGTTTGTTGATTTGAAACCCCACACTTGTATTGGGATAAAATACGGCATACACTGATCCCAATAATTAGTTGTATGTCGATCGATTGATTGACAGGCTGTTATAAGCGTTAGATATCTATATTTGATGCTTATACAGTGTAGTGCACTTTGGATGATGGTTGATTATTTATCGTTGCTATTATATACATGTGTTGTATGGAATCCATATAGTTAACGCTATATGGTGATTGATTGGGCCTCATTCCAATTTAGAAAATAAAGAATATTATAAAATAAAGGTTCACGTGTTGACAGTACTCATCCGTTGAGATTAGTCATTTGTTGAACGAAATATTTTAACAATAAAATTTACATCTTTATCATATATAAAATTAGAAACTAACTGGAAAATAGATAAGATGAGTGGTCTCCTGGATATTGATCTGATGTTGGTTTCGGCCTTCGGGGTTAATATTTAGGGAATCGTTCTCTTACTAATTTACGGTTGGAGTCTGATTTGAAATCAAACGATAGATACCATAATTTTTATAAAATATATTAAATAACAAAAATATTCGCGTGTTGACAGTACTCATCCGTTGAGATTAGTCATGTATTGAAAGAAATATAGATTCATTTGTTGAATAGAATAACGAAGTTATTGAAAAATATAAAGCCGTGTTGATTAGAGATGCGCTATTTTGGCGCGAACGATATGTATATCGATTATATTCCTTTTTATAACGAATATTGAAAAGAGATAAAAACCGAATATTTATAACAGGAATTCGAATTCGAATTGAATTGAATAGAAAACGAATCCGAATTGAATTGATAGAAAATGAATTTGAATTGAATTGAATAGAAAACGAATTCGAATTGAATTGAATAGAAAACGAATTTGAATTGAATTGAATAGAATACGAATTCGAATTGAATTGAATAGAAAACGAATTCGAATTGAATAGAATAGAAAACGAATTAGAATTGAATTGAATAGAAAATGAATTCGAATTGAATTGAATGTAAAATGAATTCGAATTGAATTGAACAGAAAACGAATTTGAATTGAATTGAATAGAAAACGAATTCGAATTGAATTGAATAGAAAACGAATTCGAATTGAATTGAATTGAATAGAAAACGAATTGGAATTGAATTAAACAGAAAACGAATTTGAATTGAATTGAATAGAAAACGAATTCGAATTGAATTAAATAGAAATCGACGAAATATATGTTATATATATAATATAATGGCCTGAACAGAACGCGCCGCGCTGCGGCATTCGCGAATTTCGACCATTGATTTCGAATGGACATTACGGGAGATCCGACCGTCGGATTCTCCTAAAACCGGAACCGTTGGGTTCGTATCGAAAAGAGCTTTCTAACGAATACTAGAAAATTGAAATCTAACGGTTGGATTTGGAGATATGTCCAAATCAATTTTAGAATAGGTCGCTGTAAGTGCAGTTCGATGGCCGTTGATGGAAATCGATTGTATGAGCCTTGATAAAATTATTAAAAATATTAATAATTTGTGTAAAATTATAAGAAATGATTTGTGGAGAACTGGGGTGAAAAATCCCACATTTGTAAAGATAAAAATAGATTTTTATTGAAATGAACTATTTTTGAACTAAATTTAAAACCCAATTATTTTTAAATAAATAAATTGGATTTGAAAGGGGTTTTAAATAATCAGAATTTCTAATATATTTGATTAGAATTGAATTAGAAATGATTTGTGGGTATCGTGAACTGTGTTTTAAATGACATTAGTTCTTTAACCCAGTAAAGGGAGTTTTAATGAATCTGCAATTAGATTGAAATGTGATTTGAAAATTTAAATTATCAAATTTGGAAAATGAGCGAGAATGGAGTATCACCAGTTTTTCTCCAAGCGACAGTTAAATCTTTAATTAGATTTGAACGTGGAATGGTAATTAATTTTACCGATAACACTGTGGTGTTAGATATGGAGTATTACCAGTTTTGCTTCATGGGATGAATAGGTTAGGATTGGGAAATAAAATAAATAATTACTTCGGTGTGGTTCGCTAATCTCGACTAGTTTGGAAAACCATAATTTGGTTTGATATGACATCCAATGGAAGATTAAAGAATTTATCTTTGATAAAATTAATGGGAACCTTTCCCTAAGAATGTGAAATTTAGAAACTAGCTGTAGGTTAGTCAAGAAGAATGGTTTCCTGGGTATTGATCTGATGTTGGTTTCGGCCTTCGAGGTTAATATTTGGGGAATTGTTCTCTTGCTGATTTACGGTTAGTGGCTGCTAAATTGGAATGAGGCGTATGTTATGTTTGTGTAACATTTGTTTATTATATACACGGGTCATTCAGAAAGGCCGGGTTTATACCCATTCTGAATAACTGATTCGACGATATGTCGAAGATGAAGACGGTGATTGAAGACCAGAAGTCTTCACATCGTTTGGGTGATTACTGATGATCTTGGTTGGGCTGTACACCCAAGATGGGGGAATCAGTTGGTGGTCGTCCAAACGTACTTGGAGATCGATGGATATGCGAGGAAAGTGCCTCCGGTTTCGTTCAGACCCAGAACGAACTTGTAAATGGACTGTGTGTCTGACATTGGATTTTATTCTGTGTTGATTGATCTCCATTAAATATACATCTGTTTGGCGGCGGAGAATTTATTCTTTTGCTTAACGCCCTTCTCTGAGACGTACGAGCTCAGAGGTTGTATATCGATGGACATCAATCGCATGGCATGAATTGCCTGTGCGGCACGCCTAAGTGGCAATTGATCAAGGCTTCTGTTGAAAAACAAAGTCTTGTGGTTGATGATCAAAGCACGGCCTTTGTGGCGCAGCTTTGTGTATAACGTGAATTCGCGAGCCTCACACCTTGGTATGAGTTAAAAACGGGATAAGGACTACAGGGAGAGCACGACGTTTCTTTCTAGCTTTGGTGATGTCAGTGACTTACCAGCCCTGACATTTATATACTTTTCACCTATTTGGTTGTTGGATGCGAGGCGCCTCGATTTTAGGTCTGTAAGGACCGGGAAACGTGTGTTCAGAAATTGCCAATCCTCAAACATAAGAGAGGACCGGCCCTGAAGCATTCAGGGGATACCCAGAGTGTGTAGTCCCGAGGCATTTGCTAGAGTGTCTCGAATCGGAGAGGAGCTTGCCCCTTGCCTCGACTCATGATGGAAATCCAATTTCCAATACGTGATATTGCGGTTTTATTTGCAGAGCCTAGTATGGCGACATGATATATAGTGCCCATGCCGTCTATGATTGATATTTATGATTGAAATGTTTTGACACTATACATTTATAATAGTATCAAATGATTTGTTTTAAACATACCAAGCATGTTTGGCTATTATAAGGGAAAACCCTATCCTCCGGCTTGCTTTGCATTGTGTGATGGGACCTGGGTCTTATAATAGCTTCATTTTTCGAAAAAGCGTTGCGTTGTTTATTTTATGCACTGGTGTTCTCGGGAGGAAACCCGTTCCGTGTTATACGGCGTGGTCCCTTGAATTACTCTTTTTTAAAGTAAAGTTTTAAATAACTGTTTTAGTTCTCACACCAGTCACATGACTGACCTGGAGTTTATTGTTTTAACCTAAACTCTGGGTGCCCCTGTTTTCGACACGGGCAGCTAGTAGTTTTGGTTTTGCAGATTTATATTCACAGGATCCAAATTTACAGCTGTAACGATACTCATAAAGCTTTGTATTCGTGTATTACTTCTAGTTGTGTTTTTGTATTATTTTCCGCTGCGATGTATTTAAATTTAACTTATTGTAATCTCTGATATCTATCGAATGTATATTTATTCTTACTCTGTATATTCTTATATTCTGATGGAATTGTTGTAATAAACAATGAAATGTTCTTCTGTTTGCGTTCCAATTTGTCCTGTTCTCGAAACGATCAGGGGTTTCGAACGGTCTTTGTCGGTTTAACGATCGATTCAGATCGAGCGAAATTCCTTGCCGTCACAGGATTTATTTCCTGAACTGGAAAAATCATTAAGTAATGACTATTGGAAATTAAGATTGAATTAGATTTTTAATGAATCTTTAAATTGATTGAAAGGTGAATTTGATAACTAAAATTATCAAATCCAAGAAATGATCGAGAATGGAGTATCATCAGTATTTCTCCAAGCGTTAGTTAAATCTTTAATTAGATTTGAACGTGAAATGGTAATTAATTTTACCAATAACACCGTGGTGTTAGATATGAAGTATTACCAGTTTTACTTCATGGGATGAATAGGTTGGGATTGAGAAATTAAAACAAATGATTACTTCTGTAAGGTTCGCTAGTCCCGACTAGTTTGGATAAACCATAATTTGGTATGGATTATTTTCAAAGGAAGAATAAAGAATAAATTTAAAGAATTTATCTTTGATAAAATTAATGGGAACCTTTCCCAAAGGATATGAATATTTAAATAAAAGAATATTCATAATTGGAATGAGGCGTATGTTGTGTTTTATAGCACTTGTTTATTATATACGTGAGTTATTCAGAAAGACCGGGTTTATCCCATTCTGAATAACTGAATCGACGATGAGTCGACGATGAAGATAGTGGTTGAAGACCGGAGGTCTTCACATCATTTGGATGATTACTGATGTCTTGATTGGGCTGTACACCCAAGACGAGGTAATAAGTGGTGATCGTCCAAACGTACTTGGAGATTGACCGGATATGCAAGGACCTCTCTCCTATATTGGACATACGGGATGAGGAATAAGGTGCCTCCGGTTTCGTTCAGACCCAGAACGAACTTGAAAATGGATGTGTGTCTGACATTGGATTTCATTCTGTGTGATTGATAGACATTGGTTGCATAGCGTGAATTGCCTGTGTGGCATGCTGAAATGCAAATGATCAAGGCTTCTGTTGAAAAGCAGATTCTTGCGGTTGATGATCAAAGCACGGCTTTAATATAGCATAGCTTTGTGTAGCATTAATTCGCGAGCCTCGCACCCCGGTGTGAACCAGAAACGGGAGAGGACATCAGGGAGGACATGCGTTTCCTTCTAGCTAGGAGTGGTGTCTAGGTTTTGCACACCCAGACGTTTTACTTATGTGGATGATGGATAGCGAGGCGCCTCGGTTATATCGGCCTCTACGGAGCCGATGGATGGTAGTCTTTATACGGACCAGATTGACGCCACATAGGGTAGGGAAACGTAGTGTTCAGGCATTTTAATCCACTCCGTGTGGACCGGCCCTGACGATCCAAGGTGTAGTTGCGGCTGTTCCCAGATAAGAAACCCTACCTCGCAACCTCGAAATCCACAAAAACCCCACGACATCCACCTCGGGCATCAACTAGTACCCAGATGTTCACTTAAGTCACCCGCCTCCATGAGTAAACGAAGCTAAATCTCCATCCATATTAGATTCATAACTAAGAAACCACCAATATCGTAACCTTTCGAAGCCGACCTCCCGCCATTGCATGAAAAACAACCTCATTGATCTTTACCAAATCCGTCTGCTACAACAACCCATTTCACCTCAATCCCTTAAATAGTAAATTTAGGTTTTTTTTGCCTAAATCCCAGATGCATGACAAAAGAGGCTGGTGGAGATCATAAGAGCCAGGCTTTTCTTTTTCTTTTTTGGAGGCGGCCACGAAAGATCTTGAGATTTAGGTTTAATCCTTTGAGTTGGGTCTCGAAATTCAATTGGGTTTGCTCAATTGTTCGGTTACAAAAGCGGGGTTGTGGAGGGAAGATGACAATTTCGGGGACATACTAAAAGCGGGCTTGTATAAGGAAATGAAAATTTTGGTGTACAACGTTTTTATTCTCTTTAAAATCAATTATCAGTAAAGAGTATTGCAGTGTACAAGATACAACTTTACTGCTTTTTATTTATTAATAATTATTGAATATTATTTATTATTTTAATTATTGAATGTTAATTATTAATGTTAACTATTTCATGCTTGGGTGACCAAATTATTAATGTGAAATTTTTGTTTGAAACTAAAAAGTGTTTTGATTTTCGTTTATAGACAAAAAGTGTTTTGTTTCGGAGCTGAAGTGTTTTGATTTTTGAAGCCAAAAATTATATTAAAAATAATAATTCGGGCCACCGAATTCGTACCGCAGTGGCCAACAATATTCGTCAAGGCTTGATAGTCAAGACCCGACGATTATTCTGAGAACACCAACAACTAAATGGCGACGACTGGGATTATTTCTAGAGGCATGACATATTCATAGACTTTATTCAATGCACAGAGTCTTCAACAGATTCAGCATGTCGATAATAACAACGATGCAGGAAGGGCCGATTCCCGACAACCCTATCAGAAGTGGTGATCAAGCCTAACTTCCTTTAGCAAAATAATATTAAATTAATTACTAATTATTACTAATTCACAATTAACTATTACTTCTTCATTTTTAGTCATTAATTATTACTTATTACATCTTAATTATAATTTGATATTTGTTCTTGAAAGATAATTATTATGTATATATTACCAATTATCAACCATTAAATATTAATAATCAAAAGCTAATTACTATCCGTTAATCATTATTTGTTAAAAGCAAACATCTTTTACAGTTGACGAAAAAACTTGTAATATACATCTATTACAATTAGCCAGAAGGAACAGTTGTAATGGGTATCTACTACAGCCTACAAAATAAAAAAGTTGTCGAAAACTAATCAATTACAACTTTCTAAACAAAAACCATTTAAAAAACCTTTATTACAACTGTCATTTTGTGACAGTTGTAAAGTTACAATTGTAATATGGTGTTTTTGTTGTAGTGAGTTCTCTTTTGTTGATAACTGTGTTGATGGAGTGCTTTGATTTATTGGTTATTGTGTACCTTTGTCGATAACCGTGTAATTACAGTTTTTCGTGTGCATATTTATTGGCATGAGCGTCCCTTTGTCGATAAATGTGTTGGTGGAGTGCTAATCTTTATTGCTTTGGTTGTCCTTTAAGATATCTTAAGAGTTAAACGTGTAGGGTCGTCCCCTAATATAGCGTAGGAGTTAAACTTGTAGGGTCGTCTCCTAATATATCTTAAGAGTTAAACGTGTAGGGTCTTCCCTTAATATAACATAGTAGTTAAACGTGTAGGGTCGTCCCCTAATATAGCTTAGGAGTTAAATGTATAGGGTCGTCCCCTAATATAGCTTAGGAGTTAAACTTGTAGGGTCGTCTCCTATATAGCTATGGAAAATTTTAATTTAATATATTATTTAATCGACATTTGAACGTAAAATTTGTAAACCATATAAAAAGAGCTCGTAATGTCACTATAGTTCATACTTATATGTTTTAAACTTCAATCAACTCTATAGAGTCCAATATACATCCAAATTATTTGAAAATAAATTCATCCGGACCTATTTGATGGTTGAATTCCAATAAAAAAGAAATATCGGGATTTCGTATTCTAGATTTCGAGTTATGTCAAACTCAAATTTTCAAAAGGTCGTTGTATAATCGTTTACGAAATATTTCAATTTGTTAAAGTAACTTTATGCCGTTGCATAATATCCAAAGTGGCTGCAATATACAGTGTTACAATAAATAGCATATAGGACAGAGTAGTTGCAGTATCCAATGTAGAGTCTAGATCATAGAATCTTTCCACCTCGCACAAATGCCAAAGCAGTTGGCAGGTTTGTCGATACCTACTAAGCTACAATATCCAATGTGACTTCACAGTACGATATCCAATATGGCTACACTAAATAGTATACAGTATGTAGTAAACAGTGTTCAATGCCAATACCACCATTGTTATCCTATGGTAACTCATTTTCCTCCTTTTCCTTTGTAGCCTTCAGCCATAAATAGCAAAGACATATCGAGTACTAAAATTACATCAATTGGAAGAACGTCAATTTCTTATCCCTCCTCTTACAATTACACTGATATTCTGGTTGGACCTTCAAATCCTAATATGTCTTCAACTAGAGAACTGATTGAGTGGTATATCAAAGTGGAAGAGCGACTCCATGCCAATTTGCGACAAATGGAACTTAAGGAAGGGATGCAACAAATGGAAACATGCCATCAACAACAACAACCGGCTCAACAACTTGCCAGAAGGTCACGTATTGTAACTCCTTCTGCCAGAGCTACGGTTGAAGACGACGAGATGCAATCTGCAAATATTTATGCTTTTATGTTTTTGAGGCTCCACAACTAGTCGTCCGACATGGGAATGATGTTGGTCGCAGATATTATTGTTTTCTCGTACGTATGAATGGATGTGACTTCAAATAGTGGATAGACGAACATTTTCCTTCTAGAGAAATAGCATATGCTTTGGAACATGAAGAAGAGATAAGAAAGTTACGAAATCAAGTCAATGACCTTAACCATGCCAATTACCGACTACGACATAGTGTAACACCCCGTTATTCTAAAAGACACTATTGACAATAAACTAAATAATACTTAATTAAATATTGAGAATTAAGTAAAACGGACTATACCATTATGTTCATCTCGGAATTCTGGTTAGGATTGACACCGAGTTTGCGTAAAACAGACATTGTATGAGAAAGATATGAAGCTTAGAAGTTTGTATACGTATGAGAGGCGTATATATGTATATTCCAAAACCATAATTCAAAATATTTCAAAAATACACAGCGTGTGATCGACCCATTATGGGTCGACCTATGCCAGGTCTGGGTCGACCCAAGGCCAAGTGGGTCGACCCATGGGTCGACCCAGGGAGGAGTGTGTCGACCCAACGGGGATCTGACCGGGTGCATTATTCTGAATGTGGACTTTTTTGTTAGCTGGGTTCGTTGATGGTAGGGTATATATAGGACAACATTTTTATTGTTTTTCTTCAGCTATAATAATGGATACAATAAGATGCTGCCCTAGCTTGGATGAATCAACCTATCTCCTTCAACATTAGCCTATATACGTATATTAGAAAGATTTCTTGTGCTTAGATCCAATCTCTTTGAGTTCATGTTACTTTTAGATAAAAAAAAGTTAATAGTAACCTTAACATGTTTATAAATCTGGATCTGAACCTATGCTTGTTAAGAATCTGATTCATACCTAAACGGTTCTGCTATTACATGTATTTCTCTGTACAATTGATCTGATGTTCGGTTCTTATATGCCTTTTTCTGATACGCCTATCTCTGTGATTTTACATGTCTATCTCTGTCATTTTATATGTCTATCTATGTTCTCCTCTCTCTTTCCCTTTTTATTTTTATAGTCTAGGCTACCTTCGATCCTAGGAAAATATCACTGAAATATGCGTACGAACGAGATTGGGATAAGTTGGGAATGATTGGGAATGAAAATTAAGGGCATATGTTATACTGTGAATCATGACTGGAATTTGGGGGCATAACCTGTACTGTTAAATATGACTAATATTTAGGGGGATATGTTATACTGTAAAATGTGACTCAAAATTTAGGGCATATAAATATGTAGGCTTGATTTATAGATTAAGAGGAACATGTCAATGAAACTGTAGACAACCTGTGGAACTAGTTTAATCTATTAGGGTTAAGTAAACTTGTTTAAATATATTGGGGTTAACAAAACCTGTTTAATTCGTGGGGGTTATATGAACTTATTAACCTGTTAATTTGTGGGGGTTAGGCGAATCTATTTGAAACATCCCAGATTTTTAACTATTTAATATTGGATACTTAAATTTATTTATTGATTTGGAATAATAAATGGATTTTTATTTAAATTTATCAAATTTGAAAATCGATTCACGATTTAGTATCGAATATATTGAACTATTGTAATACGAAAACAGAAATAGTTGAATTGGCAGTTAAAACTGAATTGAAACAATTAAGTTGATCAATATAAATTCTATTTGAATTAGAACGATAATAGAATTTTATTTTCAGTGGATTAAATTGTTTTGAAATCGATTTTTATTTTAATTGATTGCATTTAATTTAAACAGTCAGTTTAAATTGATATCTTGTCCAAATGATCGAATTAGACTTCGAAATATGTTCCACTGTTTCCAGAATAGCGGTTAAACCCTAGAATTTTCAGTAGTTGCACCTCGATTGGTATTCGTTACCATGAAATATTTTAGTTGTTTAATCAAAACTAAATCTAATCAATATATGTTAGCTACCCAACATTTTATAAAGCCAACTTTTATTTTCCCATCACACAGCCTATTTCTTCGAGCAGTACAACTTGTTTACTTTCTTCCCAGTAAAGTTAAGGATCGGAGTAATGGCGCCACCCTAAAACATTTATCGCGCAGACCTATCTTCTTTCCTTGAGCTGTAGAATTTTCCCCCTTCGCAATTATAAAAACCCACACCTCTCTCATTCATTTGCTGGGCAAAATCCAAAAGCTTTAGATGAAGCAACAAAGAAATTGGAGCCTTCACTCTCCATTTATTTCCTCAAATAAATCCGAAAGCCTAGAAATCGAGAAAAAATGGCCGCTCTAAACTTTTTGAAACCCGAAATCGTTCAAGCCAATGTCATTTCGTTCTTGTTCCTCATTTGAAAATCGAATTGATCCGTATAATAATAATAATAAAAAGAGAATCACACTCAGGTATGCGGTTTGAGTTTGTGGAAGCTCGTCAGCAACATTGGAGCAACAGCGAGTTTGGGAAAGATGAAGACTTTGCCATGGGTTTGTTCGAAGTCGAAAAGGGGATTTCGACGTTGGTATGGAGGTATGTGGTTGGGATAAAGTACTGCGATTTCAGATGGAGCGACGTAGGTTACAAATGAGTAGTGTGAATGATTGATGATGTACTGAGAAGATTTTGGGGTTCGACATAGGGGGTTCAGACCTGTTCTTTGGGGAGGATGGCAGCTCAGGTGCAATGTGAGGAGGGATAAGAGAATTGGAGTATAATGACCGAGATTTTTGACCGTTCAAATCGACAATAAACCACACATGTCGACCCAAACAAATCGCAACCTAGATAGTTATTGGAAAAAAGGAAAAGAGAAGAAAGAAGAGAAGACAGGTAATGGATTTCTCACAGCGGAAGGATAATATGTAATAAATAACTAATCATTAAAAGCATTTGAAATGTATACATTTGGCCATAACACACAATGATTATCATAGTTATACATATACAAATTTACATAACATGGCAGCGGAAACAAAATATAGCAGAAATACATATACATATATATAATGGATATATACCAAATCTTCGTCTTCGATCTCCAAGGCAAAGTGATCTTCACTAACTGCAACTTCTGCTGACCCGAGCGTATTGCATAAAAAGAAAACACAACAAACACTCGGATCGGCACTAAATCATTCTCATATTAGTCAAATTAAAATATGAGATAACCTAAGTGTTATGGGTGCAGTAACTCAAGAGATGTTACGGGATTTTCCATCTCTCAAAGATCTGTTAAACTAATACATACATAGTATAATATGCTATTATTGTAATGTCTATTCAGTAAAGCGGGATTACATTTTAATCCTTACACCGTTTATAATACTGCGGTCTATACAGTACCGTAAATCCACCGTAACCGATGGCATCAGATGGCACTCCATAGGTACGATACAAATCAAAATCGTATGGGGCTCGATAAGGATAAATATGACAAGGAATTCGAGGCAATGCCTACGGTAGGATTCTACCAATTGCACTGCCGGACCGGTAATAACGCATAACAGCCACTACCGCCCACCTCAGATCACGCTCCCATATCAAAAGGGCCCAAATCATCATCATAGTCATAGAAATAGTATCGGAGATGTGTGTCCGATCAAAGTTGCTACCTCGGTTAGTCACGGTATAGCTCCTATTTTAGTCATTTCAATTATGACCTGAAGGTCAAGGCTATTTCGTCATCATTCAGCTTCATCGATCCAAAATCGTCTCTAGGTCATCATATTTCATTCTGGATACGTCATAACATTCACAGTTGTTAATGTGGTATCGACACTGATAGAGAGTATGCCATTTGTCGACTCTGGTCTCTTTAACAACCAACGTTTATATTTTTCCACATCGGTCGGTTCTTTTACTTTTCACAAAGTTTCGCTTTCATATCAAAATATCATATTTTGTTCGAACCCAATTTATATTCAAAAAGAATATAATTTCATATCAAGATATCCCAATCATTCCCAAACCGAATTATACTCCAACTAAAATATATTTTCAAGTCCATATATAATAATCATATAATACTTCGAAAATTGATTCATATTCAAGTAGAATATATTTCATATCAAAATCATAATCATTTCAAAAATTGATTTATGGTCGGAAATCCATTCATATTCAAATAGAATATATATTTTCATATCAAATGATTTCAATCGCTTAGGCGATCCACTTATATTCGAGTAGAATATAATTTACATTTCCATATTAAAATCGGTTCAAAAATCGATTCATATTCAAATAGAATATACTTTATCTCAACTCCATTTGAACCAATGTTTTAAATCCAAACACTTTCCATCTGGAAGAAATTTACAATTCATAAATATAACTATGGAAAATAGATGCTTCTAAAGAAAAGTCTTTACATAATACACACATATATAATATAATAGTTAGAATAAAAATCATATAATTCAAAATAACTGTGTGTAGGCATAAGTTAAAAGTTTTCTAAATAGTTTTGAATAATAAAACATAAGGAAATATTTAATACAAATTACTTTGTAGGTTAAAAGATACTTAATAAATAACTTTTTAGAAAGGAATAGTTTATTTGTAAGCAAGTGGTAAATAAATATATATACATATAATTTTTTTTAAAATAATAAATTTTATACGTAATTGTTCCTTCCTTCCGTATTTCCAATACTTGAATCCATATCCCAATTCAATGGAGTTTACATAGGTCTCATATCTTGTTTCAAACATCATTTTAATCAACCGTTCGATTTAAGGGATTCAACCCATATTCATAACACAATTGAAGTAATTCCGAATATTCTCAAATCTTTCATTTTCAAAACTTAGTTCACAGAGAATTATAAATTTCACACCTTACCATAAATTTTGAAAACTCCAAGATATTTTTCAAAATCCCACTTTACAAACCTAAATTTGTTTGGATAATTTCCTTGACAATATTCCTTAACATTCACGGTTCGTGTTTAAAGGAAGAATAAAATTTATTAAAATCGACACATTTCCTTTAAACAAAATTTCCATCGAATAGAATTTCAAATATTTACAATCATTTAACTAACCGATGTCCATATAAAATTTTCTTTCCTATGGCCAAGTGATTTTAATTTAGATGGATCTATCATTTCAATCCAGATCAGGGTCACAGATATTTATCATTTCAACCTGTGTTCTTAATTCATTTTAAATCGATAAATCCGGGTTTATTCGATGCCCGTAACATCCAAGATGGAAAAATGGGATTTATCATCAAAAGAAGTACACAACACCATATACTGAAATAAGGAACATTTCAAGCAAAATCAATTCAGTAATCAGATTAACCAAGGCATCCATCACAACCATTTTTCTTCATGGTAAATATTTAATCATTTCACTGATCAACAAGTATCGGTATTTCTAACTGGAATTTAATTAGCTACCATAACTAGTTATCAACCTAAGTTAGCAGATTAACATACATGCATATCAGTTTTTAAGCAAAAATCATTAATCATACACACCATGCAAGCAAATTTATTTCACAATTTAATTTAATAAATATGGGAATAATTTAGTTAGTCATGAGTGAGAAAATCACTCATCTTTGGGTCCTTAGTGGATCAGACATCCAACCAAAGCCCAAATTTTTTTAGTCTCCAAACGCAGCCAAACCAATCTCAAATCGTCTGCCATTCTGCCACGATTCCAACACACCCAACAGCGTCCAAATCAGAGTTAATATGTAAAAATTATTCACGTTTTAACGATCGATGTGTATATATATATATATAATTTAAATAAACAAATAATAAACTGACATGTCACTTCCTCCCTTAGCTGAAATTCCTGCTCACGCTTCTCCCATGAACAGTAACCGACAGATGGAACCCAAAAACCACGGATCTTTGACCGCCAATTACTCCCATCTCCTGCCGCTTCAAGACCCGAGACCACCGCCATCGTGACCAGCATCTCACGCCGCACCTGCCCCAGCCATGGCGTCATCTCCGGTGCCTCTAATTGACTGTTCCGCCGTGCTCAAATTTGAGAATTCGTACCCTAATACGCGTATTATCGATGCTCTACTCCACAATAAATCACATGAACTCCATCGACGAACTCGTATGAACCATCTTTACAAAACCCATATTCTAGATTCCTCAATTTCTGCTGAAATCGAAAACCCCTAAATTAGAGTTTAAGGTTTCGAAAACAACAACTTTGACCGCCCATTTCAGGTGAATCCAAACACTGCATGTCGAAACTATTGGTACCCTTAGCTTCATATCGTCGAGGCCTTCGATTTTATATGTAATTTTCTATACTTTGGAGAGATTTGATTTTTAAGCTTGAATTTTTATTTGCTAGGGTTTTGAAAACTTTGCTGTTAAAGAAACTTTTGACGATGGAAAATTATACATATAGTATAAATGGGCTGATGGGTGGAGGAAAGGAATTTTATTTATATAAATATAGAAGCCCAACATAAGGAACAAACAATTATCATACTGCCTTGATTCCATTCACGTTTTCTCCCGTATGATCAGATTACAAGTCCGATTTTAATGAAAATTGAAATCCTACAATAATTCACCGTTCCGGATCCAATAGCGCCAGTTTCGTCGAATTCCAAGGTAGTCGTCAAACAATTAAATTTCACAGTCGACTAATTAATAAAATATTCAATTATTCATTTAACTAATTAAATTAAATTTAAATATTTATTTAAATTCCATCCGAACCCAATTATTACCTAAATAAATTTTATAAATCAATTTCACATATTTTAGGTTCTCGAATTTTATTATTTGGATTTAAATTTGAATTTCAATTTTTTTTACTTAAACAAATTAGATTTTATTTAGTCATTTAAATATTAAATCCCAACTTACCACATTTCTAAATAAACTAACTTAAAAATCTATTTACACTCAATTTAAACAATCATCATCATTATAATCAATAAAATTTGATTTTTTTTCCAATATTAATTAATATATTTAATTTAAATACACTGAAAATTTTGGGTTGTTACATTCTCCCCCACGTAAAATCTTTTCGTCCTCGAAAAGAGAATGGAATAAGGTATTAAACAAATCGTACTTTCAAATTCATACTTACAAAATAACATTGATAAAATAAGTTATATAGTTGTAAAACTTCATAAATTTTCTAACTCCCAAAATCACGGAAAATTTCGGCAGCATCTCCTTTGTACGGAGAGGTCCGGAAAAACTCAATACATATATAAATCCAAATATTCATCTCATCACATGATGAGGCATCCCAAAGTGGGGAAAAACACATATATACTTAACCAGGAAACTATATAACACAAATACGTACCTTTTTTAGCATTTATTTACCTTAGCATTTTAGTATTTAGCGCAAGCGAGCTCCAAAGTATAGTGCGACTTCCTTACACCTGCTATACTCACATACGCATAAGAATATATAGCAAATGTATGCAACTTACACAACATATATCGACCATTTCAACTACAAAACCACAATATTCATGACAGGCCAGCAAACAAATCATTAATTATCACCCTATAAATGATGGAATTTGACTAAAGCACAATGGGAAAAAGTTGCTGCCTTCTTTTCAGGCTTTCCGAATTGTCTGGATTCGTCGAATTCGGATAATTCGTTCAAAAGTTATGACTGTTTTAGCGAGAGCGAACGCTTCAGCCCTCACAATGAATAATGCAGGTCTGAGTTGTTCAAACCAGTTTTTAACCCTTTAAACATCAAATTTTTACTAGCATATTAAGAAAAACTTTTAGTTTACATCTTGGGCTTTCCGAATTGTACTCGCACATTGAAATCCGAAGAACCGTTAGGAAGTTATGGTCAAAACGATATTGATATACACCTTAGTTTTAAATTTTCTGCACATCGTACTACGACTAAACTTGAATTTCAGCATAGTAACATGAAAATTCCGACATGGATCTATTTACGGAAGTTTTAGCTTAGTTTCTAAGGTTTCCAAAAAGTTCGGAATCGTTAAATTCCGATCATCCATTCAAAAGTTATGACCAATTAGCTTTAGCTAATAAGGAATATTTCAAATTTTCTCATAAATGTTGGTTCATTTTTATTTGAAGTTCAACCCTTTCGATTCCAATAATTTTGTAAATCTTTAGCATTTTAAAATTTGTTATCACTTCATTATTCGAGACATAGATTCAAATTCAATTTGATTACTCCATTTCGATATACTTCTATCCATTTTTCGTTTCATTCCAAATATTAACTCTGGTTAAAACTTGAATTCACTTTACTTTTCCAATGAACTTGATTATATTAAGTCCTTACTTCATTAACATGGATCACTCACGAAACTTCATTACTTATTCTTTTCCTAAGTACTTAATTCTCAATCGATCTTTATAAGGTCTTCTAAGTTAACTCTTATCGAATCAATTCACTTGACTCAACTAAATTTAGCCTTATTCCTTTAAATGGTGGTTTATTTGAGTTGAAGTCTCAACCTTTGGATTTCCATACCTTTGCAAACCACGACCACTAGATTTGGTTATCACTTATTAATGCAATGGTTTACCCTTTAGTTGTTCGTATGAATCAAATTATACTTATTCAATCCAACAATCTATATAAACTCTAAATCGATTTATTTTATTCTCCTAAGTTTATTTCATTTTATTAAATCCATCCAACTCAGGTTAATTTTTATTTTTCCCTATATCTCATTTCAGTATCTCCATTAATTTATTCCGAGTAAGCTAAATTTTAGGTTTGCATCACATTTCACTTGTTATGGCATTTCTATTCATTCCTTTAACCATTATCTTATTCACTAATTCCTATTTTCATTTTAAATTAAATCTTATTCCATTAAATCAAATTATTTATTCGACTCACAAATCATGGTATGATTTAAGGGTTGTTCACAACTCAAATTTCTATTCTAAGTTCTCAAACCATTATTATTCAATTCCCTAAGTTAAATTTCATCAAACTCAATTCTTTTACTCAACTTAACTTATATTCTAATTGACAAAAGTAGTTATGTTCCATTCATTTTTATCATGCATACCCATCTTTTCATTCGACATATTGTCTTAATTAAGTTTTTCCCTATTTATATTTTATGTGTCTTCATTTCATACGTACTAACTCACCATTTAATATCTTCCATTTTATCAACAAACATAAATTCCTTTCAACTCCTTTTTGACTAACTTAATATACTTATTAATTTTCGAGTCATGAGTTGTCACTTTTATTACACAACCAAACCTTCCAACTCATTTTCGTTGACTTCAGTTTGAATTTTATTTCGCGGTTAATTTAAACTTCTCTAACACTTATATCGACTAAATTTGGAATTTGTTAAACTTTATTATCGCCCATGCTTAAACATTTTAATGACTATTTCTCTTTGTTAATAATTAAGCAAATTCCTTGGTTTCATAATCAAAGTTACAATAAATCGATTAATCTTAGTACGTGAGTTATTATTAGTTAAAGAAAACTCAAATGCTCGATTCCGGGTTTATAAACCAAGTTCAGAATAATATCCGTGCTTATTATAATTCATAGAAAAAATCATACCCTATAAAATCATAAATCCAAATCCTTTAATTAACAAAGAACATAGAAATTTCAATTCTAGTTAAATTTAAATTCAACTTTAAATAACATATAACAATACCTTCATAAAAAAAATTATACCATATAGAATTAAATTCAAAATCCTTTTGGTCAAACAAGTTATAATAATCATTGAGTGGTCTCTCCCCCACTCAGACTCTTCAAAATAAACATCGATAATGCGTGCACACATTATCGAAGCCATTTTTAAGGTCCAAGAAGGATTACACATATTACATTTGAGATCTTTTAAAACCATTTCCCCTTTGAAAATACTTATAATACTATATTGTTTCAAAAATCTTGGCAAATTCACTTTCGAAAACACTAGAATCGAGTTCTCAAGTTCATTTCCAATTCATTTGCAAAGCATAATTTGTGATCAACTATATTTAATAGTTTTCATCTTCAATTTTTTAAAACCATTAAAATTCTTTTCACTAGATTTATTATTTAATCAACGATAATATATAATAACTTAATATTATTACCTACTAATATACGAATGAATATACACTTAAATCAATAATAATATATGTTAGATCCAAAATTGGCTATAACACCCAAATTGTTCCGTTATGCAGAGATTAATATCAGAAAAAATGCAAGAAAAGCAGAAAAGACATGAGATTTATAGTGGTTCAGCGTTAACGAGCCTACGTCCACTTTATATCTATGATTATATTTAAGATTTGAGCAAAATCAATGATTTATCTCTCAACCTCACTTTTACAATGTTGATTCACTCAGTAAATTCAAGGCAGCTCTAAATAGGAATAATGGAGATATGATAATGGTGGAATCAGAGCTCAGAATTGCCAAAAGGATCCTGAAAAATGCCAAGTTCTGGCCTATTTATAGGTGATATCCGCAGGCGGATCGCGGTCATACGTGGAAAAAATACTGAGGATCTCGGACTGGTTCGTGGCTTGATAAAGAAATAGTCAAAATAGCCGTTATGGACAGATGTCGTGAGATCCTGCATTCTCGGATCGTGGTAGACTTGGTCTCGACCTTTATCTTGGTTTCTAGGACCAGACCGTAAAGAGGCAGAGGGGACGGATCAGATCGAGCTGGTGTGAACGAATCGGATCATGGTCATGGGGGGCGATCGCGAACCATGGAGGATGCAACTTCATGAACAAGGCTTCGTATTAGACTTGTGTTTGAATCTCGGTGGCTTGGTCCAAAAGCTAGCAAACATTTTGCCCCCTCGAAGTATGTTTTATCGAAGATGGAACATGCTTCGAAACTACTAAACTATATTTTCATGAAGTGATGTGAACCAAAGGTTATGTTTGTGTGGGGTGTCGTACCATTTCAGGAAATTGCATCCTTCGTCTGGTATAAATATCGGGTTATATCATCTATCATTTCTTTGCTCATCGTGTGGTTTCCATCTCTTGGATTCCTGAAGATATTGCTATCAAACTGCCAAGTAAGTCTTAAAACTTATTATAAAAAGTAGCATTTATAACTTTCATGTTTTTATGTAAGTATGGAATCCTGCTATTTTCGACCCATTGGTCATGCTAGGGTTTGGATCGCCACTTCAAGCTACGGGCCATTATGGATCATCTTGCATCCTCGAGTAGAGTCATCCTATGGTCTTCAGATCATGGTCTGAAAGGGGGGACATTTATGAACCCTAGTGGGCTTTCCGCCTACTCGTGGCCCATGATGGCCTGGCAAACCATATAGGACATAGAAGGGAAGACCAATGGTCTTCTCTTTGGTAATATAAATGAGTTCACTATCCTTTTTTCACTTTTACTTCTTTTACCAGACGATATTTATACTCAGGAAGATTTCGGAGGGGAACCAATTTTTCCCATCTCTGAAGAGACGAGTGCCCCAGTTGGAGAAAAAGAAGTCATCCAAACAAGCCTAACTCTGGGCCCTAGTCTGTTAAAAAGGGGATTTCACGGGATGCACAAATCACATGCACCATTTACCATAACACTCTTTTACTACTGTCGTTTATAGTTTTAACATGCACTTATTTCTTTTGCAGGGAAAATGTCTCGCAGACGGTCTTATTCTTATCATTCCCTTCGCGAGGGCACACCAAGCTTCCTTCCAGATCTCGAGCATGCTCGTAGTGATAGTCGGGGAAGGGATAGTCGTCGGCCCCGGGATTCTCATCAATCTTATTCTATACGATCTCGATCTCCATCAAAGCAAGGTTATGGAAAGTCACACAGTTGTCCATTGCCACCGGCTGGGGGTAAGAAACTTCCTAAGGATTTGACTCCTCCGAAAAGTATGCCTTCTCACGCCCAGTCTTCTAAAAAAACACCCCGAGCCAGAGGACAAGAGCAAAGATGAGGGCAAGATCGTGGAGAAGGGGAAGACAACTCTAATTTCCTCTAGTGAGCACGGCTTGGATACTACTGTCGCAAAGGATGTTACCCCTAATTCAGAGATTATGGCCAGGCTGGAGAGCTTGCGATGGCAATTCCCTGATATTTTCTTTGAGAGGATGATGTTTGTCCCAGATCTTGAACCGGTCCCAGAGGATTGGGACATAGAGGTGATAGGGTATGTGTGCCATGTGGCTAAATAATACGGGGTAATGAAGAAGCATGCTGCCACACTTTCTGCTGCCATCCGCCAGTTGGAGACGGAAGCAGGCAGAGCTAGAGTGAAGATTGATAACGATGCTAGGGATAGGAGAAAAATGTAAAAAGAACTAGCAGATGCACATGCCCAACTGGCTTTCGCTCGGCGAGATGCAGAGAATCACAGGTCCGAGCTGGAGAGTGCTAGGGAATCTTTTCGTTGTGTGCTTGACTTAAACAGCCAGGAACGGGTGGCTCTAAGGAAGGAAGTGGAAGATCTTAGGGCAATTAATACCGAACTGAAGACAGCACAGGAACGCTTTGCTATTGAGAAAGATGCCTGGGAGAAAGAGAGGGCGAGCTTAAAAGACGACCTCGCTCTCGCCAAAAAGGAAAAAGAGGTTTTAAATGATCAACTTGTCTAGGCTGAGGAGCGTGCCGCTATCACTGAAAGCAATGCCAATAATGCTCTTGAGTCGGCCACTACTGCTGCCGATAAGCTCGCCCAAAAAGAGAAAGATATAGCAGGTTTTGAGGAACTGTTGTTCGACTTCTTTTGTCAAGTCATCAAGACTCGAGACGTCTCTTGGATTCCGGACTATCATGTTACTTTGGCCAATGTATGGGATGCAATTGTCAAAGGCGAGAAGCAGCGATTGATGGTCGACGAGATTGACGAAAACCGGCTGATGCAGACCTTTCTTAGAGGCGAAGAACCTGAGGCTTTGTAGAAAGGTAGATGCCTAATCCATGAAGAGATCGAGTGGGAGAAGAGTAGGCTCAAGGGCAAGGATAAAGTTGGCAAAAGCTCAAGCTCGGTGGTGGAGCCCAAAACCTCTGAAGTTGAGGAATATAACCCTGACGATCCGTCGATCCCCTTAGCTCCAACCCCTCCAGTTGTCCGGGCCACCACTACAAATCTGGGAGATGAGTCGGCTGAAGGTATCTCCATATTCTCTCCACAATTCATCAAAGCAATCGTAACTTGTCGTCGTCTCACGGGACAGACAAATGAGATGGTCACACCCTCCTCCGATTCACTAACATTTGCTTCTCATGATATAGGTGTCAAACCGACCGAGAAAGATACAGAAGAGAAGGTAGTGGCAGAAAAAGCTGATGTCCCCTCGGGAAATGACGTCGAAGTTTCTGAGATTCCGAAGCAACCCGAGGGTACAACAAGTGAGAAGGTCAATGTAGCGCCCGTGGTATCTGGCACTGACGCTCTTGCAGACGCTGAGGCTATTGCGGCTTTGCAAGGCACAGATGGTGGTCACGGGGACGAGGAAGAGGAGGTTGTCATCAAAGATGAGGCCAAGGATGACGATAGTGAAACCTTGGCTGACATGCTGTCTAGGAAAGAGAAGCGGTTGGTTCTTAGGAAGGGGGAACAGGACCCTGTATTCGTTCCCCCTATTTCTGAAATCGTCCCCAAGACTGGGTTGGTTATAAGATTCTCTTCCAAATCAATAACTTCACAACTTGCCTCCCAACCTTCTAGTCCTCCCCCGGAGCCCCTTGTTGATAAGAGGAAGAGGAAGAAAAGTGACTGCTCTGATGCTGACAATGAGGGGTTGGAGAAACAGAACAAGGAAAAGAAATCAAAATCGTCTCCCAAGCATAAATAGAATGCACTTATTAGCTCATATTTTAATTTTTGGATTTTCTTTGGCCAAAAGATGTATTTGTGAGAGTGGTCCTCACTTTTGTTTAGCTTTTCGTTCTTGTAAATTTGCTTTCAGTAAATGAAGATCTATTTCTTTTGCGCCATTGCGTTCCTGCAAATTCATCATGTTAGCAGAGTTTAATTAGTCATAACCGAAACATTCATAGTTAAATACTAAAGTCATGAGTAACAATTATTAATCATAACCGAAACAATCATCGAGAAATACGCGTGCTAAGTAAATGTGTAGTGGTGCACATACATGCCCCCAATCAATCGTCATTATAGTGTCTGGCCAGGGCTTATTAGCGATCGATTAGGATTATATTTGTACTATCCCGATCTTTTAGCGGGGTAATGGTTCTTGTGGCGCTAAGTCTCTAGCGTCTTTATACTCTCCCGATCCTTCAGCGGGTTAGAGTTCTTGTGGCGCTAAGTCTCTAGCGCCTTTATACTCTCCCGATCCCTCGGCGAGTTAGAGTTCGAGCTCGATTCTTGGTCTACTCACCAATCCTTTAGCGGGGCAGAAGTCTGGGTGCGCTAAGTCTCTAGCGCCTTGATACTCTCCCGATCCTTCAGCGGGTTAGAGTGTTATCAAGGCGGTTTTATCATGGTGCACCTTCACGCCTTGGGGACGTTATCTTTGCGTCCTTTATACTCTCTCCCTGATCTCAGTAGTTAGAGTGCAAACAGTAGTGCGATTTACCTCGCTGCACCTTTTGGAGCTTTAATTACCGTTAGCCTTCCGATCTGATAGATGGCATTTTGAATAAGCTGTTTTGATATTACTGCACAATTTCAAACAAACTTCAAAATGGTAATAATATATTAATCAAAATGAAAGAGTAGATAAGAAACGGTGCAGTAAAGGTAAATGACACGCGATATTTTTATAGTGGTTCGGTCGAATCATGACCTACGTCCACTTTATAATCTTTTGTTCAAGTAACCAGACTGTTCTAGGCAAGTCGAGCCTTTTTACATGGTCTTAGAAAACAAAAGAATAAAACTGACGATTTCACGTCAGATAAAGCCGCAAATGCTGGGCTTTCCACATTCTGGGGATTTCATCTCCATCCGCGGTTGCTAGCTTAAAAGTTCCATTATCAAGCCTTCGTAAAATGGAGTAGGGTCCTTCCCATTTTGGGCCCATATGTACTGGGGGAAGAAAGACGCGCTTCAGAACCAAGTCTTCGGGTTCAAATGTTCGAGCTCGGACTCTTTTGTTGTAATACCGAGCTATTTGTTGTTTATGCCTCAGGGCACGTAAGTCGGCTTCGTCCCTTTTTTCCTCAACCATGTCCAGGGATTCAAGGAGCAACTCATTGTTGGTCATTGGATCGTAATAAATGGTTCGATGAGATGGTACTTCCAACTCGACCAGAATGACCGCTTCAGCTCCAAAAATAAGGGAAAACGGGGTGTGACCCGTCGCCGACTTGTACGTTGTTCTATGGGCCCATAGTGCCAGGGGTAATTCATCAACACACATGGCTTTGGCCCTCTTCAATCTTTTCTTTAGAATGGATTTTATCACCTTGTTTGCCGCTTCAACTTGTCTGTTCGACTGCGGATGTGCCATAGAGGCGTATCTTTTCTTGATGTGATATTTCTGACAGAAATCTTGAAACTCAGTGTTGTCAAATTGGGTCCCATTATTGGTTACGATGACTTTTGGAATCCTAAACTGACATATAATGCTCTTAACAATAAAGGTGATCACTCGCTTGGTTGTGATCGTGGTCAAAGGCTCTACTTCTACCCATTTAGTAAAATAATCCACGGCAACAATAGCGAACTTTTCTCTGCCCTTTGCTATGGGAAGGCTCCCAATAATGTCAATTCCCCACATAGCAAAAGGCCACAGGCTTGTCATTGTCATCAACTGGCTAGGTGGCGCCCTAGGAATCTTGGAGAATTTCTGGCAAGCATCACAATGTCGTGCATACTTGGTTGCATCCTTGTTTATTGTGGGCTAGAAATAGCCGTATCGCAATATCTTCTTTGCCAATGTTTTCCCTCCAGTGTGGTCGCCACACTCACCTTCGTGGACTTCCTTCAGTACATTCTTGATGTCGTCATGGGCGATGCACCAGAGGAGAGGCATCGAGAAATCTTATCTGTACAGGACCTCGCCTTGCAACACATATCAGGAAGCCTTTCGGATAACTGCACGCCTCTCACCTTTCTTTGTTGGGAGCATTCCATTCATCAAAAAATTCTTCAGAGGGGTCATCCATGACTCCCTCTCAGGTTCAATCTCTAGCACCGGATCAACTTCCATCTGATCCACGCTAGAGAATTGTAGTACTTCAATCGGGACTAGCTCCGTATGTTCTAGATTATTGGAACTAGCCATCTTCGCTAACTCGTCTGCTCTTTGGTTCTTCGCTCGAGGAATGTGAGATATGTTGTGGTGATCAAAACCATCCAGCAGCTTCTTCACTTTTTCCAAATATGATATCAACCTTGGACTCTTAGCCTGAAACTTTTCATTAACTTGGTTCACAACTAAAATGGAGTCGCAAAAGATGTCTAGCTTTGTTATTCCCAATTCCTTTGCAAGCTTCAACCCAGCAATTAGAGCTTCATACTCGGAATCATTATTAGTTGCGTGGAACTTCAATCTAAGAGCGTAATATATTAGCCGTTTCTCTGGAGTTTCAAGAACCATTCCGGCACCAGATCGTCTGTCATTTTTAGCTCCATCAGTATATAGTTTCCAGGCATTAGGGTCAAGGAGTAGCTTTGGCGGATCGTCTTCTTCGGTTACCACATCATCTTCTGGGATGGTAAACTCTGCTACAAAGTCTGCAAGTGCCTGCCCTCTTATCGACCTTCGGGGTTGGAAGTTCAGGTCGAATTGACTTAGCTCAATGTTCCATTTAAGCAACCTTCCTGATGCTTCTGGACTGGCTAAAGTGGGTGATCAATGTAAACAGTAATGGGGTGAGCCTGGAAGTAGTGACGAAGCTTCCCAGATGCAATCAGCAAATTGTACGCAAGCTTTTCTATTTTTGGGTAATTCCATTCTGCGGCTGCCAATTTCTTACTCACATAGTACACCGGTCTTTTCACCTTATCCTCCTCTCTTACCAAAGCCGAACTGATTGCGTGGGATGACACTGCCAAGTACATAAATAAATCCTCGTGGTCTACAGGCTTAGATAGTATCGGGGGTCTTTCTGGATGATTCAACAGATTCTAGAATGCTTCTATACAATCAGGAGTCCATTTAAAGTTGCGCTTGCCTCGCTTTATCAGCTTAAAAAACGGGATGCATTTATTTGTAGCTTTTGAGATAAATCTGCTGAGCGCTGCCACTTTTCCTGTAAGGCTTTGCACATCTTTAATCTGCTTTGGTTCTTGAATATTTCAGATTGCTGTAATTTGATCTGGATTGATCTCAATTCCGCGCGAGCTGACAATGAACCCTAGGAATTTTCCAGATGCTACCCCAAATGAACATTTCAAAGGATTCAGTTTCATCCCATATTTTCGGAGAATCTCAAACATCTCTGCTAAATCGTTAGTATGATCTGACGATTGTCTAGACTTTACCAACATGTCGTCAACGTATACCTCCATCGTTTTCCCTATTTGGTTATAGAACATTCTATTCACCAATCGCTGATATGTTGCACCGGCATTCTTCAAACCGAAAGGCATCACCACATAGCAGTATAATCCCAAATCTGTAATGAAACGGGTATGCTCTTGGTCTGGGACATGCACGGGGATCTGATTGTACCCTGAGTAGGCATCCATAAAAGAAAGGAGCTCATGACCCGCTGTCGAATCTACCAACTGATTGATTCTAGGCAATGGGAAGCTATCCTTCAGACAGGCTTTGTTTAGATCTGAGAAGTCGATGCACGTACGCCACTTTCCATTGGCCTTCTTTACCAAAACCGGGTTTGAAATCCAATCAGGGTATGTTGAATCTTTAATGAACCCGTTACTTCTCAGCTTTTCGACTTCTTCCTTCAAGGCAGCAGACCTCTCTGGCCCAAGCATTCGCCTCTTTTGTTTGACAGGAGGATGTTTCGTGTTGATGCTTAATGAGTGACTCATAATCGAGGGAAGATATTCCACACATGTCCGCATGGATCCAGGCGAATACATCCAAGTTAGCTTTCAAGAAACTTGTTAATTCTTTGGCTCGAACAGGATCCAACTGGGATCCAATCTTCAGGACCTTCTCTGGGTCACTATCATCGATTGGTACATCCACAGTCACTTCATTGGGAGTCGCCATTTTTCCCCCAGGCTCTTCATCCCCTCTGGGATCTATGTCCTCGGGCAACTCTCTGGGCGACCCTCTCGGAGGTATTTTCTTTAGTTGCTACAATGATTCCTCCCTCGGAGGGGAAGAACCACCTTTTTCTTCTACATCTTTCCCTTTGTGGAGCAACTTTAACTCTGCAATGTAGCATGCTTGTGCAACAACCTGATCTCCTCTGACTATGCCTATTCCGGCATCCGTCGGGAACTTCAACAACAGGCGCCAGGGTGCAATGCAGGCCCTGAATTTGGCTAGGGCTGGTCGGCCTAAGAAGGCATTGTACGGCGACTCAATATCCAACACTACAAAGGGGAGAATTCTCACTCTCTGGCGTTCTCCTTCCCCAAGGGTTACTGATAATTCCACGTATCCCATTGGAGCGGTCGAGGCCCCATTAAATCCATGTATCCAACCCTCACATGGTTTCAAACCTTCGGCTCGAGTTTCATTTGGTCGAATGTTTTCTTAAACAGAATGTTGACTGAACTTCCATTATCTACCAAGACTTTATGAACTATAGCTGGGCCGATGGTGATGGTGATCACCAACGGATCTTTAGTTGGGGAGTGTATTCCAATACTCTATCGCTCATGAAATATGATGTCATCAGACATCGTCTTTTTTTGCTTAACCGGAGCATTATCCTCGGGGTTGCTACATTCTCCTACTTCGAGGTGCTATTTAGCTGCATTCACATACTGATCCATCGCCTTGAAACTATGCCTAGCCAGGTAAAGCCCTCTGATGATGGTGTTGATGACGAGGTTCTTTCCTTTCTGTTGGGTCGTTAGTCTGGCAACGGGTTGGTTTTGGTTCTGGTTTAGGGCCTGTATAGCCTGCCCCCGTCCCTAGGAGCCACCTTATACTCATCAAGCTTCCCTTCTTGAAGCAGCCTTTCAATCACGTCTCTCAAACGACGACATTCGTTTGTGGATTGATCATGGATCTGGTAAAAAGACAGAATTTCCCAGTTTCACGCTCCTTTTCTGTAAAATCTCTCAGAGGAGGCCTTTTGTATTGGAGGACATTATATGTATCTAGGAAGATGTTCTCCAACGTATCATTTAACGGTGTGAAGCTCTCAAATGGTCTGGGCCAGGATCTTCTCTGAGAGTCATTCCCTTGATTTCTCTTCCGATTATTGTTATTACTATTCCCCGATCGGCGACCACTGCCTTGATTCTTGTTCCCGACATTAACTTCAACTTTTCCTGTGTTATCTCCCGTTTGCTTGATGGCTACGTTGCTTTGGATATCTGAAGCCTTTCTTTTCTGATTAGCGTATATCTCCTCCTGACGCAAGAAAACATTAGCTTTTTCATAAAATATTTCTCTGGTCAGGGGTGGCTTGCTGGCCAGATATCTTCCAAACTCAGTATCTTTATCGACGCCATCGATCAGGGCCATCAACACAGTTTGCTCATGTGGATCTCTGACTTCTAAGATAGCCAAGTTGAAACGATCCAAATACGACCTTAGGCTTCCGTCCGGTTGTTGTTTAATAAGGGATAGCTCAATCACATTCTTAGACCTCTGGGCATGAAGACGGAATTGGTTCACGAATTTCTCACTCAATTCCCTGAAGCTGAATATTGACCGTGCTGGCAAGCAGATAGACCACAATAACGCCACATCTTCCAGGAATATAGGGAATGCTTTACATTTTACCGTGTCTGTAGCTGCATCGGCATTCATTGACCAGAAGTATCGCATTAGATGTTGGATTGGGTCAGTCCTGCCCGTATAGCGATTCATGGTTGGCATATTGAAGCGCCTCGGGAATGTAACATCCAGTAAGTCATCAGTAAAAGGCGTATGACTGCGATCTATGCCCCAATCTTCGTTCCTCTGTCCACGACTATCTACCATGACTTGCCTAATCATTTCTTCGACCTCTGCATGGATCAGGGTAGATACGGGATTAGCACTTCTTATCCGACGGCCTCCTCTAGCATTTCTTTGATGTGCTGCTGCAAAGTCTAGGCCCTGAGCAGAACTCCCTTGCCCCTTGTTGTCGTGGTCGATCATACGACGAGCGAGAGGAACGCCGTTCCTCGGAGGTAGAGCGGGCTCATTTAAGTTGCGGTTAATAGTTCCCTGATTAAGTGCCTCTTCTTCTCGAGATGGACGTGACCCAAATCGAAGCTGCTCTATGTTCCCAGCCCTTTCTAACGGGGGCCATCGTCGGTTCCTCCGAGGCTCTTCAGATGAGGATGTATGTTTCGGGGATAAAGGGTAAGCTGGAGGTGGCGAAACCTGCCTTTGAACATCATCAATTCGTCTGCCTAGGGCAGTAATATTCTGACACAGCAACGAGCTCTCCTGCCTCCAAGCGGTCAATTCATCAGTTTGCATGTCCAATGCTTCAAGTATTCGAGTTAGATGTCCTTCGGTAACTGGGGCAGAAGGGTCGAACTAGTCATCTTAATCTTCTCTTATACGCAAGAAACTTGAACCGGGCTGAACAGAAGTACCAGCACGAGCAGAATGATCCATAATTTCCTTCCTAGGTCGGGTAGTAGTCTGATTATCAGTTCGGATCGTGGTCCTCCTACGCTGGTGGGTCGTGGTACCCTCTTGACGTCGGGTCGTGGTGGTCCCCTGGGATCGGATCGTGATGATGGGTGCAGGAGGGATCGCGGTGTGGTCCTGCGATCGGGTAGTGATTCCTTCAGCTGCTTGGTTCGTGGCACCATCACTGAATCGCCCTAACATTACCATGATCCGAGAGCTCTTCCTCGACCCGTTCGTGCAGGCTTTCTTCAATTGCTTCGTTCGCAGCTTCATTCGCTTGCGAAGTTCGTACTTCCTTAGACTTCTTTCGAGCCATGATATCTGAGCTTTACTGAAATCTTCAAAAATCGAAAAGTGGAGTTTTGGACTGTTTTCTTCGGACTTGACTATCCAAACAATAAAGTAACAATCCAATATACCGAGACTTCGGTTTCTCAGTGAAAGCACCAAAATGTTAGATCCAAAATTGGCTCTAACACCCAAATTGTTCCATTATGCAGAGATTAATATTAGAAAAATGCAAGACAAGCAGTAAAGACACGAGATTTATAGTGGTTCGGCGTTAACGAGCCTACGTCAACTTTATATCTATGATTATATTTATGATTTGAGCACAATCAATGATTTATCTCTCAACCTCACTTTTGCAATGTTGATTCACTCAGTAAATTCAAGGCAGCTCTAAATAGGAATAATGGAGATATGATAATGGTGGAATCAAAGCTCAGAATTGCCAAAAATATCCTGAAAAATGCCAAGTTCTGGCCTATTCATAGGTGATATTCGCAGGCGGATCGTAGTCATACGTGGCATAAATCCCGAGGATCTCGGACTGATTCGTGGCTTGATAAAGAAATAGTGAAAATAGTCGTTATGGACAGATGTCGTGAGATCCTGCATTCTCAGATCGTGGTAGACTTGGTCTCGACCTTTATCTTGGTTTCTAGGGCCGGACCGTGAAGAGGCAGAGGGGACGGATCAGATCGAGCCGGTGTGAACGGATCGAATCGTGGTCATGGGGGGCGATCGCGAACCGTGGAGGATGCAACTTCTTGAACAAGGCTTCGTATTAGACTTGTGTTTGAATCTCGGTGGCTTGGTCCAAAAGCTAGCCAATAATATATTTAATATATTTAAAAATATAATCGAAAACCATATTATGTCGATCCATTCTGCCTGATTATTTAGAAATTCCTATCGATTCTATGGTGTCCCATATATCGACCAGAATTCATAAGTATTCAACATAACAAGTCAACACAATATAAAATCATTTTATATCCAAAATACAAGTACGCTCTCTCATATATACTCTCAACTCATTCTAGGGCATTACTAACCCAATCTCTAATGAGTTAATTCCCAAACAGAGCCAAGGTTATCGCTAACTATCGCTCTGATACCAACTATAACGACCTAGGTTTTTGACCGTTCAAATCGACAATAAACCACACAGTCGACCCAAACAAATTGCAACCCAGATAGTTATTGGAAAAAAAGGGAAAAAGAAGAAAGAAGTGAAGACAAATAACAGAGTTCTCACAGTGGAGGATAATATATAATAAATAACTAATCGTTAAAAGCATTTGAAATATATACATTTGGCCATAACATACAATAATTATCATAGTTACCCATATACAGATTTACATAGCATGGAAGCGAAAACAAAATACAGTGGAATACATATATATATATAATGGACATATACCAAATATTCGTCTTCGATCTCCAAGGCAAAGTGATCTTCGCTAACTGCAACTTCTGCTGACCCGAGCGTATTGCATAAAAAGAAAGCACAACAAACACTCAGATCGACACTAAATCATTCTCATATTAGTCAAATTAAAATACGAAATAACCTGAGTGTTATTGGTGTAGTAACTCAAGAGATGTAACGGGATTTTCCATCTCTCAAGGATTCATTAAACTAATACATACATAGTATAGTACGCTATTATTGTAATGTCTATTCAGTAAAGTAAACATAATGAAAATAGCGTAAGCGGGATTACATTTTTATCCTTACACTGTTTATAATACCGTGGTCTATACAGTACTGTAAATCCACTGTAACCGATGGCATCATAGAGCACTCCATAGGTATGATACAAATCAAAATCGTATAGGGCTCGATAAGGATAAATATGACAAGGCACTCAAGGCAATGCCCAGGGTAGGATTCTACCAATTGCACTCCCGGACCGGTGGTAACGCATAACAGCCACTACCGCCCACCCCGGATCACACTCCCATATCAAAAGGACCCAAATCATCATCATAGTCATAGAAATAGTATCGGAGATGTGTGTCCGATCAAAGGTGCTACCTCAATTAGTCACGGTATAGCTCCTGTTTTAGTTATTTCAATTATGACTCGAAGGTCAAGGCTATTTCATCATCGTTTAGATTATCAATCCAAAATCACCTCCAAGTCATCATATTTCATTCTTGATATGTCATAACGTTCACAGTTGTTAAAGTGGTATCGACACATACAAAGAGTATGACATTTGTCGACTCCGGTCTCTTTAACAACCAACGTTTATATTTTTCCACATCGGTCGGTTCTTTTACTTTTCACAAAGGTTCACTTTCATATCAAAATATCATATTTTGTTCGAACCCAATTTATATCCAAATAGAATATAATTTCATATCAAGATATCCCAATCATTCCAAACTCGATTATATTCAGACTAGAATATATTTTCATATCCAAATATTATGATCATATAATACTTCAAAAATCGATTCATATTCGAGTACAATATATTTCATATCAAAATCATAATCATTTCAAAAATCGATTTATGGTCGGAAATCCATTCATATTCAAATAGAATATATATTTTCATTTCAACTGATTTCAATCGCTTAGGAGATCCACTTATATTCGAGTAGAATATAATTTACATTTCCATATTAAAATTGGTTTAAAAATCGTTTCATATTCAAATAGAATATAGTTTATCTCAACTCAATTTGAACCAACGGTTTAAATCCAAACACTTTCCATTCGGAAGAAATTTACAATTCATAAATATAACTATGGAAAATAGATGCTTATAAAGAAAAGTCTTTATATAATACACATATATAATATAAAAATTAGAATAAAAATCATATAATTCAAATCACTATGTGTATGCATAAGTTAAAAGTTTTCTAAATAGTTTTGAATAATAAGATATAAGGAAAATTTTATTTAGTATAAATTACTTTATAGGTTAAAAAGTTCTTAATAAATAACTTTTTAGAAAGGAATAGTTTATTTGTAAGCAAGTGGTATATATATACATATAATTTTTTTTATAAAAGTAAATTTTAAACCGTAATTGTTCCGTCCTTCCGAATTTCCAATACTTGAATCCATATTCCAGTTCAATGGAGTTTACAAAGGTCTTATATCTTGTTTCAAACATAATTTTAATCAATCGATCTATTTAAGGGATTCAACCCATATTCATAACACAATCGAAGTAATTCCGAATATTCTCAAATCTTTCATTTCGAAAACTTATTCCATGGAGAATTATAAATTTCACACCTTACCATAAATTTTGAAAATTCCAAGATATATTTCAAAATCTCACTTCACAAACCTCAATTTGTTTGGATAATTTCCTTGACAATATTCCTTTACATTCACGGTTCAAGTTTAAAGGAAGAATAAAATTTATCAAAATCGACACATTTCCTTTAAATAAAATTTCCATCGAATAGAATTTCAAATATTCAAAATCGTTTAACCAACCGATGTCCATATAAAATTTTCTATCCTATAGCCAAGTGATTTTAATTTTATGATATTTCAGGGATGGATCTATCATTTCAATCTAGATCAGGGTCGCAAATATTTATCATTTCAACCTGTGTTCTTAATTCATTTTAAATCGATAAATCCCAGGTTTAATCGATGCCTGTAACATCCAGGGTGAAAAAATGGGATTTACCGTCAAAAGAAGTATACAACATCCATATACTGAAATAAGGAACATTTCAAGCAATATCAATTCAGTAATCAGATCAACCAACGCATCCATCACAACCATTTTTCTTCATGGTAAATATTTAATCATTTCCCTGATCAACAAGTATCGGTATTTCTAACTGAAATTTAATTAACTACCATAACTAGTTATCAACCTAAGTTAGCAGATTAACATACATGCATATTAGTTTTTAAGCAACAATCATTAATCATACACACCATGCAAGCAAATTTATTTCACAATTTAATTTAATAAATATGGGAATAATTTAGTTAGTCGTGAGTGAGAAAATCACTCACCTTTGGGTCCATAGTGGATCGGCAATCCAAACAAAGCCCAAAATTTTCCAGTCTCCAAACACAGCCAAACCAGTCTTCGATCGTCCGCCATTCCGCTACAATTCCAACACACCCAACCACGTCCAAATCCGAGTTAATTTGTTAAAATTATTCACGTTTTAACGATCGATGTATATATATTTTTTTAAATAAACCAATAATAAACTTACACGTCACCTCTTCCTCTCAGCTGAAATTCCCGCTCACGCTTCTCCCGTGAACAATAACCAGTGGATGGAACCCAAAAACTACAGATCTTTGACCGCCAATTACTCCCATCTCCTTCCGCTTCAAGACCCGAGACCACCACCATCGTGACCAGCATCTCACGTCGCACCTGCCCCGGCCATGGCGTCATCTCCGACGCCCTCAACTGACCGCGCTGTCGTGCTCAAATTCGAGATTTCGAACCCTAATACGCGGATTCCCGATGCTCTACTCCACAATAAATCACATGAACTCCTTCGACGAACTCGTATGAACCCTCTTTACAAAACTCATATTCTAGATTCCTCAATTTCTGCTAAAATCGAAAACCCCCAAATTAGAGTTTAGTGTTTCGAAAACATCAACTTTGGCCGCCTATTTCTGGCAAATTCATGCACTGCGTGTCGAAACTAATGGTACCCGTAGCTTCGTATCGTTGAGGCCTTCAATTTGTATGTAATTTGCTATAGTTTGGAGAGATTTGATTTTCAAGCTTGAATTTTTATTTGCTAGGGTTTTGAAAACTCGCTCTGCCATTAGAGAAACTTTTGACAATGGAAAATTATACGTATAGTATAAATGGGCTGATGGGTGGAGGAAAGGAATTTCATTTATATAAATATAGAAGCCCAACGTAAGGAACAAACAATTATCATACTACCTTGATTCCATTCGCGTTTTCTCCCGTATGAATTTTCTCCCGTATGATCAAATTACAGATCCGAATTTAATGAAAATTGAAATCCCACAATAATTCATCGTTCCGGATCAAATGGCGTCAGTTTTGTCGAATTCCGAGACAGTCGCCAATCAATTAAATTTCACAGACAATTAATTAATAAAATATTCAATTATTCATTTAACTAATTAAATTAAATTTAATTATTTATTTAAATTCCATCCAAATCCAATTACAACCTAAATAAATTTTATAAATCAATTTCACAGATTTTAGGTTCTCGAATTTTATTATTTGGATTTAAATTTGAATTTGAATTTTTTTTACTTAAACAATTTAGATTTTATTTAGTCATTTAAATATTAAATCCTAACTTACCCCATTTCTAAATAAAATAACTTAAAAAACTATTTACACTCAATTTAAACAATCATCATCATTATAATCAATAAAATTTGATTTTTCCCCAATATTAATTAATGTATTTATTTTAAATCCAAATTTAAATACACTGAAAATAGGCGTGGAATTTGAGTAATGTGATGGTATGTTGACTTTAGGAGATGGTGGTACAGGGTGATGAAATAGGCGTGTAACTTGAAGAAGGTTGCCTAGTGATTTTTGGTTCGAGGTTGTTGACTTGGGGAGGGCGAAAGCATGTGACATGGTATGGTTTGTCAATGGGAGGAGCTGTCTGCAATGGGTTTGAGGTAGTGATGATTGAATTCATGGAAGAAAATAGAGATGGTAGGTAATGTGTTTGGTGAAATGCCGTAAAGAAATAAGGCAGTTTTACGTTGTTGCAAATTGATCGATGATGGCTGAGTAGATTTCGCCAATTAAGTCGAGTGGGATTGTAGAGATGATAAGGTATAGGTTTTTTCTAAATTTTAAAATACATAGGTTAATTAATTAATTAAGTTAAATTTAAATTTGTAATCGTTAAATAAAAATAAATATTCATCGGTGCTAGGTAAATTCCATTCAAGATAAATGATTTAACTGGATTCGAAGCCGAGACGATATGGAAATTTTATTGGACATTCGACAAACGAAAATCAAGGTGAGTAAATCTCAGTTAAAATTTTATTTTTATCATACATTGTTGGCTGCTTGGTTGCATTTATAAATTATTCATCAGTCTTGGTTATTATATATGTTAGTTATATTAGGCTTGGTGGTTGTGGCTATTATTATATATACTGGATTTCCCGCAGTACCATTTAGCGGATGCCCGCAGTATCATTAGCAGATGACCCTATCACCCCACGATATATGAGTGAATGACCTTCCATATCGCGATATCCTTCCTCAAAGCAGTATTGGTATTATTTATGTTGACTAACATCTGTGGATGTAGGGAAAACAGAGTGGAAGAATCCAACTGGATGTCAGTTTTGTATTACAAACTCTTATCCATCTCAAGATAAGAATGTTGCCGATCAAGGTTAGGGAGGTAGTTAAAATACCCCAACTTGAATGACTTCACTATCATCAAGGGATGATATAGGTTTGTAATGGTTAAAGGATATTAAAATTAGTTTATCTTGAAATTAGTTATAATCGTCAAAATTTGGAGTTGGATAAAGCCGTTGGGTTTATATAATAATTTATTTCCAAGAATTCTATATAATATTATTGAGTTTTGAATAAATTCATAATCGAGTTATGAATGTAGAACAAAAATAATCGACAAGCTTGAATAATCTGGATTGTTAAATCAAATCTGAATAACAGGCTTGAAATATTTTAAAATATTAAAAGTGGGTTGAAATTTATATTAATAAATGAAGTTTAGCATTTATATTTAATTTAAATAAAACGAATTCACCGCAGCATAATAGTTCGTAAATTTGTAATTCTATCTTCAATTGGGTATACAGAACTCAATATAAGTCGGAATTCGATGAAATAAGAAATCCCGGACCGATTGAATGATAGTTTTCAAATGGAAGAGAAAAATCTTGATTCCGTCGTATAGATTTTGAGTTATACCAAAATCTAATTTTAGAAAAGTCGTTGCAAAATCATTTATAAATCATAATGGTTTATTTAATAAATAAAAAGGATTTTAAGTGAATAAAATCCTATTTCTTATGTGAAAAATCCAGATTTGAGATATCAAATATATATATACTTAAGCGGAATGAATGAAGTGATTTTTGAAAACAAAAATCATATTTTGAATTATCGAATGAAGTTAACTAATTTCCTTGAAATTAGTAAATAGAGTTTTGGCCAAATTTAACTCTGTTTAAGTAATTAGAATTTATTAGTTGAATTTGGAAATCCGAATATGGAACTTGAGTTACATTTTGGAATTTTGACATGGACATTGAATTCATATAAGCGAATAACAGTATGTTCGAATATGAGATGTTCAAAGTAAAATTAGAATAAGCGAATAAGCTAATTTGAAACTAAATTAGCAAATTTGAGTTAAAATGATTGGGTCGGTGTGAGACAGATTAGAAATGGGAATATGCATAGGCTAACAGGTGTGGAATGAAGAGGAGGAAGGGAGTTGAAGATTTTATATTAAGTGTCCGACAAAAAGGTACACATTTAAATTTCCATATGAGATTTTATGAGCCTATTCGGCAAGTCGCTGGGCTTTTTCATTTTCTTTTTGAATGGAATGGGCCTAAAGAGGCGAGTTAGGGTTTGAACTATTGACCGGCACAAAGGAGGTGCTGGCGAAATTTTCCGAAAATTTAAGGAGTTAGAATATTTTTAAGAAATTTGGTAACTAGAAATCAATATAGAAACCTGATAAGGAAACAAACATGAAATATTAGAAAGAGCAAGTGATTTTGATGTTAGAAATTTGGATGGATGTTTTGTTTTCCTTTGATTGTTACCATCGTTGTCAATACGGAGAGACCGGTTGGATTTAATATCCGAAAACCACTTTGTATAGGCATTGCGAATTAGATTATGTTGAAGATAATCAGAGACGGAGTAAAATGCAAGGGCTGTTATATTTGTCCAGACCCAAGACAACTTGTATGGACGAGTGTCTGAAAGAGTATTCCTAACGAATCACGTAAGAAGGTCTTTTCAAGGGTATTACGTCTGGTGGTGGAGAAATTCGTTTCTCTTAACTTTTATACTCGTAATATTTTTGGGAAGATCAACTAGTGATTTGACGGGTTTGACGATGTGGCATTCAAAGTGTATGGTGGTCAGATTTTCTAAAAGATAGACGTAGCCTCAAGCCTCACAACCGGGAAATGACAAAAATCGGGAAGGCAACATGGCTAGTTGGGTCATACCCAAGCAGGGTATATTTGTCACTGATCTTGAGAAAATTCATTATTTATTCTTCTATCGATTCTGTATCTTACGGATTACGGTTGGACGACCGACAACCGTAGGTGACAATATATTCGCGACACTCAAGCTAACTGAGTGGGTGGTCCTGTGTGGCCGGGTTGCAAGATGTTCTTGCTGAACCCCAGTGTATCCCCCCAGAGTACACTGATCGGGAGGTGGTCCCATACCTTGTCACAGTTGGAATCCAATCTCCAATAAGCGCCCTGCGGTTTTGATTTTATACTATATATGTAGAGCGTGAGATCCAAGCGTTCTACTATTTAGTTATTTATTTGATTGGAAACTATATTATATCACTGGATTTTGATATCAAAAATGGTTTGGTTATAGTAAGGTAAAAAACGTCCGTGTTTATGTGTGGACCGGTCTTACTATTACCCTTTCTTTCAAAGGATTTTCAAAGTTAAACAATATGGTTAGAGTTTACTCACACCAGTCTTTGTTGCTTGTTGTGTGCTTGGTACGCATGATAGAGGGTTCTCGCTTTGCATTAGGTGGCGGACGGGAGACTCTTACCCCTACATTTCTTTAACCCTAATGACTCGTATTTCTGTATTATTTGGGTTGGACGTGTGTTGTTTAGTCAACTCAGATAGTACGTATTTTCAGGCCGTTACGTTATTAATCTATAGGCTTAACCTGTTAAAAATCCTAGTTGAGGGACACAAGTTTAGGGGTTTGACTTGTGCCATCTGCTGTGTGGGACCCATATCAGTCAGTATCCCATTCTGGTATTAATCGGGGTCCCCCAACTAGGTTAGGGCTAGGGCATGCATACTAAACTGATTATAAGAGGTTCATCTGAAAGGGGGTGTGTACGAGCATGTTCTAACGGAGACGTGTGCATGCATGATTCCAGTCTGAAGGGGGAAAATAAGTCGTTGTAACACTAGTAAATATGTCTGTGTCCTTCTATAGGTTTCCACTTTAGGAGGTAATGCACCATACTGTGGGGCCGAAACAGGGTACTTACAAGTTAAGGAGCCGATCGCTTGGGGATGGTAATTTAGGTACATCTAGTCTTGTTTGTTTCTGTTGGGGTGCCTTTATTTCTTTTTGGGGGTAACACCCATTATATTCTGTTAAGGTACCTGTTATTTTTGTTTGAGGTAAACCCGTTATGAAACTAGAGTACACCTAAAACTATTAATATGTTTCTGTTGGGATCATTATATTTCTATTAGGTAATTAGGGAATACCTAATCTTATCACATATCTGTTATACTAGTATTGGTGCAGAGAAAAGTATTTGAGAAGCATAATGTACTATGTTTATTCTGTCCATTTATACCTTTTATATCCTACTGTTATCTCTCATCCACACTTTATGACTGACCTGTTTTGTTTCCTTTTCTCTCTCTTCCTCCCCCCTAGGTTCTCAGGGTGGGAACGCTCAGGCTTGATTAGGACTCTCTCTTCTGTTTATGCTTGGATTTGTATCTGCTTCAATGTATCGCTTTGACTACTTGTCTACTTTATTATGGCTATTATTGGGGATTATGATTTTACATTTATGTACTCTGATGGTTTTAGCGCAAGGCATATATTTTGTATTGACATACCCAGGTTTAGTATTTTATGACTGTTGTTGTAACCAGTTTTGAGACTACGATGTTTTTCTGCAAAATAATGAAGTTTTAAATTTCTGCTGCTATTTTATATCCGTCTTGTGATATTTTGTTTCTGTTTACCTATAATGCTTCACGGAACTTAATACGTTTTGATAAAGAGTGACATTAACGGATGTGGGGTATCACATTTGGTATCAGAGCTGAAGGTTAGAAGATCAGATAAAAGGTTTTGAAAATTGTTTTCACAAGGTTTCAAAAAGAAAGTATTTTCAAAGAAAAATCTGTTTTTGGAAAAAAATATTCCCCAAAGCCATATAAAGTATCTTTCGATTCTATGTTTGGATCCATTTTTTCCTTTTCTTTTCAGCATGTCTGGGGAACCGAATATTCCCGAGGGCGATCAGATACCAGCTTGGTTCCATAGGTATCTTGAGGTTACGACGCCTGCGAGGCAAAGTAAATGCCCCTCCCCCTGATGCAGTCGTTGTTCCTCCTCCTCTACGAGCAGATAATTTCTCTAAGAAATGCAAGGACTTCTGTGTTATGGGAGGGAAGCCATTCCGAGGAATTGAGAACTGTGTGGAAGCACAGAATTGGCTAAAATAGGCAGAGAATTTGTTTGGGCTTTTTGCGGTTGATGACCGTTGAAAGATACAGTTGGTTGCATAGCAGCTTAAAGACGAGGCTTCATTCTGGTGGGAAGTGACGCAAGAAGGGCATCCGTTGATACTTGGGATGATTTCCGATAGAGATTCGAGACGAACTTTCTTTCCCGGGAAGAAGAGAGTGTGCAGACGGAGAGGTTTCTGGCACTTAAGCATGGAAGTATGTCTGTTAAAGAGTATGTCAATAAGTTCAATCAGTTGGCAAGGTTTGGTCTGGAGCTGGTGAATACCCCGCACAAGAAAGCTTTAAGGTTTGCAAAAGGACTAAATCAGCCACTTCAAGCATTGACATTATCTCACATTCCGATGGGGGCTACTTTTGAGAGACTGGTTGATATGGCATTGATGCACGAAGATGGAAAGGATGAGAAAAGGAGGCTAAGACTGATGAGATGTAAAACAAGATAGTGTGGCCCAAGAAAGAACAACAAAAGAGGGGCGGAAAGAACGACAAAGCTCAAGGCAAGAAAAAATGTCATGGTTGTGGGAGCTTGGTTCATTTGGTCAAAGATTGCAGAAAAAGGAAGAATGCTTGCTTCCACTATGGTGAGGTTGGACACTATATTAAGGAGTGCCCGAAGAAGAAAGGACAGGGCCAAAGGGCAGGATCTTCTGGAGGGCTAATGCATGCTCTCGAGGCCAGTGTACTGGACAGAGGTAGGAAGGTTTATGTTGAATGTTTGATTTCTCTTTCCGATCATCCTATTAGGACTCTTTTTTATTCTGGCGCTTCTCACTCTTTTATATCTGATTCTGTGGTTAAGTCTCTACACCTTAGTACTATTATTGTTTCTGATCCTGTTATTGTCTCAAACCCCATTAGGGCCATGATACATTTGTCTATGATATGCCGAGGTTTGAGGATATCTGTGTTAGGTGTCGAGTTTGAGTGTGAAGCATATGCGCTTGATTTTATGGGCTATGGTCTGATTCTAGAGATGGATTGGCTAGCCATGTATGGTGCCATTCTGGACTGTCAGAGGAGGGTCATTAGACTTTTGACTTTCCAAGGGAGGACTCTCGAGATTTCCTATGACCCAAAGGGGTCTTTCATGCTTAGTTTCCTAGAATCACTTAATTCTTATGTCGGTGATTTGCGATTTGTACCTATAATTTATGAGTGTCCTGATGTTTTTGATGAGGTTAGGGTATTACCTCTGAGGTGCGAGATTGATTTCTAGATATATTTGGTGGATAATGCGAAGCCGGTCGCATTGCCTATGCGCCACATGGCTCATAGTGAAAGGAGAGAGCTTAGCAAGCAAGTAGGGGAGCTACTTGAGAAGGGGTTCATTAGGCGAAGCATATCAAAATGGGGTGCTCCAGTCATCTTTACAACTAAGGCGGATGGGTCGCTTCGCTTATATGTGGATTACAGGGAGTTGAATAAGCTCACTAAGAAGAATATGCACCCACTTTCGAGGATTGATGATCTATTTGACCATTTTGTTGGCGCATCTGTTTTCTCTCTGTTAAAATTGGCCATGGGGTTTCATCAGCTGAGGGTGGCCGAGGACATTATAGACAAGACCGCCAGATTTTTCTTTCAGTTCCTGGTCATGCCTTTTGGGTTGACGAATGAACCCGTGTATTTTGTGGATCTAATGAGTAGGTGTTCTAGGAGTTTCTGAATAAGTTTGTTGTGGTCTTTGTGGATGACATTCTGATCTTCTCGAAGAGCGAGGAAGAGCATGAATTACATTTATGGGAGGTTTTGAGGACTCTCCGAGCACACCAACGTAAGGAAAAATTCTCCAAATGGCACTTTTGGAGAGAGGAAGTAAGAATTCTAGGGCATGTGGTCTCCAGGGATGGGATAGCAATGGATCCCGCGAAAGTAGTTGCAGTTCAAGATTGTAAGGTTCTAAAGAATGCAACGAAGGTGAGGAATTTTCTCGGTTTAGCGGGCAATTATAGGAAGTTTATCAGGGACTTCGCAAAGATATCAGCCCCACTCACCAGACTAATGAAGAAGAATCTGATCTTTTTTTAGAGCTTGACTATAAGGATAATTTTCAGCGACTGAAGAGGGCTCTGACAACAGCCCTAGTTTTGACTTTGCCTGATGGGAACAAGGTGTTCACAGTATACACTGATGCATGTGGTACAGGGCTTGGTGCCGTCTTATTGCAAGAGGGAAGGATAGTATGTTACGATGGTGAACAGTTGAGAGTTCATGAGAAGAACTACCCTAACCATGATTTGGAATTGGCTGCTGCAGTATTCACACTTAGGATTTAGCGGCATTATCTGGTTGGAGAGGTTTGAGTTATACACGAACCATAAATCTCTCAAGTATCTGTTCTTATAGAGGGATCTCAATTTAAGACAGCAGAGTGTGGATGGAGTTCCTAGCGTCCTATGATTTTGAGATTGCTTATACCCTTTGCAAGGGTAATGTGGTGGCGGACGCATTGAGTAGGCAAAGGATGACTATGAGTACACTACTCGTAAAGAGGCAGAGCTTGGAGTACATATCGACCTTTGATTTTAGGACATCTACGGATCTTACACCTGGTTTGTTGGCATCCTTAGAGGTGCGACCTACTCTTTTGGATCAGATAGGATCTTCGCAACAAGAAGACCCATAGATAGCAGACATCTTGGATAGGCTCAGTGGAGGGTAGACTTCTAGTCACCTCAGTAGATATTCCATGGATGATAGAGAGTGGCTACGATGGGATGTGTGGCTTTGTATTCCCCGAGTTAGAAGCCTATTGAAGACAGTCCTTGAGGAAGCTCATCATTCTAGGATGACTATCCATCCGGGTGGTGATAAGATGTATAGAGATATGAAGAAGGTTTTCTTTTGGTCTGGGATGAAGAAAGATGTAACGGAGTTTGTCTCTCGATGTTTAGTTTTCCAGTAAGTTAAAGCTGAACAAAAAAAGCCTGGCAATTTGCTTCATCCTTTGGAGGTCCTATAGTGGATGTGGGAAAGCGTCTCTATGGATTTCATTGATGGTTTGCCTTGATCGAGGAAAGGCAATACCAGTATCTGGGTTATAGTAGACAGGCTTACTAAGAGCGCTCATTTCATTCCTGTTAACAGTAAGAGAACGTCAGTTTATCTTCATAAGATAGTCCGTTTACATGGAGTGTCTTCTAGCATAGTGATTAATCGTGACCCCATCTTCACTAGTGAGTTCTGGAAGAGCATGCAAGAGGCATTAGGTACATAGTTTTGTTTGAGCACCGCATATCACCCTCAGACCGATGGGCAGACTGAGAGGGTGAATAGAATTCTTGAGGATCTTTTGAGGCTGTGTATCCTAGACTTCGGAGGGACATGGGAGGAGCATCCCCCGTTGGTTTAGTTCTCCTACAACAGTTATCAGGCTAGTATAGGCATGTCACCCTTCGAGGCATTGTACAAACGACCTTGTAGATCACCAACTTATTGGTTGGAGTCTAAAGATATACTTTTACTTGGACCTGAGATGATTAGAGAAACTTTAGAAAAGATTGATCTTATCCGCAGACGCATGAAGACAACACAGAACAGGCAGAAGTCCTACGCAGATAAGAGAAGGACCGATATTGAGTTTAAAGTGAGAGACATGGTTTTCATCAAAGTATCACCTTTGAGGAATGTGGTTCGCTTTGGATCTGTACGGAAACTGGTGCCAAGGTTTGTAGGGACATTTCCCAAGTGGAAAGGATAGGTCAAACGGCCTATTGGGTGAGACTACCAAAGAGATTAGAGGGTGTTCATGATGTTTTCCACGTTTCTCATTTGTGGAAATGTCTGCACGATACGGTAGAGGTATTAGAGCCGAGCATGCTTAAGGAAGTAGAGGTAGAAAGGGAGGCGACAGTTAGACGAGTTCCTACTAGTATACTTGGATCAGAGGTAAAGAAGCTACGCAACAGAGAGGTCAAGTTGATGAAAGTGCAATGGGGCGAAGATAGCGAGGATGCAACTTGCAAGACAGAAGACAAGATCCGCGTTTCATACCCTTTTCTTTTCATGTGTATGTTCTTATCTTCTTTTTCCAAGCTTGTATTCGTACTTGGTTTTGTCATTTGAGTACATCCTATCGATCGAATCTTCGACCTTTAGTTAGGAAACCAATGGATGTAAACATGTGTTTGAGACATGTTATGTTTGATGGATGCAAGTGTTTGCTATTAGTTTCTCGTGGATGCATATACACACACTAGACACTAGATCAGCTCAAAGCATTCTCATACTGCATATGGACGTGCGTGCATTTTAATTTTTTATGGATGGAAATGGGTGTATCATCATATAGATGTTGCATTTTGGATGGATAATTGTGCACATATATAGAGTTTATATGATATACTAAAACTATTTGCATACTTGTCGGATTCATGACACTAACATACATTGCATTAAGGAGGTCAAATGAATCAGTAGACCGCCTGATTTTCGCATTAGCATAGGGACATATACACACACCTTTGCATATGTTCATACAAGCACTAGAAATGTCAAAAAGATAATGAATGTCTGTGATTGATGGATGAGTAGATGGTTGTAAATGGATGTTAAGATAAACATTCTTCTTAACTTAGAGATTTCGGGGAGGAAATCCTTTAAGTAAGGGAGAATGTAACACCCCGTAATTGTAAAAGATACTGTTGACAATAAACTAAATAATACTTAATTAAATATTGGGAATTAAGTAAAAACAGACTGTACCAGTGTGTTCGTCTCAAAATTCTGGTTTGGATAGACTCCGAGTTTGGGCAAAACGGATATCGTATGAGAAAGATATGAAGCTTAGAAGTTTGCATACGTATAAGAGACATATATATATATGTGTGTGTATATTTCAAAAACAGAATTCAAAATATTTCAAAAACATGCAGCGGGGAAAATGGGCGGGCGCAAACTGGAGATCGACTTGGGTCGACTCACTTGGCATTGGGTGCAATATTCTGAACGGGATCTGACCGGGTGCATTATTCTGAACGTGGACATTTTTGTTGGATGGGTTCGTTGAGGGTAGGCTATATATCGGATAGCATTTCTATATTTATTTTTTCACCTTAAACAACAGAGACAATGAGTTGCTGCCCCTGCTTGGATTGAATTAGCCTACCTTCTTCAACATCAGCCTATATACGTATATCAGAAAGATTCCTTATGCTTAGACCCAATCTTTATGTGTTCATGTTACTTTTAGATATAAAAAGTTAACAGTAACCCTTACATGTTTATAAATCTGGATCTGAACCTATGCTTGTTAAGAATCTGATTCATACCTAAATAGTTCTGCTATTACATGTATTTCTCTGTACACCTGATCTGTTGTTTTGTTCTTATATGCCTATTTCTCATATGCCTATTTATGCTATCATATACTTATATGTGTTATTTTATATGCCTATTTATATTCTCCTTTCTCTTTCTCTTTTCATTTTTATAGTCTATGATGCCTTCCGGACTAGGCCAATATCTTTGAAATGTGCCTACTATTGAGATTGGGATAAACTGGGAATGAAAATTGGGGGCATATGTTATACTGTGAATCATGGCTGGAATTTGGAGGCATAACCTATAATATGAAATATGACTAATATTTGGGGGCATATGTTATACTGTAAAATGTGACTCGAGATTTAGGGTATATAAATCTGTATACCTAACTTATAGACTAAGCAGAACATGTTAATGAAACTATTAACAACATGTGGAACCTGTTTAATCTGGTGGGGTTAAGTAAACATGTTTAAATCTATTGGGGTTAAGAAAACCTATTTAATCTGTGGGGGTTATATGAACCAGTTAACCTGTAAAACTTAACCTGTTAATTTGTGTGGGTTAAGCGAATCTCTTAATCTGTAGGCTTAACCTGTTGAAAATCCTAGTTGGGGGACACAAATTTAGGGGTTTGACTTGTGTCATCTGCTGTGTGGGACTCATGTCAGTCAGTATCACATTCTGGTGTTAAACGGAGGCCCTGCACTAGGTAGGGGCCAGAGCACGCATACTGAACTGATTATAAGAGGTTCATCTGAAAGGGGGGTGTATGGGCGCGTTCCAACAGAGTCATGTGCGTGCATGAGTCCGGTCTGAAGGGGGGAAATAAGCCGCTAACACCAGTAAATAGGTCTGTGTCCTTCTGTAGGTTGCCACTTTAGGAGGTAATACACCCTATTATCGGGTCGAAACAGGGTATTTACAAGTTAGGGAGCCGATCGCTTGGGGATGGTAATTTGGGTATGTCTACTCTTTTCTGCTTCTATTAGGGTGCCTGTTATTTCTTTTTGGGGTAACATCTGTCATATTCTGTTAAGGTACCCGCTATTTCTGTTTGAGGTAAAACCGTTATGAAACTAGAGTACACCTAAAACTATCAATATGTTTCTGTCGGGATCATTCTATTTTTGTTAGGTAATTAGGGAATACCTAATCCTATCACATATCTGTTATATTAGTATTGGTGCAAAGAAAAGTATTTGAGAAGCATAATCAACTCTTTTTATTCTGTTCAGTCTGTTTATACCTTTTATATCCTACTGTTATCTCTCATCCAGTTTATATGCCTATCATGATACTTGTACTTCTTTATATGCTAAAAGTCACTGGACTCGCCAGACTTAATGACTGACCCGTTTTGTTTCCTTTTATCTCTCTTCATTTCCCCTTAGGTTCTTAGGGTGGGAACGCTCAGGCCTGATTAAGACTCTCTCTTATATTTCTGCTTGGATTTGGATCTACTACGTGTATTGTTTTTAGTACTTATCTACTTTACTATGACTATTATTGGGGATTATGATTTAAATTTCTGTACTTTGATGGTGTTAGCGCAAGTTTTTTTTTTTTACATATACTCAACTTCAGTATTTTATCCCTGATGTTGTGAATGGTTTTGAGACTGCGATGCTTATCTACAAAATAATGAAGTTTTAAATTTTTGCTGCTATTTTATATCTATCTTGTGATATCCTGTTTCTGCTTACCTATAACGCTTCACGGAACTTAATGCATTCTGATAAAGAGTGACATTAATGGACGTGGGGTGTCACACATGGTTTAAATTAGAGGTTTAATATTTGTATTATGCCGGTCACAAATGTTTCAGACCTTTTGTATCTTTATGCTTATTATTATTCGTATTGTTATGCTTATTATTACTCATATCGTTATGCTTAATATTGTTGTCTCGATACATTTATTAGATTTTGTTTTTGTATTCTTTATTAGAAGTTGTATCGTGATTTTTATATGTACATTCAGACATTCAGACGTTTTATATCAATCCTAATCTGGTCAATAAACAGATAAGAAAAAAGTTGTTCATTTTTTTAAACTGCGCCGGTATTATTGGCGCGTTAAGTTATCACGCTGATAATATCGGCGTGCTTCGATTAAATCAGAGCGCGCCAATAAAATCGGCGCGTGTCTGTTGGGAGAATTAACAAATTCTGATTTGAATCTTACGATTTTTAAGATTAAGACTCGTAAAACTATTGGAGATCTCTAATACTTCATCCTTCTCGGGCCCATTCTCCAGATTATCTGCATTCACATCTATCGTAACTAACCCTACCCTCCAAATCTAAAACAGTTCCTGAAATACCTCGTTCTTCTCCTCTTGCTCCTTAATCCTTTCTCCATTGATCTGAAGCACGTTGCCAAAATCGAAATCAGGCTTCTTGTTTCCAAACCCTACTTCTTGCAATTTTATCCGATCCTGCATTCCATCTGTGCTCCATTATCAAGTGTTGCTTTCGTTTTCTGAAGGCAAAATCGTGTCTCCAAAATCAATACCGAAGGTAATCCAATGTCAAAGGGTTCAAGGGAATCATTTTTCTCTGTTGTATTGCTACCATTTTGTTTATTATTTAAATTAAAAACCTATGTGTTGTTCCTTATTTTCAGGTTATTTGATGTAAATGCTTGAGCTTCATCACATTTTCCTTGTTGAACATTGCCATTGGTAGCATATTTTGTTTGATTATTGATTGAATCTTTAATCAAACTCAAACCGATAATGGATGTGTTGCTGCAGTTTCACTGCAATAATATGATGGATTTATTTACCTTAGATATTCATTTTTGGTATACCTCATATATGGATACATACTCGATTGTCTACTATCATGTTTTTAGTTTTATTACTCAAGGAGCGTGTGCCTCTTGTTCTTTGTCTCAATAATGCCAAAATAGAATATCTATAATTTTACTCCCTTTAGATCCTTTAATGACAATAAAGATCAACGGTAATCTTACACAAAACGGTCAGGTGCAGAATTAATTCACTAGATGCATATTATTTATGTATATTCGTTTTGCTCAGTTTTTTTTTATTCTGGCTTTTCCAGAAAAGCAGGATTTGAAATTGTGCTTGTTTTTTATTTCAATACTTGTTTGAAGTGAAATTATGAAAGTACTCTTGATTGTTATGTTTTTGCTTTTCATCTTATTTTTATCTTGCACGCTTTCAAGGTTGGTAACTGTATAATCGTGCTTTTGCATGTATAAGTTAAATATTGAATAAACATATAATTCAGAGGCTCCACAGTATTAATAGCTGGTAATTCCCAAAGGTTTTGGAGGGCTGATAGTTGGCATTTTTTAGATTTCATTACCTTCTTAGGCTTGGTATCTCCTGATGTTTGGTGAGTTGCATTTATACTAGCTTAGTAATTGTACCCAGGCATCTCCTTGAGTCTCATGCTACATTATCACATAGGATTACAAATGCAAGATTGGTTTATCCAACCGGAATTTTTTTTACTTGTTACTTGATAGCTAAGCATGTTGTACAATTATTACAAGTTATATTGTTATATCATACAATGATGGAAAATCTCAGCTGACTCGCTATGTCATTATAATTTATTATCAACAAAATATGTTGATTCTTTTAATCGACTTGTCTAATTTCAAAGTAAATTCATTTTGTGAGGGGGAAAAAGAGAAAAGAGAAAATGTGTACCTATGAAGTAGTTAGTGAGAAAAGCTTTTATTAAATTCATTTTGTCCATCTATTCAAAATTTTCATTACAATGCTTGCGGCTATTGTTTTGTGAAGATAATACTAATGATCAAATTGGGAAATGGTTAAGGTGCAATATGCGCACCTCTAGATTGATTCTTTTCTTGAATTTTGTTATCTTCATCATTTTCAAGAGAATGTGTGCTTTTTCGTTCTCTTGTTCTACTTGAGTTCCTTTGTTTAAGGAAGTGAAACTCGATACATTTTTTTTTTCAACCGTTGCTATGAGATCATAGACTACTTCCTCAAATTGTAAAGAAATGTAAAATTATTTGAAAAATGGTTGATTACACACAGTAATACGATAGGAAATAAGAGAATTAAAAGAAAAGATGCTGCCTCTAAGGCAGCGGTAGGCTGCTGCTATTGGGCAGCAGCATCATATACTCTTTCTATAAATGTTTATTTGTCTTGATCTTAGTTCAAGTTACATGATATTGTCTACTAAATGCGTACAATCTTGGGTACATCTTATGTAAAAACTTAATGTTGGTTTCACACTTGAACCGCACCTCATTCCTTAATTTTAGCATGTGACCGTTGCTCCTTATTTCAGCATGTGAACATTGGATCTTTATAGGAAAGTTCCTTAATTACAGCACAAATGTTGCTCCTTGATTTTAGCATGTGACCGTTGAGCAATCTTCTATTTATTCTCTCGTTTTGTATCTCTTTCCCGTATCAGAGAAATTACAATTAATAATATATTTCTACTGCATCTCTCCTCTTTATCTCCATTACTTTTCTTTATACTTTCAATATGGTATCAGAGCACCACCGCCGAAAGGCTTAAACACTGAACTGAAAGTCTTATTTCTCCATTGTCTATTGCATCACTCTTTTCCTCAGTTTTTCAGCTGTGGTTCCGTGCCTCGCAGACCTCTGAACAGCCATGGCAAATAACAACGAAGCCACCTCTAATGTCACTGGTAGCGTGGCCCATGATGCTCCGCCAAACTGGCACAACCTAATCAAACCAAAAAGCCATGTCATTACCACATCTCTGGATGAAGACAATTACATATTGTGGAAATATCAAATTGAAATTGCACTCAAAGGATACGGTTTACAAAATTACATAAAAGGTACGCTATCTATTCCACCAATTATTATTACTGATCAAGGGGGAAACACCATACCAAATCCCGACTACACAAATTTTCAAAAACAAGATAGTTTGCTATCGTCATGGCTCCTATCATCTATTAGTCCGAATCTACTGTCACAAATCGTGGGGTGCAATTCATCATATGAAATATGGACCACTATAGAGCAGATTTTCAGCTCACAATCCGCCGCACGTGTGATGCAATACAGAAGGGATTTACAATACTCAAGAAAAGAGGAAATGAGCATGCAAGAATACTTAAGCAAGATAAAAAATTTGTGTGACAAACTGAATGCAGTGGGACACAAAATAAGTGACAATGAACAAATTCTCTTCATTACCGGCGGATTAGACGAAGAGTACGAGTCATTAGTTACGGTTATTGCGACTCAACAAACATTACCTGACTTACAGTTCGTTAGATCTGCGCTCCTCGCCCATGAAGGGAGAATAGACCAAAGGGAAACTGTACAAGGGGTTTTCTCTGCAAATTATACTGCGGCTAAAAACAAGCAAATTCAAAGGAACAATAATTCAAATAAACAAGAAAGCCAGTATCAGAGAGGATACCAACCCCAGAGGGCATATCAACCACAGAGAGGTCGTGGACTAGGCAGATGGAACAACAACAACAGGGTAAAGTGCCAAATTTGTCAAAAATTTGGACACATGGCGAACCGCTGCTATTTCAGATACAATAGCGACCACAGTGAACCACAAACAGACCAAAACAGCCAAACACCAAGAGCAAACATGGCTGCCATGGACAATCAAAACAAAAGCGCTATTGGGGACAAAGGCAAAGGTCAAACCAGCAATGAAGGCAAGACTGATGAGGATGAACTGGACGACTGGTACCCAGACTCTGGAGCCACACATCATGTCACAAACAGGCTTCAGAACTTAAACATTGGAAGCAAAAGCTATACAGGTACGAAATCACTACACATGGGTAACGGCAACACTGCCAACATCACACACATAGGTAAAGATACCATGCAGGGAAAAAGGCAACTTATGCTAAACAATTTACTTAGAGTTCCTACTGTTAACAAAAATTTATTAAGTGTTTCTAAGTTTGCTAAAGATAATAATGTTTTCTTCGAATTTCACCCCATGTTTTGTCTAGTCAAGGACCTCCTAAGTCGAGAAATATTGCTACAGGGTGACCTTCACGATGGTCTTTACAAATTTGGCAACTTGAAAACTGGGAATGCGTTGAATAAAGAAATATGGTGCAACAACGTAGACATCAGTAGCAGTTGCAATTATGATTCTCTTAATAATAGGAACAATGGATGTAATGATGATAATAATAATATAGTTGATTCTTGGCATATGAAACTTGGTCATCCCAGTTTGGAAACTGTTAGAAATGTTTTAAATAATAATGGCATTTATTTTGAAAATGTACCTGTGAAACACACTTGCACACACTGCCAACTTGGCAAAAGCCACAAACTGCCTTTTAGTAAGTCTGAAACCACGTACAACAAACCCCTGGAGCTTGTCGCAGCTGATTTGTGGGGACCAACACCACTAAACTCATATCAAGGACACAGGTACTATCTATCCCTTGTTGATGCTTATTCAAGATACACGTGGACATACATGCTAAAAAACAAATCAGAAACATGCAGTACAATCATTCAGTTTATAACTTTTATTGAAAAGCAGACCAACTGTAATGTAAAAGCTATACAAACAGATGGTGGGGGTGAGTTCAAACCACTCACAAATTTCTTCATCCAAAAGGGGATAAGACATAGGGTAACCTGCCCCCACACATCTGAACAAAATGGTTTGGTCGAAAGAAAGCACAGACATATAGTTGAAACTCGTTTAACATTGCTATCACAAGGGGCATTACCAATGAAATATTGGAACGAAGCATTCAACACTTCTGTGTATATCATAAATAAATTACCCACAAAAGTGTTGAACAATAGAACCCCGCATGAAATGATATTCAACGAAAAACCAGACTATAAAATATTGAAAAACTTTGGGTGCCTATGCTTTCCATGCCTAAGGGACTACAACACGCACAAACTTAGCATGAGATCATGCCCATGCACTTTTGTTGGTTACCCACAAAATCAAAAGGGTTATAAATGCTTGGCCAAAAATGGAAAAATCTATATATCAAGGCATGTCATATTTGATGAAAATGTTTTTCCACATGCAGATAAACAAGCCACAAAGGAAGAGTGCAGACAAGATCATGGAATCAAAGTTATCAATATGCCACCACTAATGGAGCAAGAGACAAACAATAACAACAACAAAGAGGGACACGACACATGCAACATACACACACATACAAGCAATAATCAAACAAACACAGACGATGGTAACAATGAAGAAACTTACAGTAATCAGCAAGAACATGAGAACGAGGAAAGCAACAGTGACAGAATCAGCCCAGACCATCAACCTCAAGCACAAGAAACACAAACCGGACATCATATGGTGACCAGATCAAAGCATGGGATTTTCAAACCCAAGGTATATAATCTATCAATGAATGAGGTTGAACCTGGAAATTATAGTGAAGCAGCCAAATCTGAAAAGTGGAAACAAGCTATGAATGATGAATACGAGGCATTGATGAAAAATAAAACTTGGAGCTTGGTTGCACCACCCACTCACAAGAACATCATAGGATGCAGATGGACTTACAAAATAAAAAGGAAGGCGGATGGGACCACAGACAAATACAAGGTCAGACTGGTTGCTAAAGGATACGCTCAACAGTTTGGATTTGACTTTAACGAGACTTTTTCACCAGTCATAAAACCCACAACCATTAGAATCATTCTGACTATAGCTTTGTGTAAAAAATGGAATATCAAGCAATTGGACGTGAACAATGCTTTTCTAAACGGCGAGTTAACTGAAGAAGTTTATATGCAACAACCAGAGGGATATGAGGTTAACAATGGCAACAAACCTTTAGTATGCAAGCTGCACAAAGCTATATACGGCCTCAAGCAAGCGTCGAGGGCATAGTATGAAAAGTTAAAGCTAACCTTATCTAGAATTGGTTTCTCACAAATAAAATCCGACAACTCCCTATACATGAAAAAGGATAATGAAAATGTCATATACATCCTTGTATACGTGGATGACATGCTAATAACAGGGAATGACACACGGGAAATCAACAGGATCATAAAAGTTCTCAACCAAAGCTTTGCCATCAAAGATCTTGGCGAATTAAACTATTTCTTAGGGATTCAAATCAAAAGAAATGAAAATGAAATGTTCCTATCTCAACAGAATTATATTGTTGAAATCTTACAAAGGACCAACATGCATCAAGCTAAATCGCTACCAACACCTATGACCAGCAGTTCCCGCCTATCTAAATTTAAAGGTGAAGCCATTAATAACGCTACTCAATACAGAAGTATAATTGGAGCATTGCAATATGCAACAATTACACGACCAGACATATGCTATAGCGTAAATAAACTAAGCCAATACATGCAAAATCCGTTGTCTGAACATTGGATAGCCGTCAAGAGGTTATTGAGATACTTGCAAGGAACCAGACACCACGATATAACAATAAGTGCCGATAAAGAAATGAACTTACAAGGATTTAGTGATGCGGACTGGGCTAATGACATTGATGACAGAAGATCCGTATCAGGATACTGCGTGTTTCTTGGCACAAATCTTGTCTCATGGTGCACCAAGAAGCAGACAACCACATCGAGGTCAAGTACTGAAGCGGAATACCGTGCCCTTGCTAGCGCCACCGCTGAAATCTCATGGATTGAGTCGCTATTACACGAATTAGGTTTCACTCCTAAAATAAAACCAGTCATCTGGTGCGACAATAGAGGGACAGTATCCTTGTCTCTCAATCCAACTTAGCACTCAAGATCAAAACACCTCGAGATAGACCTACACTTCGTACGAGAACGAACCCAAAGTGGAAAGTTAATGGTATGCCACATCCCATCATATTATCAGAGAGCTGATGTGCTTACAAAGCCACTATCGACAAAGAATTTTATGAGATTAAAAGAGGAATTAAGGGTGAGCGACAACAGCGGAATGAAGAAGACAGAAAAACCCAGTTTTGTTTGAGGGGAGCTAATGTTGGTTTCACACTTGAACCGCACCTCATTCCTTAATTTTAGCATGTGACCGTTGCTCCTTATTTCAGCATGTGAACATTGGGTCTTTATAGGAAAGTTCCTTAATTACAGCACAAATGTTGCTCCTTGATTTTAGCATGTGCCCGTTGAGCAATCTTCTATTTATTCTCTCGTTTTGTATCTCTTTCCCGTATCAGAGAAATTACAATTAATAATATATTTCTACTGCATCTCTCCTCTTTATCTCCATTACTTTTCTTTATACTTTCAATAAAACTACTGCATGAAAAATGTACAAGCAGAGGAGCACAAGAGGATATATGCGTATGTGTATTAATAGTAGCGGTCCAAATCTGCAGCCTAACAGATTAACTAGGAAGAAATTTAAGTGTAGTTTCTATGCAAAAGCAACAACATTTTAGATGCTTCAAAAGCTCCAACTTAGTTTTTAACAATACAATCCTTAGTACTCTTGTATGTTCCCTTTTTAAAAAGAGCATGTGTTTATTACAATCTGATCCACATGGGTTTCTACCCACTTTACATTCCGGCCTAACATACCAGGCGTTGGGCCTTCTTATTCTATATTTTTCTTATTTCTGGAAAGTTTTGTACTAGCCGTTATCTTTTACACTATGGGTGCGTTCGCAGCCATTTTTTACCCCGTTTCAGTTGGTATTTGCGTCCGATGCGTCGGACGCAAACAGAAGTCTCCACGCTCAAATGGAACGTTTTGTGAAAGCTCGAAAAGAAGGTGTTGGCGTCCGACGCGTCGGACGCAATGCCATTAAAATTGCTAATTCAACAAGATAATTAAAACACATCTAGCTGGGTTGGTTTGTGCGCATGGTTTACTCCAAAGTGACCAGAGTTCAAGTCATGGCGTCGTCCATGCATGTTTTCTTTTTTGCTGTTAGTGTCCCATTCAACTAAATTTTTGCTGTTTCTGTTTAATTAATTCAAAACTAATTACCTCCATTTAAAAATTAGTGTTTAATTAACTCAAAACAAAAAAAACAAATTAACAACTAGTTACCCAACATTTAAAAATTAGTGTTTAATTAATTCAAAACAAACAAATTAACAACTAAATACACCGCTCAGATACCACGCTCAAATACCCCGTTCGTAGCTAAAAACACATTCCCCATTCGCTACAGTACCACGCTTGTAATACCCCATATGCGTTAGTGTCACTCACAAAGGGAATGCACTAAGTTCTGTGGAGCATTTTGGGTAAAAGATGCAGATAAATTACAAGACAGACAGAAATTAAACCATGAAGTTCTGTGGAGCATTTTGGGTAAAAGATGCAGATAAATTACAAGACAGACAGAAATTAAACAGCGGAAAATAAAACTTTTCTTTATTGATAAAATAGTTTGTACATTGATTTCTTTACAATATCAGAGTATCATCTGTCTTACAAAATAAAGAAGCATAAAACAACATTCATATTCCCCAATTTTAGCAACAGCCAGCCACAACATCTGAAAAGAGAATCCAAGCAAAACTTCGGCAAATCTTCAAACTGGGGAAAGAGTGACAGTCCAACTTAACCTGAGCTATACTATTCCCTCCTTTACTACCTGGGGGGGGAGGGGAACGGAAGAAAAGAAGACGAAAGAAAAACAGAGTCAGACATAAAGCCTGAGTAAGTCAGTAATTTCTAGCATGTCAACATGGAAAACAAAACGACATGAATTAGCTGAATACAAGATAACACCATGACGATAGGGTCGGCAAGATTAAGCAGGATAATCACAAGATATGCTAAGATAAGATAAACTGGATATGTTCTAATACTTCCGCCGCTTCGCTATTTCCTTGTTATACTGGTTTCTATATCTCTGCACCACCTAACTAGTGTCCCAACTAGTAACGATAACGTGATCCCAATCCCTGTATTTTCCATTGCCTTCAGGCATACATTTATTATTTATTACCTAGATCTAATCTAGGGTTTCTACCAAGTGCTTTCTAGATTCAACTAGAGTTTACGCTATCTGCTGAACGCTTCTTGGATTCATGGTTTATGCCACCTAGTCCAACTAGGTATTATGCTACCTGTCGAACGATGCCCCCAAGTCTAGGACACACTATTTAGAGTGGTATATGTTCCTATACTTCCCCACGCATGTATCGCGAAACGTTATCGCTTGTCTAGATGCACATGTCCTGTAATGTGCGATCCGAGTCCTGTGACAGGGCAAATCAAGGAATACAGAACTCGGTCGGGAACTTTCAGATATCTGCCGATGCAGATGCTAAGGTCTGTTTTTATTCCAGTGGTTATGGTCCCACTTGACCCCTCTCTCAACTAATGAAAGGCACACCTTGAAAAATGAGAACTATACGCCGGCCCCCAGTGCCCCACTATCCTATGGCCATCCTCACCCATAACTAGATAGCAAGTATATGGTCTTTTGGAGTTCTCCACCTTTCCGCTTCACGTATCTCGATTGACTCAAGATGGATGGTAGACGACGAGTTGCTATCACAGGGCTACCGTTTACTCGCCGAATCACGCCGGTCCATCCTAGTCTTTAGTTTGCCATATATTGCAACCAAGGCATACCCCTGGTTCTTCTACGCAGACATTAACCTCTGTGAGCCCAGGAGGATCATCTGCAGCCTCACAGAGGGATACCAAGAGTACCCTCACGTCCCCTCGAAGCCTCGGGCTTCGTAACCCAATTCGTTGGAGCCTCCTTTTTACTCATACGGACATTCGTTCCTTCCCGTGTTATACTATGAATTACTACTTAGTTTTACTAACTAATATTTACCACTTAGTTTCCAGAATCGCTGTATTCTTAACTAAGGTTTACTACTTAGTTCCCTTTCCCGTCAATTTGGATTGGTTAAGTCTCATTAGTCAATTCAAGCCAACTTAACCCTCTTCATTCATCCTGTTAAACTGGTTAAGTGTTATCAGTAATTCATGATGACTTAACCCTACCACAAATCAAGTTATATTGGTTAAGTATTTATTACTTAACTCTACCCATTCACCTTGTATTGGTTAAGTGTTCCTTTTTAACTTAACCTTGCCCGTCTGTTTTCATTAACATGTTATTAATGGTTAAGTATTGTCCCTTCATGTTTTAGTCTTAGCCCTATTCCCTTATCACAACATGATGGTTAAGTGTTCAAGTTTACTTAACCCTACGGTCTAGCCCAGCTAACATATCAAATTGGCTAAGCGTATTAGATTTTACTTAACCCCAACCTCTAGTCTAGTTAACATGTTAATTTGGCTAAGTGTATTAACTTTACTTAACCCCTACAAATCTTGTCTTGCTACCTTGAGTTTGGTTAAGTGTCTCTATGGACTTAACCCTCCCATTCTAGCTTAACTGTGTTAAGTTAGTTAAGTGTTCCTATGGACTTAACCCTCCCATTCTAGCTTAACTGTGTTAAGTGTCAGTCTGAACCTAACCCCACCCATCAGTTTAGTTATCATGTTGAACCGGTTAAGTGTCTTAGTTATCTTAACCCTACCATTCTTGTTCTAGCTTTAACTAAATAAATTAAAGCCGCGACCACTCACATTAGACAGATATTGTTGCGAATACTGGATGTGTCGGTTGGTTCCGGGCAGGTTTACATCGCAACTCAGTCTAACCTCGGGTTAGGCATATTCGTGTTTTCTAAGTTCAAAGGGTTTTGATTAGTTGTCAAATCATGTTTTAAAAGTAACCATCCCGTCTGTCGGATCAGTTAGGGATAGCCAGGGAGAGCAGGAAACTTGTATTTTCCAAACCCAAGCCTAGACACTATCCTCTCTGTCACCCTAGAACTTTCTGGTGTGTTATTAAAAGAGATGTCGTTAAGAAACCTTTAATTTGTCTAAATTTACCTTTCCTCATTTAGGACAAATTCTATAAGTAAATTAATCCTAATTTACTTATTTCCCAATTACTCTTTTAATGTAAATTGTCTACATTTATTCTTACGGCCCATTTTCCCCTCTATATCATGTTTATGCTTTTTGGTATGTAAACCATACCAAATGAAGTGTCACTAACCATGATCTTGCTAATCCTGACAATTACTCCCAATTATGGCCAATTTCAAGTTTATGCCAATATACTTATCAAGCCAAATTAGCTAATCCAATTCTGATTTAACATTCTAATTCATGTCAAACTAGACTTATTACTCTAGTTCACAATTCATGTAAATGCTAGATTTACATGTCAATACTAGATTCAAATTACATATCCTATAATTCATGTCGAATTTATCCAATTTGCATTTCTATGAACATGCCATAATACATGTTCCCAATTTATGCCAATTTCCAATTTAAACTACGTTTTTAGTAAATTTCATATTTTGCCCAAACCGCAATCCCACCGTTCGTATAATTGTGATTCATTCTAGATTATAAATAAAGCTTGGTTCGTAGAAAATAGGGAATGAACCAAAGATGCTATGCAAAGGATAGAAATATTAACTGGCATAAAAAGGGTTGAATAACGACGTCGGTTCAAGAACATGGGTAGACCTAACTTAATAGGTAAATTCCCAAGGTCTAAAACCAAGAATAGACAGAGTAAAGGCGTAGGTTCAAGAACATGGGTAGACCTAACTTAATAGGTAAATTCCCAAGGTCTAAAACCAAGAATAGACAGAGTAAAGGCAAAGGTTCAAGAACATGGGTAGACCTAACTTAATAGATAAATTCCCAAGGTCTAAAACCAAAGAAAACAAAGAACAGACAAGATAGATAATCGGGTTTAGACCCAATTTCACAGTCACAAAACTAAACACTTTCCTAGTCATGAACCATAGGTGCTTAATCACAGTTGTCCCATTTATGTCATAGACAATACTTATGCTTCCCAATCAAAGGTATAGGCTTGTGTTCATAGTCATGGAAATAATTCTCATAGTCACAGTCACAGTCATAGGCAATGTCCATAGTCATAGGCAATGTTCATAGTCATAGGCAATGTTCATGGTCATAGGAAATGTTCATAGTCATAGGAAATGTTCATAGACATAGGCAATGTTCATAGTCATAGGAAATGTTCATAGTCATAGAGGCATATGGTTCTAAGGTCCATAGTTTCATAGTCACAGTCTTATCAGTCATCGAATCATAACAGTTCTTAATTAAGTCCAAAGATGTAGGCACAGATTCGAATAGAAAGATTTGGTATATTCTTTTATTCCTTTAATTTCATGTCTTGAACAGAGAAAAACATTCAAATCTAAAAATAACTGACTTACAGAGATTAGATTAGAACAGAAAGATGGCGTTGCTATGATTCGTAGAAAAATAGTCGTTGAAGTCGTTTGAACCTCCTCTTGAATCCTAGCTTGACTTGAACCTCTTCTTGAAAATCTTTTAGCAGCATTTCCTCGTCTTGATTTATTTTATATATATTATTTTACTCACTTATTTATTTATTTCTCAGAGGCAGCATAAGGATAGAAAAGAATTGTGAATAGAGAAGAAGACCAGGGCTGTTTATATAGTGTAGAAGTCAACGAATCTGGTCAGAAGGGGGTCCGGATACAGAGAAACGAATCAGGTTCAGAAAGCTGGAAAAAGCGGGGGCGGGGTCGACTACCTAGTTGACTCCCCAGTCGACCTGGGGGGGGGGTCGACTACCCAGTCGACCTGGGGGGGGGGGGGTTGACTACCCAGTCGACTCCCCAGTCGACCTGGGTTCTGAGTCTGTTTTGAAATTTGAACTTTGCTGAAACTTCCGGAGGCTATATCTTCCTCATACGGACTCCGATTTACGCAAACTCGGACTCGTTTTCACGCAGAATTCTGAGATGAACACAATGAGCAGCCCGCTTCCCTTGATTTTGATTTTAACTTTTAATTCTGCCTTGATTTGTGAATCTTAGCGTTATAGAATTACGGAGTGTTACATTCTCCCCCACTTAAAAGGATTTCGTCCCCGAAATCTTCAAGTTAGGAAGAATGTGTCCTACCATCCAATCACCCATCTACTCAACCATTCACTCACAGGCATCCATTGTCCTTAAAAGATTTCTAATGCTTTCATGTTCATATGCATAGTGTGTGTATATGTCTTTATCTACTGTAAAATCAGGCAGTCTACTGATTCAGTCGACCTCGTTAATGCGAGTCATGTCAGTGCCATGTGTCCAACCATGTATGCAAGCATCCCTAGTTATGTAAATACTATATGCGTGCACGGCCATTCATCCATATGCAACACCCATATGATCACATATCAAGTTCAATTTACAAACAAATACATATCTGTAAATGCAATATGAAAGCGTCTGAACTGATCTAGTGCCTAATACCTATGCATATGCATTCACAAGCAACCATTAGCAACCACTTGCAACCATCAACCATAACATATTTCAAATACATGTTTACATCTATTGGCTTCTACATAAGGATCGAAGATACGACCTAGGTGATATACTTTGGAAAGAGAGAAACAATTATGCGTAAAGCTCCTAAAACAAAGAAATCAAGGATGCACCCTCAAGGAAAATGGTACGATGCTAGTATATAGCCTTCTTGAGCTTTACTCCACCGTATCTTAACTAATTTAACTTCACGATTGTGAATTTCTGGATCTCCATTTCCAAAATAAACAGATGTCAATCACGGTACCAGGTATACGTACTAAGATGATTAGAGGTTTCCCTCTTATCCGCCATGCCATAACTATAAGAGTCGAAAGGTCACTACGTGCTCTTTGGAGTGCCTGCCACAACTATTCATCTCTCACGCAAACCATCCAAACCGAACTCGACATTCCTCAAGTACAAGCCCCAAAGGCCTAAACCAATATCTGACAAGCACCCAAGGAATATCTCCCCCGAATTTAGATGATCTACGTGAGATGATATAAGCAAACTCGATAGCTATTCTCAAATCCCTACTAACCAAAAATAAACTAGTCGGACCACCAATTGGATTTGAGACTCTAGTGGGATCTTTCTAAGTACTATGGTGCAGAGACCCAACTATGGAAGTGGATATGAACAAATGAGAAGCGCTAGAACCTAAGGAAATAGTACGAACAAAAAACTAGACTCTTCCAACCGAACTACCTTTCTCCTAGGTACGCTTGGTGGCGAAAGCATGTACTTGTCCTTCTGAAAATCTCGTCCTCGTTCTTGCCCTTGTCCTTAAGTATATGCCCTATCATACCCTAGTAAAGATACTTCCTCTTGTCTTAGGTTTTATAATTTCTTCCTCCTTCGTGTTCTAAGTCTACATCCATGAATTCCTCATCCTAGGGTTATGCTCCTTAGCCAAACTCCTCATCCCCTTCCGTGTGTAGTCATGTTGACAAATCTCTCGAAAACTGCCTCCATCATCTGGAAAACCCTATATGCTTCGAAAGAAAACTGCCCGTAGATGAAATAACTACGGCTATGGATGAAAGCCGGGCACTACTTTGCCCTTCGATGAGGTTACCTCCCAGAAAGCCAGGAGCCCCATAGACTCAAGAAAGAAGGAGACAGGAATTTAAACAGAGGAAGAGAAGATAGTGCGTATGGCTTTGGGGAATATGTCTTTAAAACAAATCTTTTCTCTTGAAAATGCTTCTTTTTAAAACCGTTCTAAAAATAATTTTTCAAATCCTTTATCTGATCTGGTAACCTTCAGCTCTGATACCACGTGTAATACCCCATATGCGTTAGTGTCACTCACAAAGGGAATGAACTAAATTCTGTGGAGCATTTTGGGTAAAAGATGCAGATAAATTACAAGACAGACAGAAATTAAACAGCGGAAAATAAAACTTTGCTTTATTGATAAAATAGTTTGTACAATGATTTCTTTACAATATCAGAGTATCATCTGTCTTACAAAATAAAGAAGCATAAAACAACATTCATATTCCCCAATTTTAGCAAGAGCCAGCCACAACATCTGAAAAGAGAATCCAAGCAAAACTTCGGCAAATCTTCAAGCTGAGGAAAGAGTGACAGTCCAACTTAACCTGAGCTATACTATTCCCTCCTTTACTACCTTGGGGGGGGGGGGGAAGAAAAGAAGACGAAAGAAAAACAGAGTCAGACATAAAGCCTGAGCAAGTTCAGTAATTTCTAGCATGTGAACATGGAAAACAAAACGACATGAATTAGCTGAACACAAGATAACACCATGACGATAGGGTCGGCAAGATTAGGCAGGATAATCACAAGATATGCTAAGATAAGATAAACTGGATATGTTCTAATACTTGCGCCGCTTCGCTATTTCCTTGTTATACTGGTTTCTATATCTCTGCACCACCTAACTAGTGTCCCAACTAGTAACGATAACGTGATCCCATGTCTTATTATGGTTAGTATTCTTTAATTCACTATTATGCTATAACGATGTAAGACCACCCACATTGGACTAACATTTTGTGGCTGCTGGATGTGCCGTAATTTTGGTGGGGTGTTTAGTCAAGTGGGATTGGTGTGTTTCACCTCCGTTAACAAATATGCTATCAATTTCTAACGTTGATTTTATTATGGTTAGTATTCTTTAATTCATTATTATGCTATAACGATGTATGACCACCAAGTGAAACACCCCACCTCCGTTAGGGTCACTCTCAAAGGGAATGCCCTAATTTTGGTGGAGGTTTATAAGTATAAGTCACAAATATACAAGTAAGATATAAATTCACATATTTTTTAACAGCGGAAAACAACAGCAATTTTTATTTCATCAAAATAAATGTTACACAAACCATGTCATGACTTGTCTTACAATACTTCCAAAAACCATTACATCTTCATAATCTGTCTTGATTACACTATTTAAAGAAGCATAAAGAAAACATAAATAAACTGCATAAGTCCCATAATTGCTGATCAAAGCCATAGTCCAAAACGAAAAAGATCCAAGCAGTACATTCTTTCTCTTCAAGCTGGGTGTGAAAACTGGTCAAGCTGCGGTATTCCCTCCCTGTGGACCTGGAGGGGGCAGGGAACGGAAGAAAAGAAGACGAAAAAAAAGTAGAGTCAGACATAAAGCCTGAGTAAGTCTAGGACTATTCAGTCTATGAATAAATAACTGGGTATGATAAGTGTAAACTGGAAATGGGAAAGCACCATAAACTAAGTTAAGTTGTCTAGAGTCGAATATACTATCATACCCCATATTAATCTCTGCATCCATATAAACTGGTTCCCAACAGGCACCCCATAATTAGGGTGAAGTGGTTCGTTTCTAATGATCGGCTCCTACTCGCATAGTTACATGTGTCTTACGGCCCCCGATGTTGTAGTTACCTATGCTGGTCCCACCATGGGGTGTATCAAGTCCTATGGTGGCGGCCCGACACAATCCTAGAATGCACAGGTATGCTACTGGTGCCCAGTGCCTTATTTTTCTGCGTCGGAGTGTGTGCACGCCCGCACCCCGTTAGAACCTACACTGCTGCACCACCGCCGTCGATTTGACCTCTTACAGTCAGCCCAGTAATCGTGCCCCACCCTGCCTAGTTCAGGGTATCCTGATACACCTTGTAGGGTTACTGCTGAAAAGGGTCCCCCGCTACTAGGTTTTCTATTTCTAGCCAACATGCTAAGTTGGTTAAGTGTTTTGTAAACCTAACCCCCAATCAGTCTGTATAGTTCAGCATGTTCCATTCTGATTAAGTATTAATTTAATTTACTTAATCCTATCAATCCTGACTCAGCCTTAATTGTCTTATTAAAGCCTTGACCTCTCACATTAGACAGGTATTGTTGTGGCTGCCTGTTGCCGGTTGGGTCCGGGCAGTCTTACGCCACAATTCAGTCTAACCTCGGGTCCTTATTGGGCTCCGTGTTTAACTACCCACATTGGATAGGTATTGTTGTGACTACTGGACAGCCGGGCGGTTCTGGGCAGGTTTACATCACAACTCAATCCAACCTCGGGTTAAACACATCGTATTTTCTACATTTACATATTTTGTCTCTTTTCTTTTTATATGTATATATTTGCGGCCCATTATTCAAATTCATCTTTATTGGGTGAAAATTTATTTATGCCACTTAATTGTTTTTCATGGTTGTTGGCATGCGTCAAACATGCCAACACATATGTTCTATGTTTTAACCCCATCGTCATTACCCCCGTTTTATACGTTCACTAAAATATAACATATGTTGGGTTTAACATTTAAGCCCAACTTAGCCACATGAAAAAGTGGAGGCTTATAACATGGTGTTTAAATATTCTAAGTGACATAAAAAGGGGAGTGTGAGCGCATGAACTTGCAACATAACGATCCAATTAATAAAAATTAGGCATATGTGAACTTGCATGGTAATAGCAGATAGTCATGGCATAAACATACTGAAACATGAATCATTCTATCCTTATAATCATAGCATAAACATACCTAAGCATGAATCATGGTTTTTAATCCATTCATGTAAACTTGCAATTGGAATGCAAATCTAACTTGGTGTTGCATTTATCACCATATGATTTTTATAACAACATAGGCCTAAAGCATGGTTTCAACTAGGCATAACTCCAAACATAGTTTAGTCATGTTCATAAAATGTTTACTTTTGTCTCTAATACAAAAGTATGATTTGCCAATTCCAACATAGATTCATATAACCCATAGTACTTAGTTGAACCCAATTACACTCTAAAAGTGATCATAAAAGTATGTACATCATATTGAATCATATACTTGCATGAATCCAAAATAAAATACCACAACCTATGGATGTAAATATGAATCCTATACTTGCATGAATTCCAAATAAAATACTACAACGTATGGTTGTTAACTTCCAACATAAATCACAAATTTGCAAATGCCTAATCGTATACCACAACATTTCCAATCGTTTAGAACCAAAGCAACATACAAATATTGATTATTATCGCCACAATTCCATTTCTCAATTTATACAAATCAAAACAGAATTACTTATTCATATCGGAATAGCACTCTACTTACAGCGTACGACGAATCTTCAATTCAGGAATCTGAATTCTGAATTTGGAGATGCTATCCTTTGTTGTAGGCGTTGTTTTGATTAACGTTGCTTTAAGCTTTCGAACTATTTCCTAATTGTCTCTCAATTTCTGACGGCTATTCCTAGTCTTTCCTCAGCAGCATGACGGTCTCATCTCCATTTTTGTTTGTGTGAATTAGGGTGAGTCTTAGGTCCTTTTTATAGAGTTTTTGAGTTGATTTGGACCGTCGATGGAGCTTGGTTTAATAATAGCCGTTCGATTGAAGGAGAGACCAACCAGGAGCTGACACCTAGCCCTAGTGACCAGGCAAGGCTCAGAAAATCGACCAAACATAGACCAGGCCAGCCAGGGGGGCTAGGTTTGACCTGGCTCAGGGGCCAGGTCGACCCCCCAGTCGACCCCCAGGTCGACTATGTAGTCGACCTTGGTGCCCCGGGTGGACTACCCCGTAATTCATATATATATAAAAATTAGACCATGACGGTAACCATACCTTTAATTTCATTTCACTTCACTGGCTAAACAAAAATGAAGTTACCTTTAATTTTATATATACTAATACATTTAGTGAAATAGCATAGTTCAGTCAAGTGGGATTGGTCTAATTTTTATGAACAAAAATTTGATACCAAGTGAAACACCCCACCTCCGTTAGGGTCACTCTCAAAGGGAATGCCCTAGTTTTGGTGGAGGTTTATAAGTATAAGTCACAGATATACAAGACAGATATAAATACACATATTTTTGAACAGCGTAAAACAACAACAATTTTTATTTCATCAAAATAAATGTTACAAAAACCATGTCATGACTTGTCTTACAATACTTCCAAAAACCATTACATCTTCATAATCTGTCTTGATTACACTATTTAAAGAAGCATAAAGAAAACATAAATAAACAGCATAAGTCCTATAATTGCTGATCAAAGCCATAGTCCAAAACGAAAAAGATCCAAGCAGTACATTCTTTCTCTTCAAGCTGGGTGTGAAAACTGGTCAAGCTGCGGTATTCCCTCCCTGTGGACCTGGAGGGGGCGGGGAACGGAAGAAAAGAAGACGAAAAAAAAGTAGAGTCAGACATAAAGCCTGAGTAAGTCTAGGACTATTCAGTCTATGAATAAATAACTGGGTATGATAAGTGTAAACTGGAAATGGGAAAGCACCATAAACTAAGTTAAGTTGTCTAGAGTCGAATATACTATCGTACCCCATATTAATCTCTGCATCCATATAAACTGGTTCCCAACAGGCACCCCATAATTAGGGTGAAGTGGTTCGTTTCTAATGATCGGCTCCTACTCGCATAGTTACATGTGTCTTACGGCCCCCGATGTTGTAGTTACCTATGCTGGTCCCACCATGGGGTGTATCAAGTCCTATGGTGGCGGCCCGACACAATCCTAGAATGCACAGGTATGCTACTGGTGCCCAGTGCCTTATTTTTCTGCGTCGGAGTGTGTGCACGCCCGCACCCCGTTAGAACCTACACTGCTGCACCACCGCCGTCGATTTGACCTCTTACAGTCAGCCCAGTAATCGTGCCCCACCCTGCCTAGTTCAGGGTATCCTGATACACCTTGTAGGGTTACTGCTGAAAAGGGTCCCCCGCTACTAGGTTTTCTATTTCTAGCCAACATGCTAAGTTGGTTAAGTGTTTTGTAAACCTAACCCCCAATCAGTCTGTATAGTTCAGCATGTTCCATTCTGATTAAGTATTAATTTAATTTACTTAATCCTATCAATCCTGACTCAGCCTTAATTGTCTTATTAAAGCCTTGACCTCTCACATTAGACAGGTATTGTTGTGGCTGCCTGTTGCCGGTTGGGTCCGGGCAGTCTTACGCCACAATTCAGTCTAACCTCGGGTCCTTATTGGGCTCCGTGTTTAACTACCCACATTGGATAGGTATTGTTGTGACTACTGGACAGCCGGGCGGTTCTGGGCAGGTTTACATCACAACTCAATCCAACCTCGGGTTAAACACATCGTATTTTCTACATTTACATATTTTGTCTCTTTTCTTTTTATATGTATATATTTGCGGCCCATTATTCAAATTCATCTTTATTGGGTGAAAATTTATTTATGCCACTTAATTGTTTTTCATGGTTGTTGGCATGCGTCAAACATGCCAACACATATGTTCTATGTTTTAACCCCATCGTCATTACCCCCGTTTTATACGTTCACTAAAATATAACATATGTTGGGTTTAACATTTAAGCCCAACTTAGCCACATGAAAAAGTGGAGGCTTATAACATGGTGTTTAAATATTCTAAGTGACATAAAAAGGGGAGTGTGAGCGCATGAACTTGCAACATAACGATCCAATTAATAAAAATTAGGCATATGTGAACTTGCATGGTAATAGCAGATAGTCATGGCATAAACATACTGAAACATGAATCATTCTATCCTTATAATCATAGCATAAACATACCTAAGCATGAATCATGGTTTTTAATCCATTCATGTAAACTTGCAATTGGAATGCAAATCTAACTTGGTGTTGCATTTATCACCATATGATTTTTATAACAACATAGGCCTAAAGCATGGTTTCAACTAGGCATAACTCCAAACATAGTTTAGTCATGTTCATAAAATGTTTACTTTTGTCTCTAATACAAAAGTATGATTTGCCAATTCCAACATAGATTCATATAACCCATAGTACTTAGTTGAACCCAATTACACTCTAAAAGTGATCATAAAAGTATGTACATCATATTGAATCATATACTTGCATGAATCCAAAATAAAATACCACAACCTATGGATGTAAATATGAATCCTATACTTGCATGAATTCCAAATAAAATACTACAACGTATGGTTGTTAACTTCCAACATAAATCACAAATTTGCAAATGCCTAATCGTATACCACAACATTTCCAATCGTTTAGAACCAAAGCAACATACAAATATTGATTATTATCGCCACAATTCCATTTCTCAATTTATACAAATCAAAACACAATTACTTATTCATATCGGAATAGCACTCTACTTACAGCGTACGACGAATCTTCAATTCAGGAATCTGAATTCTGAATTTGGAGATGCTATCCTTTGTTGTAGGCGTTGTTTTGATTAACGTTGCTTTAAGCTTTCGAACTATTTCCTAATTGTCTCTCAATTTCTGACGGCTATTCCTAGTCTTTCCTCAGCAGCATGACGGTCTCATCTCCATTTTTGTTTGTGTGAATTAGGGTGAGTCTTAGGTCCTTTTTATAGAGTGTTTGAGTTGATTTGGACCGTCGATGGAGCTTGGTTTAATAATAGCCGTTCGATTGAAGGAGAGACCAACCAGGAGCTGACACCTAGCCCTAGTGACCAGGCAAGGCTCAGAAAATCGACCAAACATAGACCAGGCCAGCCAGGGGGGCTGGGTTTGACCTGGCTCAGGGGCCAGGTCGACCCCCAGGTCGACTATGTAGTCGACCTTGGTGCCCCGGGTGGACTACCCCGTAATTCATATATATATAAAAATTAGACCATGACGGTAACCATACCTTTAATTTCATTTCACTTCACTGGCTAAACAAAAATGAAGTTACCTTTAATTTTATATATACTAATACATTTAGTGAAATAGCATAGTTCAGTCAAGTGGGATTGGTCTAATTTTTATGAACAAAAATTTGATACCAAGTGAAACACCCCACCTCCGTTAGGGTCACTCTCAAAGGGAATGCCCTAGTTTTGGTGGAGGTTTATAAGTATAAGTCACAGATATGCAAGACAGATATAAATACACATATTTTTGAACAGCGTAAAACAACAACAATTTTTATTTCATCAAAATAAATGTTACAAAAACCATGTCATGACTTGTCTTACAATACTTCCAAAAACCATTACATCTTCATAATCTGTCTTGATTACACTATTTAAAGAAGCATAAAGAAAACATAAATAAACAGCATAAGTCCCATAATTGCTGATCAAAGCCATAGTCCAAAACGAAAAAGATCCAAGCAGTACATTCTTTCTCTTCAAGCTGGGTGTGAAAACTGGTCAAGCTGCGGTATTCCCTCCCTGTGGACCTGGAGGGGGCGGGGAACGGAAGAAAAGAAGACGAAAAAAAAGTAGAGTCAGACATAAAGCCTGAGTAAGTCTAGGACTATTCAGTCTATGAATAAATAACTGGGTATGATAAGTGTAAACTGGAAATGGGAAAGCACCATAAACTAAGTTAAGTTGTCTAGAGTCGAATATACTATCGTACCCCATATTAATCTCTGCATCCATATAAACTGGTTCCCAACAGGCACCCCATAATTAGGGTGAAGTGGTTCGTTTCTAATGATCGGCTCCTACTCGCATAGTTACATGTGTCTTACGGCCCCCGATGTTGTAGTTACCTATGCTGGTCCCACCATGGGGTGTATCAAGTCCTATGGTGGCGGCCCGACACAATCCTAGAATGCACAGGTATGCTACTGGTGCCCAGTGCCTTATTTTTCTGCGTCGGAGTGTGTGCACGCCCGCACCCCGTTAGAACCTACACTGCTGCACCACCGCCGTCGATTTGACCTCTTACAGTCAGCCCAGTAATCGTGCCCCACCCTGCCTAGTTCAGGGTATCCTGATACACCTTGTAGGGTTACTGCTGAAAAGGGTCCCCCGCTACTAGGTTTTCTATTTCTAGCCAACATGCTAAGTTGGTTAAGTGTTTTGTAAACCTAACCCCCAATCAGTCTGTATAGTTCAGCATGTTCCATTCTGATTAAGTATTAATTTAATTTACTTAATCCTATCAATCCTGACTCAGCCTTAATTGTCTTATTAAAGCCTTGACCTCTCACATTAGACAGGTATTGTTGTGGCTGCCTGTTGCCGGTTGGGTCCGGGCAGTCTTACGCCACAATTCAGTCTAACCTCGGGTCCTTATTGGGCTCCGTGTTTAACTACCCACATTGGATAGGTATTGTTGTGACTACTGGACAGCCGGGCGGTTCTGGGCAGGTTTACATCACAACTCAATCCAACCTCGGGTTAAACACATCGTATTTTCTACATTTACATATTTTGTCTCTTTTCTTTTTATATGTATATATTTGCGGCCCATTATTCAAATTCATCTTTATTGGGTGAAAATTTATTTATGCCACTTAATTGTTTTTCATGGTTGTTGGCATGCGTCAAACATGCCAACACATATGTTCTATGTTTTAACCCCATCGTCATTACCCCCGTTTTATACGTTCACTAAAATATAACATATGTTGGGTTTAACATTTAAGCCGAACTTAGCCACATGAAAAAGTGGAGGCTTATAACATGGTGTTTAAATATTCTAAGTGACATAAAAAGGGGAGTGTGAGCGCATGAACTTGCAACATAACGATCCAATTAATAAAAATTAGGCATATGTGAACTTGCATGGTAATAGCAGATAGTCATGGCATAAACATACTGAAACATGAATCATTCTATCCTTATAATCATAGCATAAACATACCTAAGCATGAATCATGGTTTTTAATCCATTCATGTAAACTTGCAATTGGAATGCAAATCTAACTTGGTGTTGCATTTATCACCATATGATTTTTATAACAACATAGGCCTAAAGCATGGTTTCAACTAGGCATAACTCCAAACATAGTTTAGTCATGTTCATAAAATGTTTACTTTTGTCTCTAATACAAAAGTATGATTTGCCAATTCCAACATAGATTCATATAACCCATAGTACTTAGTTGAACCCAATTACACTCTAAAAGTGATCATAAAAGTATGTACATCATATTGAATCATATACTTGCATGAATCCAAAATAAAATACCACAACCTATGGATGTAAATATGAATCCTATACTTGCATGAATTCCAAATAAAATACTACAACGTATGGTTGTTAACTTCCAACATAAATCACAAATTTGCAAATGCCTAATCGTATACCACAACATTTCCAATCGTTTAGAACCAAAGCAACATACAAATATTGATTATTATCGCCACAATTCCATTTCTCAATTTATACAAATCAAAACACAATTACTTATTCATATCGGAATAGCACTCTACTTACAGCGTACGACGAATCTTCAATTCAGGAATCTGAATTCTGAATTTGGAGATGCTATCCTTTGTTGTAGGCGTTGTTTTGATTAACGTTGCTTTAAGCTTTCGAACTATTTCCTAATTGTCTCTCAATTTCTGACGGCTATTCCTAGTCTTTCCTCAGCAGCATGACGGTCTCATCTCCATTTTTGTTTGTGTGAATTAGGGTGAGTCTTAGGTCCTTTTTATAGAGTTTTTGAGTTGATTTGGACCGTCGATGGAGCTTGGTTTAATAATAGCCGTTCGATTGAAGGAGAGACCAACCAGGAGCTGACACCTAGCCCTAGTGACCAGGCAAGGCTCAGAAAATCGACCAAACATAGACCAGGCCAGCCAGGGGGGCTGGGTTTGACCTGGCTCAGGGGCCAGGTCGACCCCCCAGTCGACCCCCAGGTCGACTATGTAGTCGACCTTGGTGCCCCGGGTGGACTACCCCGTAATTCATATATATATAAAAATTAGACCATGACGGTAACCATACCTTTAATTTCATTTCACTTCACTGGCTAAACAAAAATGAAGTTACCTTTAATTTTATATATACTAATACATTTAGTGAAATAGCATAGTTCAGTCAAGTGGGATTGGTCTAATTTTTATGAACAAAAATTTGATACCAAGTGAAACACCCCACCTCCGTTAGGGTCACTCTCAAAGGGAATGCCCTAGTTTTGGTGGAGGTTTATAAGTATAAGTCACAGATATACAAGACAGATATAAATACACATATTTTTGAACAGCGTAAAACAACAACAATTTTTATTTCATCAAAATAAATGTTACAAAAACCATGTCATGACTTGTCTTACAATACTTCCAAAAACCATTACATCTTCATAATCTGTCTTGATTACACTATTTAAAGAAGCATAAAGAAAACATAAATAAACAGCATAAGTCCCATAATTGCTGATCAAAGCCATAGTCCAAAACGAAAAAGATCCAAGCAGTACATTCTTTCTCTTCAAGCTGGGTGTGAAAACTGGTCAAGCTGCGGTATTCCCTCCCTGTGGACCTGGAGGGGGCGGGGAACGGAAGAAAAGAAGACGAAAAAAAAGTAGAGTCAGACATAAAGCCTGAGTAAGTCTAGGACTATTCAGTCTATGAATAAATAACTGGGTATGATAAGTGTAAACTGGAAATGGGAAAGCACCATAAACTAAGTTAAGTTGTCTAGAGTCGAATATACTATCGTACCCCATATTAATCTCTGCATCCATATAAACTGGTTCCCAACAGGCACCCCATAATTAGGGTGAAGTGGTTCGTTTCTAATGATCGGCTCCTACTCGCATAGTTACATGTGTCTTACGGCCCCCGATGTTGTAGTTACCTATGCTGGTCCCACCATGGGGTGTATCAAGTCCTATGGTGGCGGCCCGACACAATCCTAGAATGCACAGGTATGCTACTGGTGCCCAGTGCCTTATTTTTCTGCGTCGGAGTGTGTGCACGCCCGCACCCCGTTAGAACCTACACTGCTGCACCACCGCCGTCGATTTGACCTCTTACAGTCAGCCCAGTAATCGTGCCCCACCCTGCCTAGTTCAGGGTATCCTGATACACCTTGTAGGGTTACTGCTGAAAAGGGTCCCCCGCTACTAGGTTTTCTATTTCTAGCCAACATGCTAAGTTGGTTAAGTGTTTTGTAAACCTAACCCCCAATCAGTCTGTATAGTTCAGCATGTTCCATTCTGATTAAGTATTAATTTAATTTACTTAATCCTATCAATCCTGACTCAGCCTTAATTGTCTTATTAAAGCCTTGACCTCTCACATTAGACAGGTATTGTTGTGGCTGCCTGTTGCCGGTTGGGTCCGGGCAGTCTTACGCCACAATTCAGTCTAACCTCGGGTCCTTATTGGGCTCCGTGTTTAACTACCCACATTGGATAGGTATTGTTGTGACTACTGGACAGCCGGGCGGTTCTGGGCAGGTTTACATCACAACTCAATCCAACCTCGGGTTAAACACATCGTATTTTCTACATTTACATATTTTGTCTCTTTTCTTTTTATATGTATATATTTGCGGCCCATTATTCAAATTCATCTTTATTGGGTGAAAATTTATTTATGCCACTTAATTGTTTTTCATGGTTGTTGGCATGCGTCAAACATGCCAACACATATGTTCTATGTTTTAACCCCATCGTCATTACCCCCGTTTTATACGTTCACTAAAATATAACATATGTTGGGTTTAACATTTAAGCCCAACTTAGCCACATGAAAAAGTGGAGGCTTATAACATGGTGTTTAAATATTCTAAGTGACATAAAAAGGGGAGTGTGAGCGCATGAACTTGCAACATAACGATCCAATTAATAAAAATTAGGCATATGTGAACTTGCATGGTAATAGCAGATAGTCATGGCATAAACATACTGAAACATGAATCATTCTATCCTTATAATCATAGCATAAACATACCTAAGCATGAATCATGGTTTTTAATCCATTCATGTAAACTTGCAATTGGAATGCAAATCTAACTTGGTGTTGCATTTATCACCATATGATTTTTATAACAACATAGGCCTAAAGCATGGTTTCAACTAGGCATAACTCCAAACATAGTTTAGTCATGTTCATAAAATGTTTACTTTTGTCTCTAATACAAAAGTATGATTTGCCAATTCCAACATAGATTCATATAACCCATAGTACTTAGTTGAACCCAATTACACTCTAAAAGTGATCATAAAAGTATGTACATCATATTGAATCATATACTTGCATGAATCCAAAATAAAATACCACAACCTATGGATGTAAATATGAATCCTATACTTGCATGAATTCCAAATAAAATACTACAACGTATGGTTGTTAACTTCCAACATAAATCACAAATTTGCAAATGCCTAATCGTATACCACAACATTTCCAATCGTTTAGAACCAAAGCAACATAGAAATATTGATTATTATCGCCACAATTCCATTTCTCAATTTATACAAATCAAAACACAATTACTTATTCATATCGGAATAGCACTCTACTTACAGCGTACGACGAATCTTCAATTCAGGAATCTGAATTCTGAATTTGGAGATGCTATCCTTTGTTGTAGGCGTTGTTTTGATTAACGTTGCTTTAAGCTTTCGAACTATTTCCTAATTGTCTCTCAATTTCTGACGGCTATTCCTAGTCTTTCCTCAGCAGCATGACGGTCTCATCTCCATTTTTGTTTGTGTGAATTAGGGTGAGTCTTAGGTCCTTTTTATAGAGTTTTTGAGTTGATTTGGACCGTCGATGGAGCTTGGTTTAATAATAGCCGTTCGATTGAAGGAGAGACCAACCAGGAGCTGACACCTAGCCCTAGTGACCAGGCAAGGCTCAGAAAATCGACCAAACATAGACCAGGCCAGCCAGGGGGGCTGGGTTTGACCTGGCTCAGGGGCCAGGTCGACCCCCAGGTCGACTATGTAGTCGACCTTGGTGCCCCGGGTGGACTACCCCGTAATTCATATATATATAAAAATTAGACCATGACGGTAACCATACCTTTAATTTCATTTCACTTCACTGGCTAAACAAAAATGAAGTTACCTTTAATTTTATATATACTAATACATTTAGTGAAATAGCATAGTTCAGTCAAGTGGGATTGGTCTAATTTTTATGAACAAAAATTTGATACCAAGTGAAACACCCCACCTCCGTTAGGGTCACTCTCAAAGGGAATGCCCTAGTTTTGGTGGAGGTTTATAAGTATAAGTCACAGATATACAAGACAGATATAAATACACATATTTTTGAACAGCGTAAAACAACAACAATTTTTATTTCATCAAAATAAATGTTACAAAAACCATGTCATGACTTGTCTTACAATACTTCCAAAAACCATTACATCTTCATAATCTGTCTTGATTACATTATTTAAAGAAGCATAAAGAAAACATAAATAAACTGCATAAGTCCCATAATTGCTGATCAAAGCCATAGTCCAAAACGAAAAAGATCCAAGCAGTACATTCTTTCTCTTCAAGCTGGATGTGAAAACTGGTCAAGCTGCGGTATTCCCTCCCTGTGGACCTGGGGGGGGGATGGAAGAAAAGAAGACGAAAGAAAAGTAGAGTCAGACAAAAAGCCTGAGTAAGTCTAGGACTATTCGGTCTATGAATAAAGAACTGGGTATGATAAGTGTAAACTGGAAATTGGAAAGCACCATAAACTAAGTTAAGTTGTCTAGAGTCGAATATACTATCGTACCCCATATTAATCTCTGCATCCATATAAACTGGTTCCCAACAGGCACCCCATAATCAGGGTGAAGTGATTCGTTTCTAATGATCGGCTCCTACTCGCATAGTTACATGTGTCTTACGGCCCCCGATGTTGTAGTTACCTATGCTGGTCCCACCATGGGGTGTATCAAGTCCTATAGTGGCGGCCCGATACAATCCTAGAATGCACAGGTATGCTACTGGTGCCCAGTGCCTTATTTTTCTACGCCGGAGTGTGTGCACGCCCGCACCTCGTTAGAACCTACACTGCTGCACCACCGCCGTCGATTTGACCTCTTACAGTCAGCCCAGTAATCGTGCCCCACCCTGCCTAGTTCAGGGTATCCTGATACACCTTGTAGGGTTACTACTGAAAAGGGTCCCCCGCTACTAGGTTTTCTATTTCTAGCCAACATGCTAAGTTGGTTAAGTGTTTTGTAAACCTAACCCCCAATCAGTCTGTATAGTTCAGCATGTTCCATTCTGATTAAGTATTAATTTAATTTACTTAATCCTATCAATCCTGACTCAGTCTTAATTGTCTTATTAAAGCCTTGACCTCTCACATTAGACAGGTATTGTTGTGGCTGCCTGTTGCCGGTTGGGTCCGGGCAGTCTTACGCCACAACTCAGTATAACCTCGGGTCCTTATTGGGCTCCGTGTTTAACCACCCACATTGGATATGTATTGTTGTGACTACTGGACAGCCGGGCGGTTCCGGGCAGGTTTACATCACAACTCAATCCAACCTCGGGTTAAACACATCGTATTTTCTACATTTACATATTTTGTCTCTTTTCTTTTTATATGTAAATATTTGCGGCCCATTATTCAAATTCATCTTTATTAGGTGAAAATTTATTTATGCCACTTAATTGTTTTTCATGGTTGTTGGCATGCGTCAAACATGCCAACACATATGTTCTATGTTTTAACCCCGTCGTCATTACCCCCGTTTTATACGTTCACTAAAATATAACATATGTTGGGTTTAACATTTAAACCCAACTTAGCCACATGAAAAAGGGGAGGCTTATAACATGGTGTTTAAATATTCTAAGTGACATAAAAAAGGGAGTGTGAGCGCAAGAACTTGCAACATAACGATCCAATTAATAAAAATTAGGCATATGTGAACTTGCATGGTAATAGCAGATAGTCATGGCATAAACATACTGAAACATGAATCATTCTATCCCTATAATCATATCATAAACATACCTAAGCATGAATCATGGTTTCTAATCCATTCATGTAAACTTGCAATTGGAATGTAAATCTAACTTGGTGTTGCATTTATCACCATATGATTTTTATAACAACATAGGCCTAAAGCATGGTTTCAACTAGGCATAACTCCAAACATAGTTTAGTCATGTTCATAAAATGTTTTGGTCTGTTTGAATTTTAAACTGAATTCTGAAACTTCCAGAGGCCATATCTTCTTCATACGGAGTCCGTTTTACGCAAACTCGGACTCTATTTCAAACAGAATTCCGAGACGAACGCAATGGCGTATCCCGTTTCCCTTAATTCTTTGATTTGAAATTAATTATATTTTAATTTCTGAATTTCTCTGTTATAGAATACACGGGGTGTTACATTCTCCCCCACTTAAAAGGATTTCGTCCCCGAAATCTTCAAGTTCAATAAGAATGTACGTCCTAACATCCAAACATCCATCTACTCATCCATCAAACATGAGCATCCATTGTCCTTAAAAGACTTCTAATGCTTCATGATCATATGCGAAGTGTGTGTACATGTACTTATCTAATGCAAAATCGGTCGTTCTACTGATTCAGTTGACCTCCTTAATGCAAATTATGTAAGTGCCATGAATCCATTATGTATGCAAATTTTCCTATTCATGATTCTACATGAATGCACAATCATTCATACAAATGCAACATCCATATGACAACACATTAAACTTCAACCATATACGAATATAAATACATTTATGCATATGCAATATGAAGTGACTGAGCCGATCTAAAACCAAGATTGTGTGTGTATATGCAACCACGAGCAACCACTAGCAATCACTTGCATCCACTTGCTACCATCATCCATAACATGTTTCAATTACATGTTTTCATCCAAAGGGTTTCTTCCTAAAATATAAGGTCGAGGAGATATACCTAAAAAGATAGATAAAAGCGCAACTTAAGGAAAAAGAAAGATCAAAGATGTACCCTCGAAAAGAAAAGGGTAGGCTGCACGTATTCTAGCTTCAGTTTCCCAAGTTGCGTCTCCCTCGGCGTCGCTCCACTGAACATTGACGAGCTTGACTTCGCGGTTGCGTAGCTTTTTCACTTCCGTTCCTAATATGCGGGTTGGAACTTTCCTCACGGTTGCTTTGCGTTCCACTTCAGCTTCTTCTAGAATATTTGGCTCTACCACTTCAGTAGACTCATGTAGACATTTTCGGAGGTGCGAAACATGAAAAACGTTGTGAACTCCGGCCAATTTTTCGGGTAGCTCTATTCTATAGGCCATTTTCCCAATTTTCTCGATGATAGGAAATGGCCCTACGAACCTTGGTGCTAGCTTTCCTGTGGTTCCAAAACGAACAACGTTCCTTAGCGGTGATACCTTAAGAAAAACTCTGTCCCCAACCTCAAATTCAAGGTCGGTCCTCCTCTTGTCGGCGTAGGATTTTTGTCTGTCTTGGGCTGTCTTCATCCTTCTCCGTATTAAGTCTACTTTTTCTGAAGTCTCTCGGATCATATCCGGTCCAAGTATGAATTTGTCAGTAGACTCCCACCAACAAGTGGGCGATCGACACGGTCTCCCATATAAAGCTTCGAAGGGCGCCATTCCGATGGTTGCTTGGTAGCTGTTGTTGTAGGCAAATTCTACCTACGGAAGATGGTCTTCCCACGTCCCTTCGAATTCAAGGATGCACAGTCTTAAAAGGTCCTCCAAAACTCTGTTTACTCTTTCTGTCTGGCCGTCGGTTTGGGGATGATAGGCTGTGCTTAAGCATAACTCGGTGTGCCTACCGCTTCTTGCAGACTCCGCCAAAACTCACTTGTGAAGATAGGGTCTCGGTCACTAACAATGCTGGATGGTATTCCATGGAGTCGAACAATTTCCTTGAGGTAAAGAGATGCTAGGGATGAGCAGTTCTTTTACTCTTGATAGGTAAGAAGTGGGCGCTTTTAGTAAGCCTATCCACAATTAAGAAATAGTTCGAAAGCTTAAAGAAACGTTAATCAAAACAATGCCTACAACAAAGGATAGCATCTCCAAATTCAGAATTCAGATTCCTGAATTGAAGATTCGTCGTACGTTGTAAGTAGAGTGCTATTACGATGTGAATAAGTAATTGTGTTTTGATTTGTATAAATTGAGAAATGGAATTGTGGCGATAATAATCTATATTTGTATGTTGCTTTGTTTCTAAACGATTGGAAATGTTGTGGTATACGATTGGGCATTTGCAAATTTGTGATTTATGTTGGAAGTTAACAACCATACGTTGTAGTATTTTATTTGGAATTCATGCAAGTATAGAATTCATATTTACAACCATAGGTTGTGGTATTTTATTTTGGATTCATGCAAGTATATGATTCAATATGATGTACATACTTTTATGATCACTTTTAGAGTGTAATTGGGTTCAACTAAGTACTATGGGTTATATGAATCTATGTTGGAATTGGCAAATCATACTTTTGTATTAGAGACAAAAGTAAACATTTTATGAACATGACTAAACTATGTTTGGAGTTATGCCTAGTTGAAACCGTGCTTTAGGCCTATGTTGTTATAAAAATCATATGGTGATAAATGCAACACCAAGTTAGATTTACATTCCAATTGCAAGTTTACATGAATGGATTAAAAACCATGATTCATGCTTAGGTATGTTTATGCTATGATTATAAGGATAGAATGATTCATGTTTCAGTATGTTTATGCCATGACTATCTGCTATTACCATGCAAGTTCACATATGCCTAATTTTTATTTATTGGATCGTTATGTTGCAAGTTCACGCGCTCACACTCCCCTTTTTATGTCACTTAGAATATTTAAACACCATGTTATAAGCCTCCCCTTTTTCATGTGGCTAAGTTGGGTTTAAATGTTAAACCCAACATATGTTATATTTTAGTGAACGTATAAAACAGGGGTAATGATGATGGGGTTAAAACATAGAACATATGTGTTGGCATGTTTGACGCATGCCAACAACCATGAAAAACAATTAAGTGGCATAAACAAATTTTCACCCAATAAAGATGAATTTGAATAATGGGCCGCAAATATTTACATATAAAAAGAAAAGAGACAAAATATGTAAATGTAGAAAATACGATGTGTTTAACCCGAGGTTGGATTGAGTTGTGATGTAAACCTGCCCGGAACCGCCCGGCTGTCCAGTAGTCACAACAATACCTATCCAATGTGGGTGGTTAAACACGGAGCCCAATAAGGACCCGAGGTTAGACTGAGTTGTGGCGTAAGACTGCCCGGACCCAACCGGCAACAGGCAGCCACAACAATACCTGTCTAATGTGAGAGGTCAAGGCTTTAATAAGACAATTAAGGCTGAGTAAGGATTGAAAGGATTAAGTAAATTAAATTAATACTTAATCAGAATGGAACATGCTGAACTATACAGACTGATTGGGGGTTAGATTTACAAAACACTTAACCAACTTAGCATGTTGGCTAGAAATAGAAAACCTAATAGCGGGGGACCCTTTTCAGCAGTAACCCTACAAGGTATATCAGGATACCCTGAACTAGGCAGGGTGGGGCACGATTACAGGGCTGATTATAAGAGGTCAAATCGACGGCGGTGGTGCAGCAGTGTAGGTTCTAACGGGGTGCGGGCGTGCACACACTCCGGCGCAGAAAAATAAGGCACTGGGCACTAGTAGCATACCTGTGCATTCTAGGATTGTGTCGGGCCGCCACCATAGGACTTGATACACCCCATGGTGGGACCAGCATAGGTAACTACAATATCGGGGGTCGTAAGACACATGTAACTATGCGAGTAGGAGCCGATCATTAGAAACGAATGACTTCACCCTGATTATGGGGTGCCTGTTGGGAACCAGTTTATATGGATGCAGAGATTAATATGGGGTACGATAGTATATTCGACTCAAGACAACTTAACTTAGTTTATGGTGCTTTCCCATTTCCAGTTTACACTTATCATACCCAGTTCTTTATTCATAGACTGAATAGTCCTAGACTTACTCAGGCTTTATGTCTGACTCTACTTTTCTTTCGTCTTCTTTTCTTCCGTTCCCCCCCCCCTAGGTCCACAGGGAGGGAATACCGCAGCTTGACCAGTTTTCACATCTAGCTTGAAGAGAAAGAATGTACTGCTTGGATCTTTTTCGTTTTGGACTACGGCTTTGATCAGCAATTATGGGACTTATGCAGTTTATTTATGTTTTCTTTATGCTTCTTTAAATAATGTAATCAAGACAGATTATGAAGATGTAATGGTTTTTGGAAGTATTGTAAGATAAGTCATGACATGGTTTGTGTAACATTTATTTTGATGAAATAAAAATTGCTGTTGTTTTCCGCTGTTAAAAAATATGTGTATTTATATCTGTCTTGTATATCTATGACTTATACTTATAAACCTCCACTAAAATTAGGGCATTCCCTTTGAGAGTGACCCTAACGGAGGTGGGGTGTTTCCCCCAGTGCCCCACTATCCTATGGCCATCCTCACCCATAACTAGATAGCAAGTATATGGTCTTTTGGAGTTCTCCGCCTTTCCGCTTCACGTATCTCGATTGACTCAAGATGGATGGTAGACGACGAGTTGCTATCACAGGGCTACCGTTTACTCGCCGAATCACGTCGGTCCATCCTAGTCTTTAGGTTGCCATATATTGCAACCAAGGCATACCCCTGGTTCTTCTACGCAGACCTTAACCTCTGTGAGCCCAGGAGGATCATCTGCAGCCTCACAGAGGGATACCAAGAGTACCCTCACGTCCCCTCGAAGCCTCGGGCTTCGTAACCCAATTCGTTGGAGCCTTAGACCAAATTCCCTTTGATTGCTCTGATACCAGATGTGACAACCCGTTGGGGTTCATAACCAAACTCTCCAATTTATGTCATTTTCCAAAATCAAGTATTTCCCTTTTTCGTTCGCAATAATCATTCAATCGTATTTATTTCGAAATAGTCCAAGGCTCGAGATAGCCTAACTTATAACAATAAAAGAGGAAGGATAAAAAGGAGAAAACATAACCATAGGCATAATAATTTGAATTAAATGTATGGAAGCATTACAGACCCAATCTTTCATAATAATTTCGTTTCATGTTACATAAGGAATGTTTGAATGATAAATAATAACTTTATACAAAAGTTGTATTATAACCCACTCACATTGGTTGTCATCTTCAAAATAAGGATTAGATAACTCTAGAATTGCTTTCCCTCTTTTGCTTAGCTTGAATTTCTGTTTTGAATCATCTTTAATTCTTTTCCGCCACAAATTTGCGGGTCTGGATCCATTATCCTCTCTTTAAATCTCTTTTTCTATCTCAAGTGTTGTTCTAGATCTCATTCATTTTATTTTACAGAATAGGTGTTGTAGAGAGAGGAAGGAAGAATAGGTTCCAAGCTCTCTTTGAAGCAGAAGAAGATAACGAGAGGGGGAAGAGAGAGAGACATGGCTTCGCCAATAGTTGTTGTGGAGTTTATAATGAGCATAGAGTTGTTTATATAGGTGCCAAAGTATGAATCTTGCCCCAGAACTAGTCCAAATACGTCAAAGTGTACCCAGAACTGAATCTGGGAAAAGTGGAGCAGGTCGACACCCAGGTCGACTATAGTGTCAACCTGGGGGGGGGGAGGTCGACTATATAGTCGACCCCCTGGTCGACCTGCCCTGGGCGGGATTTTTCCCGTCCAGGCTTCCTATGTTTGAAATTCGAATTTTTTTTCTTGGTTTTCGAGTTGCTAGTTTAATTAATTTCTGAAATTTCAAAACGCTATATCTGACTCATACGGAATCCGATTTTCGAAAACTCAGGCTCGATTCTATGCAGAATTCCGAGACGAATGTAATGGTGAAATTCGTTTGACTTAATTCTTAGTTTTAAGTTAAGTATTCTGTATTTCCCATCATTGTTAACTGATTTGTTTTTTTGTATCTCTATTATTATTAAATATCTCGGAATATATATATATATATATATATAAATAAATAAATGCGGGGTGTTACATTCTCCCACCCTTAAGGAATTTCATCCCCGAAATTTCAATAAGAGTAAAATGAATAACCCCTCGCTGCCATCCAAAAAGTGTTCATCCAATAGTTGCATCCATGTGCACATGTGCAAAGTGAATTACACTTCATAAATAAACGTATGTATGCCTACTTTTGGTACCACCTAAATGCATGCAATCTTTCAAAGAAAGCCCCTTTCAAAATATGATGCTCACATCCTAATTATACTTGCAGTTCTATATGAATGCTATATTTTGGAAAAACTTAAAATATTTTTCATCCAATTTTTCCCACCTCTCGTTCAAATTTACCAATCCCAAATCATTCATTTCCTATGGTATTCCTACTTTTAATAAAGCCCAGGTTCCCTAAAAATATGATTAACATATTAAATTTACCAATTCTCAACCCACGTTTTGTTTCTAGTGTCATAGGCTAACTTTACAAGTTCCTAAGCCAATTTATATTCAAATCTTTTAAATGATGATAATCTTATGCCACAACTCATATTACGTTCATGCTTATACTTCCCAATTGGTTTTCATATTCAAACCTTGCTAATGTCATATCGTACCCAAACCCCCAAATTTCATGCTATATAGTTCAAATTAATTCTTAAGTCTAGTCAAGTGGTCACAAGTTAGACCAATTTCATGTTGTTTTCATAAAATATGATGTAATCCAATTTCCCACACCCTTAAGAGTGCAGTTCTTTTCTTAAACTTGAAATTGGTTAAGTGTCATTAGTCAATTCATGCTCTGATACCAAATGTAACAAGGATCCGTACCCCCTACTAGTGTCCCAACTAGTAGCCTGTGTTATATAATAATTACAACGTGATCCCAATCCCCGCAATTATGGTAGCCTTCAGGTGTACATCGATTTTGAGGATTCCACCTCGATCACCCCAATGGCCATGTATATATTCGATGCACCCTTACTACCTTATCGATCGGCTCCCTACTTGACCTAGTTCTCGTTTGTGTCATGCGGCCCCCTACTTGTAGATACCTGTGCTGGTCCTACCATGGGGTGTATCAAGTCCCATGGTGGCAACCCTGACACAATCAAGATGCACAGCTTTATACCTACTGATGCCCAGTGGCTAAATTTTCTGCGCCGAAGTGTGTGCACGCCCGCACTCCGTTAGAACCTGCACTGCTGCACCAACCGCCGCTAATTTGACCTCTTATAATCAGCCCAGTAATCGTGCCCCATCTTGCCTAGCTCAGGGTTCCGTTGATACCTAATGTGGGTTACTGCTGAAATGGGTCCCCGTTACTAGGTTTTTCTAATGGTTAAGTCTGTGGGCCTATATTCTCTGATATTACCCACCAACCCTGATGTATACTTAACCCCGCTACTGATTCAAGCATGTGTATTTAATGGTTGATTGTATGTGGGCCTATATTTATTAATATTACCCACCAACCCGATATGTACTTAACCCTCCTACTAGTTATGTTACCATGGTTAAGTGTTTACCTTAGTTAACTTAACCTTTCTCGCTTATTATGTTTGATTGGTTAAGTGTGGTTTATTAACTTAACCCCGTTCGTCTATCTGGTTACATTGGTTAAGTATTTTCTTGTTAACTTAACCACGTGTGTTACTTAACCTTACCACACATCACATCAAATTGGTTAAGTGCATGTTAACTTAACCTCATCCATTAGTCATATTATAATGGTTAAGTGTTATCAACTTATTCAAGTTAACTTAGCCCACCCGCTTGTCATGTTATGTTGGTTAAGTGTTACTACTTAACCGCAACCACTTGTCTAATTAACCCATTGTATTAGTTAAGTGTTCTCATTAACTTAACCTCACTCTCTAGTCCAGTTTAATCATGCTATAATAGTTAAACATTTGCTTAACCTTACCTACTCCCGTAGTCAACATATTAAATTGGTTAAGTGTCCAGATTATCCTAACCCTACCCGCCAATTTAGTTAACATGTTGAAATTGGTTAAGTGTTCTAGTTAACTTAACCCTACCAACCCGAGATCAGCTCTAGTTGTCTTTTAAGGGCACCAACCTCTCACATTAGACAGATATTGTTGTGGCTGCCAGTGTGCCGGTCGGGTCCGGGCAGTCTTACGCCACAACTCAGTCTAACCTCGGGTCTTTATTGGGCCTAATGCTTAGCCTCCCACATTGGATAGGTATTGTTGTGATTACTGGACAGCCGGGCGGGTCCGGGCAGGTTTACATCACAACTCAATCCAACCTCGTGCTAAGCATATTCGTATTTTCCAATTTACATTAATTATGTAAATTATTCAAATTCATATTACTGCCCAATTTGTTTCCAATCAATCTCATTAAATTAGGTATATAATTAATACCATTTTATGCCATAATTCTAATTTACATTTTAATTATGTAAATTGTTCAAATTCAGATTTAATGCCCAATTTGTTTCCAATCAATCTCATTAAATTAGGTATATAATTAATACCATTTTATGCCATAAACCACTTATGTGATAAATGACCAATTTATGACAAGTTTTCCTATAAAATAACACCTAGACCTAGCCTAACTCACACAAATTCATATGACACCTAAATGCTGCTGGAATCTCTCTTGAGCCATGGCCGCCATCTCCAAATTAAAGCTTAAGCGTTCAAACCCAAATCAAATCAAAGATCAAAGCTTCTACAACAAATTCAAGAGGATAGATCAATGACACTGCAACTTTCTACGACAAATTCACTCCCTAATTCATTAGCCGTTCTCTGTAAGTTCTAGTTATTTTCAGATTTAAATATTTAATTATAATATGGCGATGAAATAAAGTGAAATTGATGTAAGTTTAGCTATATTTGCGGAATGTGAATTAAGATTAAAATCATGTTTTGCGGTCAAATGAAAATAGTACGATGCTTATTATGTTTGGTTGTGTTGTATAATATTATGCCAGTGATTTGATTCTATTATCATGTTGGATTGGGAATTATTGAGTACAATGTTTGTCATGTTGTATAATATGCCAGTGATTTGATTCTATTATCATGTTTAATTGGGAATTATTGATAAGTTTATTATGCAAGTTTATGTTGTAGATTCATGCGACAAATGGTCAAATCTACATGTTTATGTATAAGAAAAACCTATGCCACACTTATCATATATTTGTGATTGGCTTGTGAGTATGTTAATTTAATCTATGTTGCCAAGTAACGCATGTGTATGTTGATTTGCCTATGTTGCAAATTAACATATGTATATTGATTAGTTCATATTGCTAATTCTCATGTATGTATGTTAATATGGCCTATGTTAAAAATACACATATATGTTGAATTAGCTTGTAATTGCGAGTTCACCCCTGTAATGTTCATGATGTCATTTTGCAAGTTCACCCCTGTAATGTTCATGATGTCATTTTGCAAGTTCACCCCATTATGTTCACATTAATTATGCCATCAATGTCAAAATTATATCTTTGTCATGTTTATGATTGTGCATTTGTGTACATTAAATTAGGCTAAGTTTTTAGCCTAAACTTTATACTCAAAAATCATACGAACGTAAATTAGGCTAAGATAATTAGCCTAATGTTAGACGGGGTAACGGTGGGTTAAAATGATTGCTATCCTTTGTTGTTATAAGTCTATGTTTGGAGTTATGCCTAGTTGAAACACCCCACCTCCGTTGATTTTATATATAGTAATACTATTATATATAGTATTCTAACGTTGTTATAAGCCAGGGAGGCTCAGAAAATTAACGGTAACCATAATAAAATCAACGTTAGGAATTGGCAAATCATACCTTTAATTTCAAAATTGGGGTGTTTCACTTGATTTTTATATATATTATTACTCCAAACATTTTGTAACGATAACCATACCTTTAATTTCATTTCACTTGGTATCAAAGTTAGACCAATTTCATGTTGTTTTCATAAGATATGATGTAATCCAATTTCCCACCTCTCGTTCAAATTTACCAATCCCAAATCATTCATTTCCTATGGTGTTCCTACTTTTAATAAAGCCCAGGTTCCCTAAAAATATGATTAACATATTAAATTTACCAATTCTCAACCCACGTTTTGTTTCTAGTGTCATAGGCTAACTTTACAAGTTCCTAAGCCAATTTATATTCAAATCTTTTAAATGATGATAATCTTATGCCACAACTCATATTACGTTCATGCTTATACTTCCCAATTGGTTTTCATATTCAAACCTTGCTAAGGTCATATTGTACCCAAACCCGTTGAGGTTCATAACCAAACTCTCCAATTTATGTCATTTTCCAAAATCAAGTATTTCCCTTTTTCGTTCGCAATAATCATTCAATCGTATTTATGTCGAAATAGTCCTAGGCTCGAGATAGCCTAACTTATAACAATAAAAGAGGAAGGATAAAAAGGAGAAAACATAACCATAGGCATAATAATTTGAATTAAACGTATGGAAGCATTACAGACCCAATCTTTCATAATAATTTCATTTCATGTTACATGGGGAATGTTTGAACGATAAATAATAACTTTATACAAAAGTTGTATTATAACCCACTCACATTGGTTGTCATCTTCAAAATAAGGATTAGATAACTCTAGAATTGCTTTCCCTCTTTTTCTTAGCTTGAATTTCTGTTTTGAATCATCTTTAATTCTTTTCCGCCACAAATTTGCGGGTCTGGGTCCATTATCCTCTCTTTAAATCTCTTTTTCTATCTCAAGTGTTGTTCTAGATCTCATTCATTTTATTTTACAGAATAGGTGTTGTAGAGAGAGGAAGGAAGAATAGGTTCCAAGCTCTCTTTGAAGCGGAAGAAGATAACGAGAGGGGGAAGAGAGAGAGACATGGCTTCGCCAAGAGTTGTTGTGGAGTTTATAATGAGCCTAGAGTTGTTTATATAGGTGCCAAAGTATGAATCTTGCCCCAGAACTAGTCCAAATACGTCAAAGTGTACCCAGAACTGAATCTGGGAAAAGTGGAGCAGGTCGACACCCAGGTCGACACCTAGTCCAACTTAACCTGAGCTATACTATTCCCTCCTTTACTACCTTGGGGGGGGGGGGACGGAAGAAAAGAAAACGAAATAAAAACAGAGTCAGACATAAAGCCTGAGTAAGTTCAGTAATTTCTAGCATGTGAACATAGAAAACAAAACGACATGAATTAGCTGAATACAAGATAACACCATGACGATAGGGTCGGCAAGATTAGGCAGGGTAATCACAAGATATGCTAAGATAAGATAAACTGGATATGTTCTAATACGTTCGCCGCTTCGCTATTTCCTTGTTATACTGGTTTCTATATCTCTGCACCACCTAACTAGTGTCCCAACTAGTAACGATAATGTGATCCCAATCCCTGTATTTTCCATTGCCTTCAGGCATACATTTATTATTTATTACCTAGATCTAATCTAGGGTTTCTACCAAGTTCTTTCTAGATTCAACTAGAGTTTACGCTATCTGCTGAACGCTTCTTGGATTCAGGGTTTATGTCACCTAGTCCAACTAGGTATTATGCTACCTGTCGAACGACGCCCCCAAGTCTAGGACACCGGTTAAGTGTCTTAGTTATCTTAACCCTACCATTCTTGTTCTAGCTTTAAATAAATTAAAGCCGCGACCACTCACATTAGACAGATATTGTTGCAAATACTGGATGTGCCGGTTGGTTCCGGGCAGGTTTACATCGCAACTCAGTCTAACCTCGGGTTAGGCATATTCGTGTTTTCTAAGTTCAAAGGGTTTTGATTAGTTGTCAAATCATGTTTTGAAAGTAACCATCCTGTCCGTCGGATCAGTTAGGGATAGCCAGGGAGAGCAGGAAACTTGTATTTTCCAAATCCAAGCCTAGACACTATCCTCTCTGTCACCCTAGAACTTTCTGGTGTGTATTAAAAGAGATGTCGTTAAGAAACCTTTAATTTGCCTAAATTTACCTTTCCTCATTTAGGACAAATTCTATAAGTAAATTAATCCTAATTTACTTATTTCCCAATTACTCTTTTAATGTAAATTGTCTACATTTATTCTTACGGCCCATTTTCCCCTCTATATCATGTTTATGCTTTTTGGTATGTAAACCATACCAAATGAAGTGTCACTAACCATGATCTTGCTAATCCTGACAATTACTCCCAATTATGGCCAATTTCAAGTTTATGCCAATATACTTATCAAGCCAAATTAGCTAATCCAATTCTGATTTAACATTCTAATTCATGTCAAACTAGACTTATTACTCTAGTTCACAATTCATGTAAATGCTAGATTTACATGTCAATACTAGATTCAAATTACATATCCTATAATTCATGTCGAATTTATCCAATTTGCATTTCTATGAACATGCCATAATACATGTTCCCAATTTATGCCAATTTCCAAGTTAAACTACGTTTTTAGTAAATTTCATATTTTGCCCAAACCGCATTCCCATCGTTCGTATAATCGTGATTCATTCTAGATTATAAATAAAGCTAGGTTCGTAGAAAATAGGGAATGAACCAAAGATGCTATGCAAAGGATAGACATACTAACTGGCATAAAAAGGGTTGAATAACGACGTCGGTTCAAGAACATGGATAGACCTAACTTAATAGGTAAATTCCCAAGGTCTAAAACTAAGAATAGACAGAGTAAAGGCGTAGGTTCAAGAACATGGGTAGACCTAACTTAATAGGTAAATTCCCAAGGTCTAAAACCAAGAATAGACAGAGTAAAGATGTAGGTTCAAGAACATGGGTAGACCTAACTTAATAGGTAAATTCCCAAGGTCTAAAACCAATGAAAACAAAGAACAGACAGGATAGATAATCGGGTTTAAACCCAATTTCATAGTCACAAAACTTAAACACTTTCCTAGTCATGAACCATAGGTGCTTAATCACAGTTGTCCCATTTATGTCATAGACAATAGTTTTGCTTCCCAATCAAAGGTATAGGCTTGTGTTCATAGTCATGGAAATAATTCTCATAGTCACAGTCATAAGCAATGTCCATAGTCATAGGCAATGTTCATAGTCATAGGCAATGTTCATAGTCATAGGAAATGTTCATAGTCATAGGCAATGTTCATATTCATAGGAAATGTTCATAGTCATAGAGGCATATGGTTCTAAGGTCCATAGTTTCATAGTCACAGTCTTATCGGTCATCGAATCATAACAGTTCTTAATTAAGTCCAAAGATGTAGGCACAGATTCGAATAGAAAGATTTGGCATATTCTTTTATTCCTTTAATTTCATGTCTCGAACAGAGAAAAACGTTCAAATCTAAAAATAACTGACTTATAGAGATTAGATTAGAACAGAAAGATGACGTTGCTATGATTCGTAGAAAAACAGTCGTTGAAGTCGTTTGAACCTCCTCTTGAATCCTAGCTTGACTTGAACCTCTTCTTGAAAATCTTTCAGCAGCATTTCCTCGTCTTGATTTATTTTATTTATATTAGTTTACTCACTTATTTATTTATTTCTCAGAGGCAGCATAAGGATAGAAAAGAATTGTGAATAGAGAAGAAGACCAGGGTTGTTTATATAGTGTAGAAGTCAACGAATCTGGTCAGAAGGGGGTCCGGATACAGAGAAACGAATCCGGTTCAGAAAGCTGGAAAAAGCGGGGGAGGGGGGTCGACTACCCAGTCGACTCCCCAGTCGACCTGGGGGGGGGGGAGGCGACTACCCAGTCGACTCCCCAGTCGACCTAGGTTCTGAGTCTGTTTTGAAATTTGAACTTTGCTGAAACTTCCGGAGGCCATATCTTCCTCATACGGACTCCGATTTACGCAAACTCGGACTCGTTTTCATGTAGAATTCCGAGACGAACACAATGTAGCAGCCCGTTTCCCTTGATTTTGATTTTAAAATTTAATTCTGCCTTGATTTGTGAATCTTAGCGTTATAGAATTACGGGGTGTTACGTTCTCCCCCACTTAAAAGGATTTCTTCCCCGAAATCTTCAAGTTAGGAAGAATGTGTCCTACCATCCAATCACCCATCTACTCAACCATTCACTCACAGGCATACATTGTCCTTAAAAGATTTCTAATGCTTTCATGTTCATATGCATAGTGTGTGTATATGTCTTTATCTACTGTAAAATCAGGCGGTCTACTGATTCAGTCGATCTCGTTAATGCGAGTCATGTCAGTGCCATGCGTCCAACCATGTATGCAAGCATCCCTAGTTATGTAAATACTATATGCGTGCACGGCCATTCATCCATATGCAACACCCATATGATAACATATCAAGTTCAATTTACAAACAAATACATATCTGTAAATGCAATATGAAAGCGTCTGAACTGATCTAGTGCCTAATACCTATGCATATGCATTCACAAGCAACCATTAGCAACCACTTGCAACCATCAACCATAACATGTTTCAAATACATGTTTACATCTATTGGCTTCTACTTATGGATCGAAGATACGACCTAGGTGATATACTCTGGAAAGAGAGAAACAATTATGCGTAAAGCACCTAAAACAAAGAAATCAAGGATGCACCCTCAAGGAAAAGGGTACGATGCTAGTATCTAGCCTTCTTGAGCTTTACTCCACTGTATCTTAACTAATTTAACTTCATGATTGTGAAGTTCCGGATCTCCATTTACAAAATAAATAGATGTCAATCACGATACCAGGTATACGTACTAAGATGATTAGAGGTTTCCCTCTTATCTGCCATGCCATAACTATAAGAGTCGAAAGGTCACTACGTGCTCTTTGGAGTGCCTGCCACAACTATTCATCTCTCACGCAAACCATCCAAACTGTACTCGACATTCCTCAAGTACAAGCCCCAAAGGCCTAAACCACTATCAGACAAGCACCCAAGGAATATCTCCCCCGAATTTAGATGATCTACGTGAGATGATATAAGCAAACTCGATAGCTATTCTCAAATCCCTACTAACCAAAAATAAACTGGTCGGACCACCAATTGGATTTGAGACTCTAGTGGGATCTTTCTAAGTACTATGGTGCAGAGACCCAACTATGGAAGTGGATATGAACAAATGAGAAGCGCTAGAACCTAAGGAAATAGTACGAACAGAAAACTAGACTCTTCCAACCGGACTACCTTTCTCCTAGGTACGCTTGGTGGCGAAAGCATGTACTTGTCCTTCTGAAAATCTCGTCCTCGTTCTTGCCCTTGTCCTTAAGTATATGCCCTATCATATCCTAGTAAAGATACTTCCTCTTGTCTTAGGTTTTATAATTTCTTCCTCCTTCGTGTGCTAAGTCTACATCCATGAATTCCTCATCCTAGGGTTATGCTCCTTAGCCAAACTCCTCATCCCCTTCCGTGTGTAGTCATGTTGACAAATCTCTCGAAAACTGCCACCATCATCTGGAAAACCCTATATGCTTCGAAAGAAAACTGCCCGTAGATGAAATAACTACGGCTATGGATGAAAGCCGGGCACTACTTCGCCCTTCGATGAGGTTACCTCCCAGAAAGCCAGGAGCCCCAGAGACTCAAGAAAGAAGGAGACAGTAATTTAAACAGAGGAAGGGAAGATAGTGCGTATGGCTTTGGGGAATATGTCTTTAAAACAAATCTTTTCTCTTGAAAATGCTTCTTTTTAAAACCGTTCTGAAAATAATTTTTCAAATTCTTTATCTGATCTGGTAACCTTCAGCTCTGATACCACGTGTAATACCCCATATGCGTTAGTGTCACTCACAAAGGGAATGCACTAAGTTCTGTGGAGCATTTTGGGTAAAAGATGTAGATAAATTACAAGACAGACATAAATTAAACAGCAGAAAATAAAACTTTGCTTTATTGATAAAATAGTTTGTACAATGATTTCTTTACAATATCAGAGTATCATCTGTCTTACAAAATAAAGAAGCATAAAACAACATTCATATTCCCCAATTTTAGCAAGAGCCAGCCACAGCATCTGAAAAGAGAATCCAAGCAAAACTTCGGCAAATCTTCAAGCTGGGGAAAGAGTGACAGTCCAACTTAACCTGAGCTATACTATTCCCTCCTTTACTACCTTGGGGGGGGAACGGAAGAAAAGAAAACGAAAGAAAAACAGAGTCGGACATAAAGCCTGAGTAAGTTCAGTAATTTCTAGCATGTGAACATGGAAAACAAAATGACATGAATTAGCTGAATACAAGATAACACCATGACGATAGGGTCAGCAAGATTAGGCAGGATAATCACAAGATATGCTAAGATAAGATAAACTGGATATGTTCTAATACTTTCGCCGCTTCGCTATTTCCTTGTTATACTGGTTTCTATATCTCTGCACCACCTAACTAGTGTCCCAACTAGTAACGATAACATGATCCCAATCCCTGTATTTTCCATTGCCTTCAGGCATACATTTATTATTTATTACCTAGATCTAATCTAGGGTTTCTACCAAGTGCTTTCTAGATTCAACTAGAGTTAACGCTATCTGCTGAACGCTTCTTGGATTCAGGGTTTATGCCACCTAGTCCAACTAGGTACTATGCTACCTGTCGAACGATGCCCCCAAGTCTAGGACACACTACCTAGAGTGCTATATGTTCCTATACTTCCCCACGCATGTATCGCGAAACGTTATCGCTTGTTTAGATGCACATGTCCTGTAATGTGCGATCCGAATCCTGTGACAGGGCAAATCAAGGAATATAGAACTCGGTCGGGAGCTTTCAGATATCTGCCGATGCAGATGCTAAGGTCTGTTTTTATTCCAGTGGCTATGGTCCCACTTGACCCCTCCCTCAACTAATGAAAGGCACACCTTGAAAAATGAGAACTATACGCCGGCCCCTAGTGCCCCACTATCCTATGGCCATCCTCACCCATCACTAGATAGCAAGTATATGGTCTTTTGGAGTAATTCGCCTTTCCGCTTCACGTATCTCGATTGACTCTAGATGGATGGTAGACGACGAGTTGCTATCACAGGGCTACCGTTTACTCGCCGAATCACGCCGGTCCATCCTAGTCTTTAGGTTGCCATATATTGCAACCAAGGCATACCCCTGGTTCTTCTACGCAGACCTTAACCTCTGTGAGCCCAGGAGGATCATCTGCAGCCTCACAGAGGGATACCAAGAGTACCCTCACGTCCCCTCGAAGCCTCGGGCTTCGTAACCCAATTCGTTGGAACCTCCTTTTTACTCAGACGGACATTCGCTCCTTCCCGTGTTATACTATGAATTACTACTTAGTTTTACTAACTAAGATTTACCACTTAGTTTCTATAATCGCTATTTTCTTAACTAAGGTTTACTACTTAGTTCCCTTTCCCGTCAATTTGGATTGGTTAAGTGTCATTAGTCAATTCAAGCCAACTTAACCCTCTTCATTCATCCTGTTAAACTGGTTAAGTGTTATCAGTAATTCATGATGACTTAACCCTACCACAAACCAAGTTATATTGGTTAAGTATTTATTACTTAACTCTACCCATTCACCCTGCATTGGTTAAGTGTTCCTTTTTAACTTATCCTTGCCCGTCTGTTTTCATTAACATGTTATTAATGGTTAAGTATTGTCCCTTCATGTTTTAGTCTTAGCCCTATTCCCTTATCACAACCTGATGGTTAAGTGTTCAAGTTTACTTAACCCTACGGTATAGCCCAGCTAACATATCAAATTGGCAAAGCGTATTAGATTTTACTTAACCCCAACCTCTAGTCTAGTTAACATGTTAATTTGGCTAAGTGTATTAACTTTACTTAACCCCTACAAATCTTGTCTTGCTACCTTGAGTTTGGTTAAGTGTCTCTATGGACTTAGCCCTCCCATTCTAGCTTAACTGTGTTAAGTTGGTTAAGTGTTCCTATGGACTTAACCCTCCCATTCTAGCTTAACTGTGTTAAGTGTCAGTCTGAACCTAACCCCACCCATGAGTTTAGTTATCATGTTGAACCGGTTAAGTGTCTTAGTTATCTTAACCCTACCATTCTTGTTCTAGCTTTAACTAAATAAATTAAAGCCGCGACCACTCACATTAGACAGATATTGTTGCGAATACTGGATGTGCCGGTTGGTTCCGGGCAGGTTTACATCGCAACTCAGTCTAACCTCGGGTTAGGCATATTCGTGTTTTCTAAGTTCAAAGGGTTTTGATTAGTTGTTAAATCATGTTTTGAAAGTAACCATCCCGTCCGTCGGATCAGTTAGGGATAGCCAGGGAGAGCAGGAAACTTGTATTTTCCAAACCCAAGCCTAGACACTATCCTCTCTGTCACCCTAGAACTTTCTGGTGTGTTATTAAAAGAGATGTCGTTAAGAAACCTTTAATTTGTCTAAATTTACCTTTCCTCATTTAGGACAAATTCTATAAGTAAATTAATCCTAATTTACTTATTTCCCAATTACTCTTTTAATGTAAATTGTCTACATTTATTCTTACGGCCCATTTTCCCCTCTATATCATGTTTATGCTTTTTGGTATGTAAACCATACCAAATGAAATGTCACTAACCATGATCTTGCTAACCCTGACAATTACTCCCAATTATGGCCAATTTCAAGTTTATGCCAATATACTTATCAAGCCAAATTAGCTAATCCAATTCTGATTTAACATTCTAATTCATGTCAAACTAGACTTATTACTCTAGTTCACAATTCATGTAAATGCTAGATTTACATGTCAATACTAGATTCAAATTACATATCCTATAATTCATGTCGAATTTATCCAATTTGCATTTCTATGAACATGCCATAATACATGTTCCCAATTTATGCCAATTTCCAAGTTAAACTACGTTTTTAGTAAATTTCATATTTTGCCCAAACCGCATTCCCACCGTTCGTATAATCGTGATTCATTCTAGATTATAAATAAAGCTAGGTTCGTAGAAAATAGGGAATGAACCAAAGATGCTATGCAAAGGATAGACATACTAACTGGCATAAAAAGGGTTGAATAACGACGTCGGTTCAAGAACATGGGTAGACCTAACTTAATAGGTAAATTCCAAAGGTCTAAAACCAAGAATAGACGGAGTAAAGGCGTAGGTTCAAGAACATGGGTAGACCTAACTTAATAGGTAAATTCCCAAGGTCTAAAACCAAGAATAGACAGAGTAAAGGCGTAGCTTCAAGAACATGGGTTGACCTAACTTAATAGGTAAATTCCCAAGGTCTAAAACCAAAGAAAACAAAGAACAGGCAGGATAGATAATCGGGTTTAGACCCAATTTCACAGTCACAAAACTTAAACACTTTCCTAGTCATGAACCATAGGTGCTTAATCACAGTTGTCCCATTTATGTCATAGACAATAGTTTTGCTTCCCAATCAAAGGTATATGCTTGTGTTCATAGTCATGGAAATAATTCTCATAGTCACAGTCACAGTCATAGGCAATGTCCATAGTCATAGGCAATGTTCATAGTCATAGGCAATGTTCATAGTCATAGGCAATGTTCATAGTCATAGGAAATGTTCATAGTCATAGAGGCATATGGTTCTAAGGTCCATAGTTTCATAGTCACAGTCTTATCGGTCATCGAATCATAACAGTTCTTAATTAAGTCCAAAGATGTAGGCACATATTCGAATAGAAAGATTTGGCATATTCTTTTTTTCCTTTAATTTCATGTCTCGAACAAAGAAAAACGTTCAAATCTAAAAATAACTGACTTACAGAGATTAGATTAGAACAGAAAGATGGCATTGCTATGATTCGTAGAAAAACAGTCGTTGAAGTCGTTTGAACCTCCTCTTGAATCCTAGCTTGACTTGAACCTCTTCTTGAAAATCTTTTAGCAGCATTTCCTCGTCTTGATTTATTTTATATATATTATTTTACTCAATTATTTATTTATTTCTCAGAGGCAGCATAAGGATAGAAAAGAATTGTGAATAGAGAAGAAGACCAGGGCTGTTTATATAGTGTAGAAGTCAACGAATCTGGTCAGAAGGGGGTCCGGATACAGAGAAACGAATCAGGTTCAGAAAGCTGGAAAAAGCGGGGGGGTCGACTACCCAGTCGACTCCCCAGTCGACCGGGGGGGTCGACTACCCAGTCGACTCCCCAGTCGACCTGGGAGGGGGTCGACTACCCTGTCGACTCCCCAGTAGACCTGGGTTCTGAGTCTGTTTTGAAATTTGAACTTTGCTGAAACTTCCGGAGGCCATATCTTCCTCATACGGACTTCGATTTACGCAAACTCGGACTCGTTTTCATGCAGAATTCCGAGACGAACACAATGGAGCAGCCCGTTTCCCTTGATTTTGATTTTAACTTTTAATTCTGCCTTGATTTGTGAATCTTAGCGTTATAGAATTACGGGGTGTTACAACGCTCAAATACCCCGCTCAAATGCCATGCTAAAATGCCCCGTTTCCATTCGTTAAGAACGCACCCTATATATACAAGCGACCTGCATCATGTATTGCTTGTATTAAATTATTACAACAGTTCCTCAACAAGTTTTCTTAACCCTAACTTCCAATTTGAAATCAGAGCAAGACGCCGAAAGGCTCATTTATAATCAGAAAGTTGTATTCTAGTTTTAGGGTTATCTCCTCAGATTATCTCTTCATCACTGGAGATTTATCGAAAGGACATCCAACGTTTCTTCGGATCTGTTCTGGATCATCATATGGATATTAGCCACACCTAGTGCATTGTGTCATCTGGATGCTAAATATCCAAACTCAACTGAAGTTGATAGCGGCTGTAGTATCAATTTTGTCGTGCCAAGTACATTGGCAGCTACGAAATCAATACTGTCGTGCCAAACATATACAACTTCATCACCTGTAGTTATTCCTCTCGTCAGTTTCTCTTTTCAAGAATAGGCTACAGTTTTCTCATCACTGCCACGCCATATCCTTGATTTGTAATCATCGATAGCCAATGATAATGAAGCCACATCAGCCCGATCAGGAAGCATGAACAATAGCGCTTCCCCCAATTGTCAAAACCTAATCAATCCAAAAAGCCAAATCATTACTACGTCGTTACATGAAGATAATTACTTACTATGGAAGTACCAAATTGAAATTTCTCTAAGAGGCTATGGCTACAAGACTACATTAATGGAACAATAACTGTACCACCAGTCGCGATAGCAGATCAAGATGGTAACCTTTCACCGAATCCTGACTACATTAAATTTCAGAAGCAAGACAGTCTCCTGTCATCATGGCTCCTATCATCGATTAGCTCGAAATTGTTATCACAAATACTGGGATTAACACATCTCATGAGATATGGTCAACAGTACAACAAATTTTTAGTTCTCAATCTACAGCGAGAGTCATACAATATAGGAGAGAGAGCTACGATATTCTGGAAAGAGGATACAAGCATGAAATAATATCTAGGAGAAATCAAAGGTCTATATGATAAATTAAATGTTGTTGGACATAAAATTAGCGACAACGAACAAATTATATTCATTACTGGTGGACTGGATGAAGAATATGAATCCCTAGTAACAGTTATATCCATACAACAGACCTTACCTGATTTGTAGTTCGTTCGATCTTCACTCCTCACTCATGAAAGCAGAATTGACTAAAGAAAAACAACATAGAGTGAGTTCTCTGATAGTTATGCAATAGCTGAGAATAGGCAAATACAAGGAAATAACAACAACAACAACCCAAACAGGCAAGAGAATCAATATCAACGAGGATATCAACCTCAGAGATGATGATATTAGCCTCAAAGAGGTCATGGGGGAGGCAGATGGAACAACAACAATCAAGTAAAATGTCAAATATGCCAAAAATTGGCTATATGGCAAACAAACGCTACTTTAGATATAACTCAGATGCAAGTGGACAGCAGACTAATCAAAACAATCCTTCACAAAGAGAAGCACAAGAAAACATGGCAATGATGGGGAACTCAGGCAGAATCAGAAATGACACAAGCAGAAATCAAAACATAAACAGTGATGATGCAGGGAAAAGTGACGACAACGGTTTTGAAGAATGGTACCCTAGACTCAGGTGCAACTCATCACATCACTAATAATCTCTAGAGTTTAAACAATGGAAGCAAGAATTACTCATGTATGAAAATTTTTGATATGGGCAATGGTGAAACTGCTAGTATCACACACATTGGTAAATGCACTATATTTGCGAAAAGGCAACTCAAATTAAACAATCTACTTAGAGTACCTGCTATCAATAAAATTTACAAAGTGCAATGAAATTTTCCAACGATAACAATGTGTACTTCGAGTTTCACCCTAAGTTCTGTTTGGTTAAAGACTCTCTAAACCATGAAATATTACTACAAAGTAATGTACACGATGGCCTATACAAATTCGACAACTTGAAGGCCGCAAATTCAAGTGGAAAATTTTGGTGTAATAATGTAGATGCTAGTAGTAATAATGGTTGTAGTAGGAGTATCAATAAATGTAATATTATTGAATCATGCTATATCAAATTGGGACATCCAATTTCGGAAACTGTTAAAACTGGTTTAAGTAGTAAAACAATTTCTTTTTGTAATAATAATATACCTGTGAAGCACACATGCACACACTGCCAACTCCGAAAAAGCCACAATCTTCCTTTTAATGATTTTGGAACCAGTTACAATAAGCCACTGAAGCTTATAGCCACTGACTTGTGGGGGCCAGCACCACTGAATTCATACCAGGGACACAGGTACTATCTTTCCTTTGTAGATGCTTATTCTAGATATACTTGGATATATATGCTGAAAACTAAATCATAAGCTTGCAATACAGTTACACAATTCATAACACATTTTGAAAAGAAAACTAATTGTAGTGTCAAGGTCATACATACAGATGGTGGGCAGAGTTCAAACCATTAGCTAATTATTTCATCAAAAGAGGCATCAAACATAGAATGACTTGCCCTTACACATCTGAACAAAATGGTTTACTTCAAAGAAAACACAAACACATAGTGGAGACTGGTCTAACATTGTTAACACAACCTATTAAATACTGGAATGACGCTTTTTATACATCAGTGTTTCTCATCATCAATTTGCCAACTAAAGTCTTAAACAAAAAACCCCTCATTAAATGATATGTAATGTTAGACTCGACTACAAAGTTCTGAAAGCATATGAGTGTCTATGTTTTCCATGTTTAAGGGATTATAACAACCATAAATTAAGTATGAGATTAAGTCCCTGCACATTTATTGGGTACGCTCAAAATCAAAAAGGTTACAAGTGCTTGGATAAAAACGGAAGAATTTATGTTTCAAGACACGTGATATTTGATGAAAATGTTTCCCCTTTTGCATAAAAACAAACTATCAAAGAAAGGGGTGAGGAAAGCTTAAACATGAGTATACGGTTCAAACCATATTTCAATGAACTACCTAAAGATAATAGGATCGAAGGGCAACATAATATAACCAACTCAAACAGACAAGATGAAACAATGTGAGAGACAAGTGCACATGCAAATGAAACATGCAATGATTCAGGAGACATGCATACAAGCCAATTAGGCTAGGACATGCAAAATAATGGCAACACAGAAAGCAGCAACAGTGCACACTCGACTGACTACAATGTTACACAACAGCAGACACAACTACAACATACTGGACATCATATGACTACAAGGTCAAAAAGTGGAATCTTCAAACCTAAAGTATACAATGTTTCAGCCATTGAGACTGAACCATTAAGCTTTACACAAGCCATAAAGTAAAACAAATGGAAGGAGTCTATGGACGCAGAGTATAAGGCACTCATGAAAGACAAAACTTGGAGCATCGTGAAACCATCAAAGCATAACAATATCAATGGCTGTAGTTGGACTTACAAAATAAAAAGAAAAGCAGATGGATCTATCGACAAACATAAGGTCAGATTAGTTGTTAAAGGTTATGCACAACAATTTGGCTTTGATTTCAATGAGACTTTCTTTCCAGTCATAAAACCCACAACCATCAGAATTATACTGGTCATAGCATTAAGCAAAGGGTGGAATATAAATCAACTTCATGTTAATAATGCCTTTTTAAATGGAGAACTAACTAAAGAAGTATACATGGAGCAGCCCGAAGGTTACAGCAGTGGTGATAAATGAGTATTTAGACTACACAAGACCATATATGGGTTAAAACAAGCTTCAAGAGCATGGTACAAAAAGCTTAAAATGACTCTATCCAATTCAGGGACTGCTCAAGCAAAAACCGATAATTCGTTATATATGAAGAAAAGCACACAGGGAACCATATTTATATTAGTATATGTGGATGACATGCTGATAACAGTCATGAGATAGACATAATCATACAAAAGTTGGATCAAAACTTTGCAATAAAAGACTTGGGAGAAATAAAAAAAAAAATTCCTGGAATACAAATCACCAGAAAAAGTGGAAATGAATTATTTCTATCTCAACACAATTATATTTCAGTAATTCTTCGTAGGGAAAACATGCATCAAGAAAAAGAGCTACCAACCCCAATGACAAGCAACTTAATTACGGCCATCAAAACACAAAGGGGAAGCTATCAATAATGCTAAACAATACAGGAGCATAATAGGAGCACTGCAATATGCAACAATCACACGACCAGACATATGTTATAACGTTAATAACCTTAGTCAATACATGCAGAATCCTCTATCAGAAAACTAGATAGCTCTTAAAAGGGTTTTAAGGTACTTGCAGGGAACGAGACATCATGCCATAAACTTAAAGCCTGAGAAGGAGTTCGAATTACAGGGGTTTAGTGATGCCGATAGGGCAAATTATGTGGATGATAGGAGATCTATGTCTGGCTACTACGTTTACCTTGGAGCCAACATCATCTTATGGTGCACAAAGAAGCAACAAACCATGTCGAGATCAAGCATAGAGGCTGAATATAGAGCTCCTGCAAGCACCACAACAGAAGTATCATGGATCGAATCACTAATGGAGGAACTAGGGTTTTCCTCAAATCGAAAACTAGTCATCTGGTGTGATAATAAAAGCACCGTATCATTGTCTCTCAACCCGATCCAGCATTCGAGGACAAAACACTTAGAAATCGACCTTCATTTCGTCAGGGAGAGAACGCAAGAAGGAAAGCTGGTTTTTATCATGTTTCAGCCTATTACCAGAGAGTCGACATTCTCACGAAGGCTCTTTCAACTGTAAATTTCATCAGATTGAAGGAGGAGTTGAGGGTCAGTGATGGAGGTAGAAATGAAAAAGGGAACGGAAAAAACTCTAGATCAAATTGAAGGGGGATATTAACGCAAATGTTTTTTACAATCCGATCCACATGGGTTTCTACCCACTTTACATTCAGGCCTGACGTACAAGGCCTTGGGACTATATATACAACAATTCTATATTTTTCTATATCGATCAAATTGAACGGAAAAAACTCTAGATCAATTCTATATTTTTCTTATTTCTGGAAAGTTTTATACTAGCCGTTTTCTTTTACACTATATATACATGCGGCATATATCATGTATTACTTGTATCAAATTATTACAACAATTCCTCAATAAAATTTCTTTGCCCTAACTTCCAATTCAAGATTCTTCACTCAACGTAGTTAGGACAAGAAATTCCAACTTGTACCTTATTTGCGATCATTTTTAATCTAAAGAAGAAAAATCTTCATGATATCTTAGCTGTTTTTTTAAGTATAGTCAACTAGAACCATCATCCACTATTGTCTACGTTTTACTATTTTTTTATATCAACCTATGTGTTCTAATCATCCTGCTTATACCAAAAAAATTTCAATTTTTATACGCCAGTTACCGAGTTACATAGTATAATACTCTTAATTATGTTATTGTCTTAGTGTAGGAGGCTGAAGATGTCAAGATCACTCCTACTATAACAAATTCTAAGATTCAGAATAAAAGGCACAAAAAGGAGGCTTGATCATTTATTATGTGACTGTTTTTCCCTTCTACACCGATTTGTTTTCATATCAATATTTCTTTGCACTTCCTATTTATCTCCATTACCCTGTTCATTTACTGTATCTTTTTTACTTTGACAAATTCATACTCACAGGAATATATATAATCCCATTTTTGTTGTTATTGCTATGCAATCATTAATGTTATGTGAAGTACCTCTACTCCTTCTTTTACTACATTTTGAATAACAATAATAGACTGGTTAGAGTAAAAGGACTGTTGGACAGTTAGGAGATGCGCATAGAGATAGAGAATGAGAGAGAGGAATGATTAAGTCTTGAGGTGGGGAGAGAGAGCGAGTGGCCTATGAGCGAGTTGGGTATGTTAAGGCTTATTTTTGTGTAAATATTAAAAACTGGTTTTAGTACCATTACGAATGGTATGTGTTTGTGTATCGGGTAATGTCAGCACTAGCTGAATAGTTTCGTTATTCATAATTCAGCTTGATGTATGAATTGAGGAAGGGCTATGAATGTTGTTCTTTTTGAAACATGATTATAGATGTTGTTTTTTCTTGTAAATTTATCTTTTTTCTTTCTTGTATGCTATTTATTTCAATGTTCACAATTGAATGATATTAGTTTGATGTGTGTATATATATTTTTTTTTTTGAAAATGTGTGTGTGTATATATATATATATATACACACACACACGAACGTTCAATGACACCTCAAAAATGCAATACGAGTTTGTTGACTTCATTTTAACTGGGGTCGCCATGACATCACTAACGGTGTTAGTGGTGTGGAGTTGTGATTACCCCCTGAATTCCTATTAAATCTCAGTCACACACCACTAACACCGTTAGTGGTGTCATGGTGACCCCAGTTAATTAAATGGGGTCAACAAACTAACTCTTCCAGAAATCGAGCATCCCAATTGCCCCCTGGTTTTTCACCTCGTATTTATGATAAAATAAGATAGTGCATGGAGAGAGAATGAGTGGAGGGAAAGAGAGTGAAAAATATGGAGGCTATTGGGGTGCTCCATTTTTGGGGTGTCACGTCTACTTGAACACAAAAAATCGACACAAATCATGGGACACAGAATCTGAGTCACTATATCAATTTGTCCTCATGTGAGAGGTGGAAATCAAGGGGAAATCTAATGGTTTAGATTTGGTGCCTCTCAATTTGTCATATATATATATATATATATATATATATATATTGAAAATTGTTTAATATGCCAACATAATGGTCAGAGTATGCCTCAAACTCCTGGCCTCTTATCATGTAGGAGCACGGCTTTCCACTGTGCCACACTATGTTGGCATATTAATCAATTTTACTGACAAAATGGAAAGCCAAAATACGAACGTGGAAAGCGGAATACGACAGATTACTGACAAATTACCGGCTAAAATATTTTAAATAGAAAATAATTTTCTCAAATCCCTTGCTAATTAGCAAGGGTTTACCAACAGTTATTTTTTAATAATAATTTCTTTAAAAAAAACCATCACTAAAACATCAGAAAATAAATTTTAAATTAATTCAAATTCAAATTAAATTTTATGTTGAGTGAAATAAATAAAAATGGTCGGATTACTCACGCTAAAATCCATCGCAAAATTTTGACATAGACACCGTCTTGAAATTTACCGACCACTCATTTTCATCGGTAATCCATCGTTTAGCCATATATAGCGATAGATTAACAACGGATTACACCGCTGCAAAATAAGCTTTTTTTTAGTGCTTGACCCGGAAAGCTCCTTCTGTGGCAATACTTTTCTTTAAAATATTTTTCCTAACATTCATCAATTTCAACAGAAAGCTCTATATTAACAAAATTGATTTAAAAAAATCTCAAATGCACACACATAAATATTGTCTGTGTAAGCTATCAAACATAAATAACACACAAATAATAATAATAATTTTAATAAATTGTTTATGTATTTCACATTAAAGTTTATCATATATTGCATGACAAAACTCTCATTTTAACATTAAAATAATGAATATTATTTTCAGTAACATTATCTCGTGCAGTGCATGGGTTACACCCTATTTACTTAAATTTAAATAACACAAGTTAAGTCATTTAAACAATTATATTCAAATTGACAGTTGTATGATTTCATTGTTCAAATGTTATTTATTATTGTTCATTTACAAAATCAAATTCATTTATTTCATTCCATTCGTTACAAACTGAAATTCGATCTAAATGTTAAAATTTTAAATTCCAACCAAATTATTAATTACAAACATATTAAAAATTCAGGTTGTAACAATCTCCCTCATTCAAACCTTTTCCTCCTCAAAAAGGAATGAGCAATAGAAATAGAAATAGAGCAATAATATACAAATCAAGTTATACATATTTGTTAACTTACTAAGATTAATATATAAGGATATATTGAAATAAAAAAATCTATATATTTCCTAATTATTTCAATATGGTTTGAAGTATCCACTCGACGTCTCGATTGACACTATATACCCATCTCACTTTCAAAACCTGAAAACAAACACCAACGATGCTATTGTCATCATCAGAATCATTTTCAAACAACTAGAGTGCGACTCTATATCTATCTTGTACATATAGGATTTAATGCATATGTTGAATAAACGTATACCCAAATCGTTAAATATTCGATAGACTAATTTTAACGTCAAGTAAATACTCAAAACATCTTCTCTTTTTAACAGAATAAATACAAAGCTTTTACAAACCTGTATATATAATATAAATAATACATTTCAAATCATTTATTACAAATACTAAGTAGAAAATTATAAATCTCGCCACCACTCATTTATATATACAATTTAACTTCTATTCTTCAATAAAGCTGATTAACTAATGTACATTATATGATATTTCAAAACAATATATATTGTATTACCATATATTAGCATTGGGTTACATTTATTTTAGTGCATAATTTCATTCTTATATCACATACAAATTTCGTCTTAATTTAGTTATACTGAAGTTTACACTAACAATCCATTTTAATTTACAAACTTATAATTGTCAAGAACACTGGGTTCAAATATATTTCTATAAACAATTTTAGTTTATATCTAACTCAAATTTCATTAAATCATATTCATAATCATATAACTTACTAGCCCTTAATATAAGCAAATTTATATTTATTCCAACCTATCCAAATTAAACTCCATTTTAAATAACTAAACTAATTAAACCATTAATGAAACCTATATTATCTTTTCAACATTCATAAATTAGGGTTACTTATAATCATACTTATAAAGTCCATCTAATACTTATTAGTTTAGTTTATATTAAAAAAATTCAAAATCATCATTTATTTGTAAATTGTTATATATTCACATAAGCCAAAATCTGAGCTAAAAGATGAATAACAAAGAGCCTAATTAACAGACTATAAAGGATGGACATCCTAATTAGAACAGATTAGAGAATATTTAAGAATCAGGAAACCACATATATAAACTTCCTAAGATAATTTAGAGCAAGGATCGAGATTTAGATTTATGAAATCCTAATCGAAGAGGGGCATATTGAGGAAACTGGATTCAAAAGAAAGGAACTTTAGAAAAAAGTTAAACTTTCAAACAAACTTATATCAAAAATAATTTAAAATTATATAAAATCATTTAAAACCATTTTAAAAACTATTTATCCTTTTCAAAATATGTTTTCTCAAGAAAGATTGTGTTATTGATTTGACTCTTTTTATGGTATTGCTACCCTATCTCTAATGGATTTTAAAATCCATAAGCTAAGGATTTTATTTAAACCATAACTTTGATACCACGTGTAACGACCTACTTTTTCCTACCATTTAAATCGATAATAAAACCGACTCAAATCATTTGAAAGTGCAGATTTTTTAACTATGGGATTTGATAAAATCGAATCAAGAGCACAGCCGGATCATAGATACAAAATAACAGAATAACTCGAAGCGGAATAAATAACTAAAAGTATATGAAGCTGCTAGCTACAATATCTCAAAACAAATTACATAAATTATTAGAGTCATAATTAAATACATTAGAAAATTTTAGATACATAAATGCCTTGAATATTAGCAAATGATGGAAATGGAATAACTAAATCGCCAAAATACCAATAATAGACAGATAATAAGCTGAATCTCCAATGGATCTCCAGCACTCAAAGATGAATTGCCAGCATACCAATAGTAGACAGATAATAAGCTGAATCTCCAATGGATCTCCAGCACTCAAAGATGAATCACCAAGGTTGAACTTCTCAGTATGACCTGAGCATCAAGTAAAAAATATAAATAAAACACTTGATTTAGGATTAACGTGTTCAATAGTAAATCAACTTCAGGTGAAATGCACAAGCGAAATGCAAAAATAACTTAAAAAATGTTTAGGATTCCATTATTTAAGGATTCGCTAAACTAGACATTATATAATACAATACACTATTATAATTGTGTTTTGGTTAATAATTATAATATTGAAAATAGCGTAAGTGAGATTATCATTATTACTCTTACACCGTTTGTACCATTTCCGTGCAGTTTGCATACAACACACCAGTACATCGGTGGATAAGGATGTGCTGTGATACGACAACAGTATATCAAAATCGTAGGGGGATCGATCAAGATAATATGACAAGACACACGAAACACACTCCCATAACCGGTTTGAATTCTACCAATTTGCACGTTTAAATCGGTGGTAACACATAGCAGCAATTACCGGCCACCTCGAAACACACTCCCATAATCAAAGGGCCTCCCAAATCAATTACAAAGAAATAGAGATATTATCGAAAAAGTGTGTTTGATAGGAGGTGCGACCTCACTTATTCACGGTATAGCTCATGTTATAGTCATTTTAATTATGACCCAAAGGTCAAGGCTATCCATCATCGTTCTCTTACTTCATCCTAGTAATGTTCGCCAAACCAACCCACTTCATTCTGGATTCTCCACCATGCGCACAGTTGTCAAATTGGTATTGGCAAAGAGTATGACAATACCGACTTTGATCTCTTTAACAACTAAATGCTTACATCGCATCGTGGTCATTTATATTCAAAATTCATATGTAAATATCATAAATCAATATAACAACAACATTGGTTTCTATTCAACTAATTACGTTCAAATGGGTCAGTGTCATAAATCATAATTCATATCAATTCATTATTTGATTAAATCCATATATCATAAATCAATTTATTATTGGATTAAGTTCAAGTTACACAATTCGTATTTACGAAACATTTTATTTACAAGTTTACATTTTGATTTCACATTCATATATCTCAAATGTCAGCATTATTTCAACAATTTCATATTGAACAATTTTACTTCAAATCAATTTGAACTTTAAATAATAAATTCTTAATTTCAATCCATTTCATAATTGTACTCAAGTTGTGTTATTTAATTTTATTCTTAAAGACTCAAATTACCTTTAAATCACCTTTTTATTAAAGTTTAGATTAATTAAATCTAAGTTTCAATTTAATTGATAATAAATACTCAACTTCAATGATATTTAGATTTAAACATTTACTTACTAAATTATTATCAAGTTAATTTATTTAGTTTTATAATCATATCAAATTCATATAAGCCATTTTAGTTTTTTACAAATCACATTTTAAAAATCAGTTTAACTTAACATGATAATTTCATCTTAATTAAGTCATTTAGACAAATCAAGTTGTCATTAAATTTCTAGCTTCTCTTTATACTTTTATATACTTATACTTTATAAAAAATTATATTTATATATAGTTTTAAAAATTAAAATAATACTTATACTGTTGTAAAAAATTCATAAATTTTCTTATAAAATAATTTATATTATTTAAATTTTAAAACTCACTAATATTATAATTTGAAGTCTTAAATTTATATTTTCAAAACATATATTAAATTATATATTAAAAATTTACAACATATAATTTTATTTAAAAATATACATTTAAAACTTCATTAAATTATCAAAATATAAGTTTTAAAAAATTCTAAGTTTAAAATTCTAAAAAGAGCAACTCTTCTCAAAATCTCAAAAGGTGCTGAGTTGGAATCCCATTCATTCTAAGGATTCTTGTGGTTCCGGAGAATCCAGCTACAGGGGAACCAGGAGCAGAGAGCTCTCTCCCTTTTTCCGCCCGACTCTTTGGTCTTAAGAATGCTGGTTTTATTTTAAGAACGAGTGATTGCCCTTCTCCGACCCTTACTGTCCAACCGGAGAGTGGACAGCTAATGTGTTCCATTTATTGAACAGGGTCTATGGTCGTTCCGTGACCCCTGGATGTCGAAGGCGTCCTTGGGGCGATCTCGTAGTTCCTATGGGGTGGAGACGATGGGGTTGGTCCATGGATTTTCCTTCCTTTTGCCACATTTCGCTCAAAGCAAAGGGTATTTCCATTAATGAAACCATGGAAATTCGTTGGAAAAGAAAATTACGCATGTCCGATGAAACGATTGTTGCTATCTGCTCCAGTAGCGAATCATTAGTTTAACTGAATAACTAAAGAAAATAGATAGACATTTCTCTTCGTCTCAGGTCGATGGATCTTCTCAATTGGAAGATCTCCCATATGGATAATACATATTCCGGTTGACCGAGCCTAATTCGAAGAATTAATTATTGGGGACAGACAGACCGAAAAAACAGCAGTAGCCACAGATACGATTCTCAATCAAAAAACGAAAAAAATGTAATCTGTGTTTATGTAGATATTGGTCAAAAAGCATCTTCTGTGGCTCAGGTAGTGACTAATTTCCAGGAACGAGGGGCAATGGAATATACTATTATGGTAGCCGAAACCGAACTCTCCATGAGATTCATAGTTGCATTACTTATAGCTTCCTTGTTCGTAGACAAAGCTGATTCGGAATTTCTTTCATTCCAAGCATAACTTGGATCTGTGCGCTTCATATTAGCCTGGAGTTCGCTCCCAGCAATATAGCCATCCCTACCCTATCACGTAAATCCCATAAGCCTCTTATCCATTCTCGTTCGATCGCTGCGGGGAACAGGTCAAAATAGAAAAACTCCTATTGGGTTTAGGGATCATCAGGCTCGAACTGATGACTTCCACCACGTCAAGGTGACATTCTACCGCTGAGTTATATCCCTTCCCGGCCCCATCGAGAAATAGAACTAACTAATCCTAAGGCAAACGGTCGAGGAACTTTGTCAAACCAAAATACTTTTATAATTTAGAAAATACTTTCTAAATAGACCAACGGTGTTCGTATATAATTTTCAACCTAGGTCAAGTAATACGAATATATATCATTTGAATCTGTTTAATTTAAATTTATAGGTATTTGTCATTTCAACCTACAACCCAAAAATCCAGTTTCAATTTCTAAATCTATGCAGTGATTCGGGTATGTATCATTTCAACCCATAATGGGTTTTTTCAAATATATATTGAATTCGTAGTATAAGAAAAAAAATATAACATTTCAAATGAACAATCCACATCAGCATAAATCATCACAATCAATTTCGTGTCATATATGTCATAAGTTTGTGTGTCACATGTGCATAAACAAATAATCGAATTTTCAGCATTTTATATGTCCTTTCAAATGATATTAATTTACATAATGAAATGTTAATCATGAGTAATGATTCTCACCTTGCGTAGAGAAAAAGAATAGACGTCATTGACTGAAACAGACACGGAAGCTGACAAGAAAGTTGACACAGCACGATTGAACCGATGAACTGAATCATAACTTGAATCAACCCAGTTTCAAATTAAAAATTCTAAATCAACACTATTTTATTACTTTATAGTATATATAAATACTCACTAGAAGCAAATATTTATACAATATAAAATAATATTACAAATCAAACAACAACCAAGATTGAACCCAATGCACTCAACATCTTTATGCCTTACCACTTCAACTACACGTTCTCTTGGTTTCAAACTCAACACAACCACATACATTCAAACTCCTACAACAACTTCGCCCACACAAACATACAACTCAGCACAGCAGGAAAGGGAAAAGCATGGAGGATGGATTTAGTTTTTTACATAAATTTTATAAGAATTAAACAAAATTTTCGTCATTTAGAAATATATTTGTGGACCGGTTATCTTTGGAATTTGGAAAAGTTATAAACTGAGAAGTTGTTGAAAATTCTTATCTCTTAAATTTTAAAGAAACAAAAATAGATTTTTGATAAAATTTGAAGAAATATGACCAAAACAACAACAGATAAATTTTTGGATCAGAAATCTGAACATGTCTTAAAAATTCTTGATTTCAGCATAGAAAGTTCAGGAATTTCAAATGTGTAAAACATAAAATCGTAGATATTTCAATTTAGCCCAATTTGGAAAAAAGAAAAAGTGGATATGTGTTTTGTAATAGGAAGTTATCGCCTCTGCAACTCATGTCAAAATCTAGGAAAAATTTGAGAAAATTAAAAGAGGACAAGGTTTAATAACCATGCAATGATTACAAGGTTAACCCAGTTGAAAACAGGAGAAAAACAGGTTCAAAAGCACCCAAGAGGTGATCTCGGCCAATGTTCGTTAGAGGGGCACCACAGTTCATCAGAAAAGTTGTTGGATGATTGCAGGCGACTGTCAAAGGCACTGGATGAAGAGAGTATAGCCTGAGGAAGGAGGACGAAATTGTATCAGTGTGCATGTTTGTGCACATGCATACATCTATATTTTGTTTTGTAATTATATTCGAACTTGGTTTAATATCCATATAATATTGATGTGTAAAGTAGTTTATTAGGCCTGAAAAATGGGTCGAATCATGTTGCTATAAAGTTGGCATTGGTTTATTATGTGGAAGCTATGTATGTATATGTATATATATGCCTGAATGAGGCATTATAACAGTGTGATCAAAATCTGAAACAAAATATCCTTTGTTACAACTCGTATTAATTCCTATCTAGATTAATTTCCATTTTATATTCCAATACTTAGCTTAGTTTCTTGCTTTAATTCTTGCATTTTATTCACATTTCTAATATTATCTTCCTTTTGATTCCTGCAAATTAGTTAAGCCATTTCCATAGTTGTTAATTCTTGAATTTTTAGATTTAGGTTGTTGACTACAAATTTTGGTTTATTCCATTCAATATTGATCATTTTTTCATGTCATTTCATTATCCATTTCACGCCACATTTGCCGTTTTCATCATCGATTTATTGTTATTAAATTCTATGCATATTTGATACTTGTTCTTGAGAAATTCTGCTGCCAAACTCTTGATAATTCAGTGATAATTCAAACATCATTTCTTGTTGAATCCACATTACCATTTGTTTCCCTACAACTGTAAAGAATTCCTATTATCTGCACTTGCCATTGCAAGTGTTCTTGTGCCTGTTTTCCCCAGTCAGTTCACTAAACACTTCCCCGAAATTCACTCCCCGCCTTGAAATGTACTTGCCAAAGACTTGATGATCCAACCTGACAACCTCCACCAAACATACATCCTCCAAATGTATCACCTCGACCATTACCACCTCTTCCACTACCTAATCAATACTACATTCTAGATCTATGAAATGCAGCAACATTCCCAGTCTCCACCACCTCGACATGTTCCAAGAAATAATTACCAAAATCAATTCCCTCATAAACTACGAAACTTTCAGCAACCCCATGATTGTCCACCCTACCCTTATCAACCTTATTGTAACCATGTTCACAATCAATGCCCTATTATGAAGTTAGACTTCCCTATCTTCTACGGTAAAGAAGCAGTGGCTGATTGGCTGAGACAGGTGGAGGAGTACTTCAGGTTTCATAGGATTGATGAAGGCATGTGGGTTGACATTTGTTCTTTCTCTCTTAGAAAGGAAGCACTACAGTGGTATTTTTTGGTACAATGGAACATGCTGGAGTATGACATTATTCAAGGAATAGATTCTTTTTAGATTCAACCTTGAGAAGAAACACTATCAGAACTTAAACAAATCACCATTGTACGAGACTACTTAAGTAAGTTAGAATAGTTGAAAGGAGCTCTTGAGACACTTCCCCCTAAATTCATACTGGGTAGATTTATTAGAGGACTGAAGAAAGAAACTAGATTTGATGTGTTGATATCAAGACCCTATGATTTTAGAGTAGTTTTTTCTCTTATCAAAATGTTTGAAACCAAGTATTTGCTGGCCTAATGGAGTGCCAAAAATTCGACAAACAAAACTCTACTACAAAAAACACCAACCCTCCACAACATAACAAGCCCAACCTTCCTAAAAATCCTACCCAAGAATCCAGAGATAAACATACATCCTTAAGGAATTTAGCTAAAAGGAAGGGGATGACCCCTAGTCAATTGATTGAGATGAGGAGACAAGACGTTTGTTATGGTTTTAAGGAGAAATGGCCATGTGATCACAAGTGTGAAAGTCCTCAAGTATATATATTATAGGGTACAATGCATCTGCATGAAGAAGAGATTCATGGTAAGGTGAAAATAAACAATTTTGAAGTTGATGAACTGAGTCAGTCAGTTCATGAAACCCTATCCATTACCCTATAAGTCATCTGTGGAATCCTTGTCCTCTCTCCACATTTAAAGTAAAAGGAAATATCCATGGTTAGCCTGTACCATTACAAGAAATTTGCCTATTGGCAGTGTTGAAAAAACGTTGTGATAGCCTTTAGTAGTGTTTTAATGAATGTTGTCTGCCAACAAGTTGTTATAGGTCATGGAAATAGCACAATACATATCAAAACGCTGTAGAAAATTGACATACTACAACATTTTAATGCTTATGTTTATACACCATTTTATATCATTTCAGAAATGTTGTCGTCTTCCCTTTTCTACAGCGTTTTGACACATATCACAGCATTTCTGGAAGTTTATATGTTCTTTATTCTACAACGTTTTTGTACATCTATCACAGCATTTACGTATTGTAGTATCAAAATATTCATGCATATACATATCACCAGCATGTAAATACATATCAACCAACTAATATCAATAATATGTTCGAATCAAATACAAAAGCTATCGTATAAACATATAACTGTTAATTATTTACATAAATTATATAACACAATATTCGTACAGAAATACATCATCAATAAAAAGGTTTACATAATTTCCATAAACTAAGTTTACATAATATCTGTCAAACAAATCACGATATTTATAAATAAAACAAGCTTGCGTCGAATGCCAACAAAATGAAAAACTAAAAGTTACCGCTTTTCCATAATCATTTATCACTGAAATTTGTCTGTGCCTAAGATACATCTGTAATCCTTCTATAATATTCTATCTTGTATACGCCATTGCTACAAAACTGCTATTATGCATGTGCATTATATTTGACACACGGTCATTGTATACGCCATTATTACAACAACAAATGATAGATTTATACAAAGAAAACAACAACAAACGGCGATGGAAGGAAAACTAGAAATAGCAGCAAATTTCAAACGTCTGAACCTATTTTCAGAGATCTAACTTGGTTCGAACCTCTGAAAATAGGTTTCAGACGTATGAAATGAACTTTGGCCAACACCCTGAGACCATTTCAGATGTCTAAAATTTATTTCAAACGTCTAAAAATATTCTCGAGAAATTGCAACTGCATCGGTAACACCACTGTATTGAAGCAGCAACACCACCATATTGTGCATCTGCACCACTACCGTGGTACAAATGCACTATATTGGTGCACTGCACCGTTGTAGTGGGGCGGATGCACCACAGAGTGGTGTTGCTGCATCACTGTAGTTGCACCACATAGTGTTGTTGTTGCATCGTGGTGCAGAACCACCGCTATGTGGTGTAACTGCAGTGGTGCAGCAGCACCATTTTGCTGTGCATCTACACCACTGCAGTGGTGAAGTGCACCACTGTGGTTTTCAGTTTACATCGCACAAAAGAAAACGATTTTTTACAGTCTATCCATTAGTAACACCAACTCCGCCTGCGTAGTTTTCTATGCAGCATGTCCCAAGCCAGGGTAAAGGAGGAGGGTTGTGATAGGCTTGGCGAGCCAACGTAAAATCTTAGCCACTCTTATGGATATGGAACCTTATGATATATCATTGGGGCGTAACCCTCTTAGCGACGCGCTATATCGAGGCTCGGATATGGTGTTAAATATGCAAGGGCTGGGCCGCCATTCTCTTAGTGGCGCGCTACACCGACGCCCCGGTATAGTGATAAGTGAGCAAGGGTCCTCGCATTTTTCTCGGCAGATGCGAGGGGCAAGGGAGCCAGTCGACAATAGTAGGGTTCGGTTAGGTAGTTGGAATGTAGGGTCCTTAACAGGAAAATGAAGATAGATAGTGGATACTATGATTAGGAGACGGGTTAACATCTTGTGCGTTCAAGAGACTAAATGGGTGGATCAGAAGGCGAAGGAGGTGGAGAACACTGGCTTCAAATTGTGGTGCACGGGAGAAGTACGTAACAAGAACGGGGTAGGCATATTGATTGACAAGAACCTTCAGAACAATGTGGTTGACGTCAAAAGAAGAGGGGATAGGATCATCCTAGTTAAGCTAGTAGTTGGCGAGGCAGTTTTGAATGTCATTAGCGCATATGCCCCACAGGTAGGTCTAAGTGAAGAAGCCAAAAGGAAGTTCTGGGAAGACTTGCATAGTAGCGAGAAACTTTTTATAGGAGGAGACTTCAATGGCCATGTTGGCTCATCTAGCGGGGGTTTTGAGCGAGTGCATGGTGGTTTTGGATTTGGCAGTAGGAACCAAGAGGGTGAAGATATTTTGAATTTCGCTCTCTCTTTTGATCTCATGATTGCTAATACCTTCTTTATAAAGAGGCAATCACATCTGATCACCTTCAGTAGTGGCCAACAGGCTATCCAAATTGACTTTGTCCTAACTAGAAGAGATAGTAAACGAGATTGTGTTGATTGCAAGGTCATACCTGGAGAATGTGTCATTTAACGACACCAGCTGTTGGTATGCGTGTTTCGTCTTCAGGTGGTGAAGGATAAGAGAGCGAAGATTAGCAGGACGAAATGATGGAAACTCAAAGGAGATGCTTCACGGGTGTTCAAAGATAGAGTGATGGGAGAAGGAGCTTGGAATGTGGAAGGAGAAGCAAATGTCATGTGGAATGCGATGGCAACTTGCATTCGGAGAGTCGCCACTGAGTTATTTGTGTAACACCCCACCTACGCCAGGGTGTCTCTTGCAAGCACTCTGACTTTGGAGGGGCGTTTGAATCAGGTAAACATGCATAATGATATATCAAGGCAGAACAAGAACATATGTATATATGTAAACAGAGTAAATAACATAGATAAAACAGCGGAAGATTTCATACTATTTCAAAACAAGTCTGGTACAACATAGCTTTCCAAATAAACAAGTCTAGATAAAAGCAACATCAACTGAAAAACTGAAATACATAAGTACTATCCCCAAATAAGTGATAACCATAGCTAGCTTCATGTCGAAACCGTACACGAGCTGAAATCCCACAAGCAAGCTATCCGAAATCCAAGCTAAGCTCCAGTATTCCCTCCTTGAGAACCTGGGGGGGAAACGGAAGAAAAGAGGCGAAAGAAAACAGGTCAGTCAAAAAGACTGAGTAAGCCCTACTACAATCAATGTAAACTGATAAAGTTTAATGGCATGAGCAGCAGGGATGAACATAAGGATAACAACATACTAGCATGATGATTAACTAACAAGGTAGATAAAGGTGTCATCGCATAATCAGGATTAAGGTTTTGCACCACAGGTGTACTAGCAAACTAACATGACTTGAATAAACAAGTATTGAACCCTTGGCCCAAGCTTTGGCCCAATAACATGAAATGACCCTAATACAAGGTCTAACCAAACGGTCTAGTTGATCGGCTCCCTATAAGCCTAACTCGTCAAGTGTCGGTGTCATACGGCCCAACTACGAAGTGTAGCTAAACTATGCTAGGTCCACCCTAGGGTGTATCAAGTCCTAGGGTGTCAACCACTGACACAAACCAATGCACGCACAGTCTAAACCTACTGGTGCCCGTGCCTGCTTTTTCAACTTCGGACCATGTGCACGACCATGGCCCGCCTGAACCTACACGGCGCACCTACTCAGCCGTCGTTTTGGTCGCTTACATGGCATCCCAGTAATCGTTCCCCTCCCTAGCCTAGTCCCTAGGGTATCATGATACAACTAAGAGGGTTACTGGCGCAAAGGACCACGTAACTAGGGTTTCCTTAATGGGTTAAACGTGGTTAACCCAACCCATTCAAGTACCAAGTTGGTTAAGTGTACCCAAGGTTCATGACTTAACCCTACCAACCCATCGTGTTTAATTGGTTAAGTATTCAAGCGGTCCATGACTTAACCCTAATCATGAGGCATTAATTAATTTAATGCGCCTTAACCTCTCACATTAGACTTTGTTGCGGTTACTAGTTAAGCCGGTCGGTTCCGGGTAGCTTTACACCACAACTTGGTCTAACCTCGGGTTCAAGGTACAACATGGCCAACTTCTCACATTGGGTCCTATTGTTTGTAGCAACTAGTTAAGTCGGTCGGATCCGGGTAGGTTTACGCTACAAACTCAACCCAACCTCGAGTTGGTCACACTTATCTTTTCTAAGTGTCATGTCCATCATGTTTCCAAAACATGTTACAAATTTTCAAGCAATTGGGTAGACCTAACTTAATAGGTAAATTCCCAATGGGTAGACCTAACTTAATAGGTAAATTCCCAAGCTTATGTTTTTATGTCTTTTAAGTTTACCCAACCCCAAACGCAATCCCATCGCTTACATATCGCCATAGCGCATAAAGGATATAAAGAGGGAACTTGGCATAATCACGACATAAAGGTGTTAAAGCCACAAGTTCAACATGGTGGCATATGAAATGTTCATGTGTTCATACCCTTGCATATTACATTTTTAGGCCCCAAAAGCATGCATAAAACCAAACTTGGCATATTGGTGATACATGGTGCTAAATGACATGTAGAAATGGCCATAAGTTCGCATTTGGCCTCACATGCAAGTTATCATAAGGGATATGATAACTTACATGTTGCCAAAATGCAACCTTTAGCATAAAGCTTAAAGCTTTATGTTCATAAACCCAAGATAAGCTTGCATAACATGATAGTATGAACAAAATGTTCAACCCAAACTTGCATAACATAACTTGCATATCATATGACAAACTTGCATATCAAACTTGCATAACATAACACGATAAACTTGCATATCATGACATGGCATACTTGCATAACATAACATGATGAACTTGCATATCATAACATGGCATACTTGCATATAAACTTGCATATCACAACATGATAAACTTGCATATCATAGCATAGCAAACTTGCATATAAACTTGCATATCACAACATGATAAACATGCATATCATAGCATAGTAAACTTGCATATAAACTTGCATATCACAACATGATAAACTTGCATATCATAGCATAGTAAACTTGCATATAAACTTGCATATCATACATTTAACTTTAGAGTTTAAGTATGAAAGTAGAATAGGGCTTACAAAGCTTATGAAGACTCAAAAATATGACAAAGCCCTTATGCAATCAAATAGACCCAAAATGCAAGCTCTAACATAAAAACCCTTGAGCCAAAATGATCAAAACTCTTTCTTTATGATGCAAATATAGAAACTTGACTTGAATGCAAGCTAATGATGCTCATACAAGCTTGAAAACACTTGTATGCATGGAAAATCTCATAGAAATTTATTTAGGAATTTTATGAAGAGAGTGGAGGCCATGAGAGGATTGATTTTGCCATAGTTTAGTTACTTGAATGAATAATGATGATTTAGGGTTAGGTTAGGGCATTATTTATAGAGATTAGGACTAGTTTCAACCTTAGGATTAAACCCTAGTTCCAATCTCAGCCCTCAAAACCGAATCTGGCCCCCAAGCTCAACACAATCTCTAAATGGTGCACCAGGCTAAACAGCCCGGCTGGACCAAGTCGACAGCCAAGTCGACAGGGCTGTCGACTTGGGTCCAACCAAGTCGACTCCCAAGTCGACAGGGCTGTCGACTTGGGTGCTCTGGCGGGAATTTTCCCGCCTGGCCCAAACTGGCCCAAATTCCCAAATTCAAACTTGAATTTGAAATCTGTTTTTACTTTGAAATTTTCTGAAAACTTCGTTGGGCCTTAATCGGGTCATACGGACTCCGATTTTCGAAAACTCGGACTCTATTTCGCGTATTTTTCCGAGACGAACGCAATGGCATAGCCCTTTTCCCTTTATTCAGATTTTAGAATTAAATTCTGCCTCGATTTATGTTATAACAGGTTATTGAAAATACGGGTTGTTACATTCTCCCCTCCTTAAAGGATTTCGTCCCCGAAATCTTCAAGTTAGGAAGAACGTATCCTACCATCCAACATCCATCTACTCAAAACATCATCCACGAGCAATCATTGTCCTTACAAGATTCTAAATGTTGTATGAACATATGCAAAGGTGTGTGTATATGTACTTATCTAATGCAAATATCATCAATGCAAATTATGTTAGTGAAATGAATCCATATGTATGCAATTCCTAACATAATGTATAACATCTATATGTGTGCACATAACATACATCCATATGCAACATCCATGTGATAACTCAAAAAATTTCATCCATGAATAAGCGTAAACACTCATGCATATGCAATATGAGGAGTGTGTGAGCCGATCTAGTGCCTAATGTGTATAATGCATCCACGAGTAACCACTTGCAAACACTTGCAACCACTTGCAACCATCAAGCATAACATGTTTCAAACACATGTTTCATCCAAAGGGTTTCTACCTAAGGTTCTCATGACAAGATTAACATGATAAATTAGATAATCAAGACTAACATGGATAGCAAAAGATATGCTACAAAGAGATCGGGAGGATAAGCAAGATATACTCCTTTTGGATTACAAGAAATCCCTTCCTAACCCAACCTATATTCTATAAAAGCCAAAAAGGTCTAGTCCACCTAACGGACCCCTTCAAACCCTGACATGTATTACTAGCCAATAAGCCATACCTCCTGACAGAAATAGGACCGAGAATGGGACCGGGAGGATATACGTAAAGAGATATCATGCGAGTAAGTTCCACAGGAAAACAAGGATCAAGGATATACTCTTAGAAAGAGATATGATGCGCGTATCTAGCCTTCAATCTTCTAAGTCACGTTTCCTTGAGCTTAACTCCACTGTGCTTTGACCGTCTTTTACCTCATGATTTCTTAGCTTCTTAACTCTTATTTCCAGATATGAGTTGGAACCCATTTCATTGTTGCCTCTCGTCTTCCTCTTTCACTTACTCTTCTTCTATTATACTTGGCTTAAACATCACTGTGACCTCATGGTTTCATGCAAGCTCTCCAAAATTCACTAGTGAATCCTGGATCTTGTTTACTTACCATAAAGTATTCCACGCAGCAGAACTTTTCTCGAAAATACCAATCCACGTTGCCAATGAACCATCCGCCTGCGAATGATAGGCCGTGCTTAGATTCAGTTGCTTGCCCATGACTTCTCGTAGACTATCCCAAAACTGGCTAGTGAAGATTAAGTCATGGTTACTAACTATACTTTAGTGAACCTCGTGCAACTGCTTTATTTCTTGAAAGTAAACTGTTGCTAGCTATGATGCAGTCCTTTCGCTCTTTACCGGAGTGAAATGAGCGCTCTTCGTGAGTCTACCCACTATGACCCACATGCTCGTACTCCCTTTCTTGATCTAGGCAGTCCATCCACGAAATCCTTCGTGACGTTTTCCCTTCTTCCATTGCGGGGACCTCCAATGGATGTAATAGCCCACCGGGCTTTTTAAGACTCGGTCTTAATCTGTTGGCACAACATGCACCTTGGGACAAACTCGGCCACCTCCTCGGGTGATGCGCATCTTCAAGAGCCTTTTTTCTCTCATTGCATCTTAGCCATCCCTTGTCATCTATAGCGAGGTGTCTTAACATCTCGCCTCGAATCAACTTGTCCATGATCTCGACTAACTGCGGGTCTTCTTTCTGCGAAGTCCCTACTTGATCCAAAAGGGTAGGTCTAAGTTCAAGGGACGCTAACTAATTAATTAAACTGAGAGAACTTCTTACTTCACTTGTCCTCGTCGGAGCTTTCCGGTCTTGAACCGCGACCACTTTAGCGGGATCCACCGCTAAGTCTTGCTTAGAAACTATGTGCCCAAGAAATCTAACTTCTCTTCTCCAAAAGTGACACTTGGAGAACTTGGCTTTCAACTGATGCGCTCTAAGCGTATCCATCATCTCCACGAGATGCCTTGCGTGCTCTTCCTCATCCTTAGAGAAGATCAGAATATCATCTACGAAGACCACGACAAACTTGTTCAAGAACTCCCTGAACACCCTACTCATCAAGTCCACGAAGTATGCGGGTGCATTAGTCAAGCCGAACGGCATGACAAGCCATTCGAAGAATCCATCTAGAGTTCTGAACGCAGCCTTGTCTATACTATCCTCAGCTACCCTGAGCTGTTGGAATCCAGTAGCAAGATCAAGAGAGAACAGGTGTTCCCACAGGCTAAACAAATCATTGATCCTTGGTAATGGTTGTCTATTCTTCTTGTTCTACTCACGATAATCAACACACGGGCGAAGCGAACTGTCCACATTAGTAGTGAATACTACTAGAGCACCTTCCTCGGAAACGCTTCATCGAATGAAGTTCTTCTCAAGCAACTCCTTCACTTGCTTACTTAGCTCCCGTCTTGCGGGACCATGTGCCTAACCGGCCACGAAACTATCTTGGCATTATCAACCAGATAAATGCGGGAATCTATCTCTCGTTTAGGGGAAACCCCCTTCACTTCACCCAAGATATCAGGATATTCTCGGTCCACCCTCACCGATTGCAAACTATCGATAGACGAGTTGAGGGATTCAAGATAACACAACATGACGGGACCCATAGGGTTACAAGAAATTTTTTGGGTATTACCGAGGCGAATCATGAGCCTCCCAACCCTATGCTCAAAAATCAAGGATGGCTCCAAAACTGGACAACCAATCCAAGCTCAAAATCAACCCATACCCCATGAAACCGAGAATATAAACATCACACGAGAACTCTACACTCAAGATAGAGATTTTCAAATCCACGTAGATAATAGACAAATGGGCGGAACCCCCAATTGGATTTGAAACACACACGGGATCATTAACTAGACTAGTACTTAGGTACAAACTTTCAACTAAACCAGATGAAATAAACTATGCGATGCACCAAAATCAAACAAGGTACGAACAGGAAAATCAGAAATGTAAACAAGACTTTCAACAGAAATACTACCTCGATCGGGAACTGGAGCGGCATTGAGAGCATGAACTTGCCCTCCTGAAGGTCCAGCACGCTGAGGTTGACCCTGGCCTTGCCCTTGCTTCCTAGGGCAATCCTTGTTAAAATGTCCCGTCTCTCCACAGTGAAAGCACCCACCCAATTTCCTTCTCTTCTTCCTACAGTCCTTGACTATGTGCCCAACAATCCCACAGAAGTTGCACTTTCTTGTTTCCTTTCCCTTGTACTTGTTGCCCTTGTTGTTCTTGTTGTTCTGATTGCCTTGACTGCTCTGACCACTTGGATTACCCTGATTTCCTTTTCCCTGGGAATCAGTCTTCTTGGCTTGAGTATCATTTTTCTTGACATCTCCCTGAAGTAACGCCATATCAACCAAGCTCTCAAACGTGGCCCTATGGGGAATATGTGACATAGCCAATCCCTGCAACGGCTCATTCAATCCTCTAGCAAAACGAAGAGCCTTCTTCTGAGGAGTATTCACCATATCCAAGCCAAAACGAGCTAACTGATTGAATTTGTTCACATATTCTTTGACAGACATATCTCCTTGTTTCAAAGTTATGAACCTCTCCATTTGCAGATTCTCCTCCGCAGAAGATAGAAACTTAAGCACAAACCTTGCCCTGAAATCGGCCCAAGTCTCAACAGGCCTAGTACCATTGGTGACTTCCCACCAATAAGCGGCCTCATCCTTCATAAGCCAAACCGCCAACAAGATCTTCCTCTGATCGTCTAACCCAAAGATAGAAAATAAATCCTCGGTCTCTTTCAACCAATTTCTGGCCTCCACAAAAGTCTCAGTGCCTTGAAAGTTCTTGCCACCCATTGCTTTGAAATCCTTGCAAGTCTTTGCGAAGTCATCCTGAGGATGCTAAGGGGGAGGAGGAAGAGGAACCTCAGCGACAGGAGGAGGAGGAACATTAACTACCGGAGGAGGAGGAGGAGGAGGAACATTAACTACCGGAGGAGGAGGAACATCTGCGGGGCCGGCTTCGGTCGCCCTAGCCTCCAAAAGTCTCCTATACCAAACAGGTACGTGTACTCCTCCGGAATGGCAAAGTTATCGGCCATACTGAAAACGAAGAAAAAGATAGATTCAGAATGGAGAAAAACGAAGGAATTTTGCTAATGGATTTTTGGGGAATAGCCTTTAAAATAAACTAGACTTTTCTTTGGAAAATACTTTATACTTGGTTTTGAAAATAGTTTTCCAAAAGTTTTCTAAAAATCTTTTTGTTCCTTCTCGTAAACCATATGCTCTGATACCAAATGTAACACCCCACCTCCGCCAGGGTGTCTCTTGCAAGCACTCTGACTTTGGAGGGGCGTTTGAATCAGGTAAACATGCATAATGATATATCAAGGCAGAACAAGAACATATGTATATATGTAAACAGAGTAAATAACATAGATAAAACAGCGGAAGATTTCATACTATTTCAAAACAAGTCTGGTACAACATAGCTTTCCAAATAAACAAGTCTAGATAAAAGCAACATCAACTGAAAAACTGAAATACATAAGTACTATCCCCAAATAAGTGATAACCATAGCTAGCTTCATGTCGAAACCGTACACGAGCTGAAATCCCACAAGCAAGCTATCCGAAATCCAAGCTAAGCTCCAGTATTCCCTCCCTGAGAACCTGGGGGGGGGAAACGGAAGAAAAGAGGCGAAAGAAAACAGGTCAGTCAAAAAGACTGAGTAAGCCCTACTACAATCAATGTAAACTGATAAAGTTAACTGGCATGAGCAGCAGGGATGAACATAAGGATAACAACATACTAGTATGATGATTAACTAACAAGGTAGATAAAGGTGTCATCGCATAATCAGGATTAAGGTTTTGCACCACAGGTGTACTAGCAAACTAACATGACTTGAATAAACAAGTATTGATCCCTTGGCCCAAGCTTTGGCCTAATAACATGAAATGACCCTAATACAAGGTCTAACCAAACGGTCTAGTTGATCGGCTCCCTATAAGCCTAACTCGTCAAGTGTCGGTGTCATATGGCCCAACTACGAAGTGTAGCTAAACTGTGCTAGGTCCACCCTAGGGTGTATCAAGTCCTAGGGTGTCAACCACTGACACAAACCAATGCACGCACAGTCTAAACCTACTGGTGCCCGTGCCTGCTTTTTCAACTTCGGACCATGTGCACGACCATGGCCCGCCTGAACCTACACCGGCGCACCTACTCAGCCGTCGTTTTGGTCGCTTACATGGCATCCCAGTTATCGTGCCCCTCCCTAGCCTAGTCCCTAGGGTATCATGATACAACTAAGAGGGTTACTGGCGCAAAGGACCACGTAACTAGGGTTTCCTTAATGGGTTAAACGTGGTTAACCCAACCCATTCAAGTACCAAGTTGGTTAAGTGTACCCAAGGTTCATGACTTAACCCTACCAACCCATCGTGTTTAATTGGTTAAGTATTCAAGCGGTCCATGACTTAACCCTAATTATGAGGCATTAATTAATTTAATGCGCCTTAACCTCTCACATTAGACTTTGTTGCGGTTACTAGTTAAGCCGGTCGGTTCCGGGTAGCTTTACACCACAACTTGGTCTAACCTCGGGTTCAAGGTACAACATGGCCAACTTCTCACATTGGGTCCTATTGTTTGTAGCAACTAGTTGAGCCGGTCGGATCCGGGTAGGTTTACGCTACAAACTCAACCCAACCTCGAGTTGGTCACACTTATCTTTTCTAAGTGTCATGTCCATCATGTTTCCAAAACATGTTACAAATTTTCAAGCAATTGGGTAGACCTAACTTAATAGGTAAATTCCCAATGGGTAGACCTAACTTAATAGGTAAATTCCCAAGCTTATGTTTTTATGTCTTTTAAGTTTACCCAACCCCAAACGCAATCCCATCGCTTACATATCGCCATAGCGCATAAAGGATAGAAAGAGGGAACTTGGCATAATCACGACATAAAGGTGTTAAAGCCACAAGTTCAACATGGTGGCATATGAAATGTTCATGTGTTCATACCCTTGCATATTACATTTTTAGGCCCCAAAAGCATGCATAAAACCAAACTTGGCATATTGGTGATACATGGTGCTAAATGACATGTAGAAATGGCCATAAGTTCGCATTTGGCCTCACATGCAAGTTATCATAAGGGATATGATAACTTACATGTTGCCAAAATGCAACCTTTAGCATAAAGCTTAAAGCTTTATGTTCATAAACCCAAGATAAGCTTGCATAACATGATAGTATGAACAAAATGTTCAACCCAAACTTGCATAACATAACTTGCATATCATATGACAAACTTGCATATCAAACTTGCATAACATAACACGATAAACTTGCATATCATGACATGGCATACTTGCATAACATAACATGATGAACTTGCATATCATAACATGGCATACTTGCATATAAACTTGCATATCACAACATGATAAACTTGCATATCATAGCATAGCAAACTTGCATATAAACTTGCATATCACAACATGATAAACTTGCATATCATAGCATAGTAAACTTGCATATAAACTTGCATATCACAACATGATAAACTTGCATATCATAGCATAGTAAACTTGCATATAAACTTGCATATCATACATTTAACTTTAGAGTTTAAGTATGAAAGTAGAATAGGGCTTACAAAGCTTATGAAGACTCAAAAATATGACAAAGCCCTTATGCAATCAAATAGACCCAAAATGCAAGCTCTAACATAAAAACCCTTGAGCCAAAATGATCAAAACTCTTTCTTTATGATGCAAATATAGAAACTTGACTTGAATGCAAGCTAATGATGCTCAAACAAGCTTGAAAACACTTGTATGCATGGAAAATCTCATAGAAATTTATTTAGGAATTTTATGAAGAGAGTGGAGGCCATGAGAGGATTGATTTTGCCATAGTTTAGTTACTTGAATGAATAATGATGATTTAGGGTTAGGTTAGGGCCTTATTTATAGAGATTAGGACTAGTTTCAACCTTAGGATTAAACCCTAGTTCCAATCTCAGCCCTCAAAACCGAATCTGGCCCCCAAGCTCAACACAATCTCTAAATGGTGCACCAGGCTAAACAGCCCGGCTGGACCAAGTCGACAGCCAAGTCGACAGGGCTGTCGATTTGGGTCCAACCAAGTCGACTCCCAAGTCGACAGGGCTGTCGACTTGGGTGCTCTGGCGGGAATTTTCCCGCCTGGCCCAAACTGGCCCAAATTCCCAAATTCAAACTTGAATTTGAAATCTGTTTTTACTTTGAAATTTTCTGAAAACTTCGTTGGGCCTTAATCGGGTCATACGAACTCCGATTTTCGAAAACTCGGACTCTATTTCGCGTATTTTTCCGAGATGAACGCAATGGCATAGCCCGTTTCCCTTGATTCAGATTTTAGATTAAATTCTGCCTCGATTTATGTTATAACAGGTTATTGAAAATACGGGTTGTTACAATTTGGGATAACAAGAGGAAGCAAGCGAGAACCTAAGGATTCGTGGTGGTGGAATGACGAGGTGCAAAAGGCTATCAAAGATAAGAAGGAATGCTACAAATGCATGTACCGTCATAGAAGCGAAGAGAACATGCACAGGTACAAAGTGGCAAAGAAGACTGCAAAGAGAGCAGTGAGTGAAGCAAGGGGACGAGCGTACGAAGATTTGTATCAAAGGCTAAGTACAAAGGAGGGCGAGAAAGAGGTTTACAGAATAGCTAGGCTACGCAAGAGGACGACAAGGGACTTCTATCAGGTTAAATGCATTAAGGATGAGAATGATAGACTTTTAGTGAAGGAAGATGAGATAAAGAATAGGTGGAGAGAATACTTTGATAAGCTTTTCAACGAAGAAAGTGATAGCTCTTCGATCGAGTTGGAAGACTTAGCTGATAGCACCAATAGACATTTTGTGCGGAGATTTCAAGAAGCTGAGGTAAAGGGGGCGTTGAAACGTATGAAATCAGGCAAGTCGGTATGGCCTGATGATATTCCTATTGAGGTGTGGAGATGCTTTGGAGATGCAGGGATAAAATGGCTAACTAAGTTGTTCAACAATATTTTCAAATCAAGCAAAATGCCAGATGAGTGGAGGAGAAGCATTTTAGTTCCAATCTTCAAGAATAAAGGAGATATTCAAAGTTGCACAAACTATAGAGGAATTAAGCTTATGAGTCATACAATGAAGCTTTGGGAGAGAATTTGCAAGCAGCGTTTGAGGAGGTTTACAAGTGTCTCTAGGAATCAATTTGGTTTTATGCCGGGAAGGTCAACCACTGAGGCGATTTTCTTGGTGAGGCAACTTATGGAGAGATACAGGGAGCAAAAGAAAGATCTCCACATGGTTTTTATTGACCTGGAGAAAGCTTATGATAGAGTACCGAGGATGGTTATGTGGTGGGCGCTAGAAAGAAAGAGAGTGCCATCAAAGTATATTACCCTTATTAAGGATATGTACGAGGGGGTTGTGACTAGTGTTAGGGCATGCGATGGTGAGACCAGAGACTTTCCAATTAACATAGGGTTACATCAAGGTTCGGCTTTGAGCCCCTATATTTTGCATTAGTGATGGATGAAATCACAAAAGATATACAAAGGGAGATTCCCTGGTGTATGCTCTTTGCCGATGATGTTGTACTGATTGATGAAAGTAGAATAGGGGTTAATCGACAACTGGAGTTGTGGAGGGAGACCTTGGAATCAAAGGGTTTCAGGCTTAGCAGAACTAAAACAGAGTATATGAAGTGTGAGTTTAGCAATGTCAGGTCAGATGACGGAGATGTTACCCTGGCCGGTAGAGTAGTACCCAAGAAGGAATCGTTTTGATACTTAGGATCTATGTTGCAGTTTGGTGGAGAGATTGATAAGGATGTTAGTTTGAGAATTCAAGCAGGATGGGTGAATTGGCGACTAGCATCTGACATTCTCTGTGATCGGAAGATTCCTCAGAAGCTTAAAGGAAAGTTCTATAGGACAGCAATCAGACCTGCAATGTTATATGGTGCAGAATGTTGGCCTACTAAGAGGCAACACGTCCAAAAGATAAGTATAGCAGAGATGCGAATGCTGCGTTGGAGCTGTGGGCATACCAGACGAGATCGGATTCGAAATGAGGATATTCGGGAAAAACTTGGAGTTGCACCTATTGAAGAGAAGTTAGTCCAATACCGCTTGAGATGGTTTGGACATATCCAACGTAGACCATACGATGCACCTGTACGCGCTGGAATTCTAGGTCGCGCCGAAGGCCCAAAGAGAGGTAGAGGTCGACCTAAAATGACATGAGAGGAGATAATAAAGAGAGATTTAAGTAACTAGAGTTTATCGGAAGAGCTGGTAGTTGTAGGAGTGCATGGAAATTGGCAATCCATGTACCAGAACCATAAGTTTTTTTTTTAGACTTTATTTCACGTTTACCGAACCTTTTTACTTTTTATTTACTATTTTAGATTTTATTTCACTTTTATTGAACATTTTTACTTATTATTATTATTATTTAGAAAAACCCTTTATCGGACGACTTTTTATTTGATTGGTTATTTTAAATCCTTTATATATATATATATATATTATCATCATCATTATTAATTTTATTTTATTTTAATTTTGGGTTCCATATCTAGCCAACCCCAACTTGTTTGGGATATATGGTTTTATTGTTGTTGTTGTTGTTGTTGTTGTATCCATTAGTAACACCATGCAAGTAGGATCATGTTGGAATAATTGCAAAGATTTCATCTGTTAAAAAAACAGAGAATACAGTGAGTAATTAGCACCATATTACAGCTTAAAGAAAATGGATTCTCAAAGACCTAAAACATCCAACTTCTTAACATATTAAGGCAAGCACTAAAGGAAAAAAACACATGCCCCCAAAAAACAAAGAAAACAGTAAATAACAATCAATCTATCAATACATGATGTTATATCATCAAACATAAGGAATTACATAGCCTACTCAGGAATTCTTTAAACGTACTTATGTTGCAACCAAATAAAATACAGAACTAGACAAGAAAAGCAATACATGAATGTAAAGAAAAATAAAAATATATAATTCATTAAATGCGTACAGAAGTATTGTACCTTAATTTAGTCTTGTGCACCAATATAACATGCTACCTCTTAGGATTTCTTTGTTTGTTTATATTATTACCCCGCTTTTTGGAAGTCACTGGTCCTTCCTCCTCTACATCCTTCTATTCCGCTTCCAGTATTGCCAATTGCAGGGTGTCCAACAATTAGTAAATATACTTATTTAGTTATAGTAACAATGAGAAAAAATTGGGAAATGAATTGATTGTTATCATTACCTCATCAAGTAGAGGCTTAACCTCCTTGTATCGAGCCTCAGTAAGATCAAAGCCGTCTTTGCGGAGCTCCTGATATTAAGAAAAATAATGACGCAATTGGACAATTAGAAGGAATGCCAATATATACGTGTGTGGATACCATATTAAATGAACAAATGCATTTGTATACTTGTCTCTAAAATCGTTGTCATTCGTACGTCTTAAAGTAGAATAAATATGTTTAACCTAGATATCAACTAAAAAAACTGCACGAACAAGGGTTCATTAAAACTATAAAAAGACTTCACGAACAAGGGTTCGATAAGACTTAATAATTCACATGCCTAATTATCATTTACTAGTTTACAATTTTCTATTTGCTAGCCAAACATTACGGTCTAGCAAGAGTCAAAATTGAAATCATAGTTAGGGCCATATTTACATTTTTTATGCTCTTACTCTCTTCTTTGGGAGAATATCGGATGCATTGACCCCATCTATCTTCGCTGCCACAATAAAGTCATTCATACTCAAAACACCTTAATGTAAAAACAGAGAAGTGAGTAACAGTCCTTTACAACAGAGAAGTGAGCCGCAATGAAGTCTGTTCTTTCAGTATTTTATTGCTACCATTGGTAATAGTATGAATAAAGCTAAGACTTTAAGAAAAATTAGAGACAATGGCTTGAATAATCGAAGTCAATATGAATAAAATTTTGAATTGATTTGAATGGAGAAGAAATTGTTTTGTGTCTAGCATCAAACCTATGATTTAGTTTTCCTACATACGAGCAAGTTTAAATGCATGAAATTTGAAAATTAATAATAGTAATAGTCAATCTATAAATTATGCATATAGCTGCACTTAACAACATTGATGCACCACTAAAAATTATTCTTGTAGTTGTGAAGATTGCAAGAATGATTAGTTATGAAATAAAATACACAGAGAAACGAATTAGTTACAAGAAGGATGAGGAAAAATTTGAGTTTGCATACAATGTAACTATTGAAGAAGTCAATAATTCTGCTCTAACATGATTGTGTAGTGTCCTTCGTTTTCTAATACTCTGCTTATCATGTTGATGAGTTCTACCTTCCACATACACTCTAGTTTTATCTCGCTGTTATTTGTCTCAAGTAGTCTCCAGCCAAGAACCTTTTTGCAAAACGAGATTATTTCAGCTGTGATTTATGGTCGATCTTCAACACAAACTTAGCATAAAAATATGCACCGTGTTGTGATACTATATGTAGTTGAATACTGCTGACAAATGAAACAAACGGCCAAGGGCATTAGCAATATTTCGTATGCACCGTGCACGTTGTGTAGTTGCAGCGTAATAAGCAGTATGTAGCGGTTAAATTTGCACGTCCAATAAATAAATAGCAAAGACTTTATTCTTCATGGCAGAAACTGAATAAAGTGTCATCTAATAAATAAATATTAGGAGCTACTGACAAATTTATACTATGCAATTTGTTATATTTCTTGATTCCATATTGTATCGATCTTTAAAAAAAAACATAATTTGCATCGATCCAATGGTTTAAATACCAACTGATGTACCGGTATGCCCAGTTTATATCCAATCCCATAATAAACTATACATCCTATTAACATAATCAAACGCTTACCTGATCTCAAACTCTGTCTGCCACACTGGCTCCAGCTTTAGCTACTGCAGATGGATCTGCCCCTACAAGGCAAATAGTAATTGTGCAAGTACAATGTGTGACTGTATTCTCAACACACAAGGAAAATTTACGTTAGAGTTGGGTTAAGAATCAACTGTGGGGGTGTTTGTTTTTGCACTATATACTGCTCATAATTCCAATACGGTATAATAAGTGAAATTTTAGATATTATGTTGTTTGTTTCTAGCACTATATAACATACCTCCATGAAGTGCATGATAAGAAAACTATCCATCAACAAATAAACCAACAACCAAAACAATATATAATTGAGGAAATAAAACATAAATAAAGACCAGGTTCAAAATAAAATAAAGAATCTATCAATATTATATTTATGTTAAAATATCAAACCACTACATATTCATATTCATATCACTGCATATTCGTATTCATGACTGCAAGAAATAATCTCACTGTATTGTTATCCAGCTGAATTACTTAAGAGGCTATTTTTTAATTTTATGATTTTAGTAATTGAAGTTGTTAAACATCTACATTGGACTGATCAAGTGGAGTAAAAGCTTCAAACACAAGGCTAAAAGGTGATTCATTGTAAAATCGGATCACCTTAGCATGGAAAATATCATAATTCTTGCACATCCATACGCGACTATCCATATGTATGGCCTCGCTTCTGCCAAAAAAACTAGCCATGAAAAGAGCATGGATATAAGCTTGCAATATATCTATTTGTGTTGATTGTCTATGGATGATTACATTCATTGTTCCATTTTTCTCCGACAACATATATTTAGCTGGTACAAGCAAGATGTCAGTGGAAATATAAATCTATAAATAACGTTAATCAATAGAACTACAATCAAAACTCTTGATCTGTACTCACAATTAATCAACATAATTGCTAAACAAACCTTTTTTGTAGTGTGAGCTTGTTGATCCTGACAGCTCGAACCCGGCATCCATTATAGGAAAATAGGTTTCATAAATTCAATCTTGTAACCAAATATCTTGGGTTCAATCCCAAGGTTAATGTTTCCAATTTAAGAGAATGAAATTAAATACACTCACAAGTCAGAATTCTTAAGAGATGAAACTTTAATCCCCAAGTGTATTTGCTTCTAAAATGGTGTAGCTCGCTTTCTAGAAATCCATGTACTAGCCTAATCTGGAAGCACATGTTCCATTCTAGATATCTGTTCAAGCGGGAGAGCTAATAAAAGGGAAAAAAGAAAAACAATTTCTGTAATTGCGCCAAAACAAACAACATACTACCTGAATTTCATAACATATTCACTTCTATTTATTTGAATAGTTTAAAAAATCAAATTGTTAAGGGCTGTATTTACAAATTAATAGAAATTATCTAAACCATCTCCAGCAGCTGATTTGCGATTACAGTCGCGGAGTTGCCGTAACAACCACTCCATGCTAAGTATGTGTAGTAATGTGAAAAGAATACAATTGCAAGTCTCTGATCAAATTACGACCAATGGATCACCAGAAAATTCACTAGACATGACCAATGAAGAAGGAGATGCTCAAGCAATTGCTATCCAGACAGCAGATAGAAGACAAAAGTTTTGGTTGATATGTGCATGGCCATGTCAGTCTGCACGTGCACACTTATTCTTTAATTCTCCTGTAAAACCAGTGGGCCAAATATGTTTGATAAAATGTATAAGTGACATGGCCAACTAGCTGTTGGGATAATGGTTGTAAATAGAAGGCAAATCAATTGTAAAAGATATCAGAGAAATAAAATCATTTTATTCTGCCTTCATACATTCATTATGTTTCTCATACCTTGTTTAACTTCTTCACTACAAGAAAAATACCCTATTGCAACTAGCTATTTGCAACAGGCGACACATGACAGTTGCAGTAAATGATATTTTGCAACAGACTTATTATAACCGTTGCAATATATGAGATTTAGCAACAGGCCTTTTCTTTATGTTGCGAAAAGCATATTTTTAGCAACTGCGCTTCTCTTCCTGTTGCAAAAACATACTTTTAGCAACTGTGCTTCCATAACAGTTGCAACAAACATATTATTTGCAACTGCGCTTTCAAGCCAGTTGCAAATAAATATCTTTAGCAACTGTTTTCGCCACTTGCAATAAGTGTATTTTTTTACAACTGGTAAAGTCAGTTGCGAAAAACATATTAATAAAAATAAGTACCAGATTTTAATAATTAATTTTAAATAGTTACTATTAAATGATTAACTATTAGTAATTGTATGATAATTAAGATTAATATTTAATAATTAATAATAAAATTTAAGTATTATAAAGTGATATTTATAACAGATAATTATATAATAATAATTAATAATTAATAATTAACAAATAATAATAACTAACATTTAAAAAGTAATAAAATAAGAAAATAATGATAAAAAACTAATGGATAATAATTAATTTGAAATATGAATATGTTTAAATATTAAATAATTAAATCAATTGATGTCTAAAAATGGTCGTGAGACAACCAACCATGCCTAATTCTTGCTATACGCTTGATTTGTAAAATTTAAGTACACACAAAATAAAAATAAAATATCATGCTTTAATGGTTTAAAAACGTTTTGTTTAAATGATAAATATTTGTTGAAAAAAGTTCAACATGCATTATTCTTACACAATAAAAATGAAAATGAATGACAATAATGTACTCAGCATATATAAACGTGAAACAAGGGGTAATGCTTAGCTATAACAGTTACATGTCATGTTTTTGTTTAAACAAAGTTGAAGTTGCATCGTGAAATCCATCATTAGTGGTCCAGCCTTGTTAATTACAGAAGTGGACGACGGAGACTAAAGTTTCACGTTAAACTACCATTTCCACTAAAATTGATTAATATTCAATAATTTAAAACCCTCGTAAAATTCAACAATAAAATTTTGTAACTTTCATAAAATTCAAAAATAAAAATTCCAAATATTCATATTTTCATAAAACTAAAAAAAAAATAGTAGATCTTTCTTTTGTGACTTTTTTAACATATACATTTTTATTTGCCTCGTAGTAATATTTGCAATATTTGTTACTTCATCTTCAATAGCAAGCTTTACTCAAGACTCAAACCTTTTAGAATAAATTACAATTTTAGGTCTTAGATTATTTATAATTATACATAAATTTCTAAACATAATTTAATAAATATCAGTCTTTAGTCTACACTTCAAACACTACATTTTATAAATCATTGAACAATCAAACTTACCTAAATTAACCATCAGCCTTTTACGGTTTTTAAGGCAAAAAAAAGTAGCGCTCCCAAAGCCCGCTCTAATTTCAATTTCTAATTTCAATTTCGCCGCCTTCTAAAATTTCGAAGCCCGCTCCAAAATTTTGGATCCGAGTTTTCTTCTGTTACTTCCCAAATCGGCATGTCTTCTACTCGTTTCTTCACCGTGCCAATCAAATCCTAAATCGCTCATCGCGTCTTCCTTCTCTACTTTATCGATCCTAAATTCCAAACCCACTTTATTGCTTCCCCACCTTCTTCACGCCTCTCAGCGGCATCTCAAAGCTAGAACATAAAAAAAAGTTTCTTTTTATTCGTTTCCGGTTGCATACACTGAAAAGAACGATTTCTACAAATAACATTCGATCAGCTGTTAGAGGAATTGGTATTATTTCGAAAACCCTAGAAGTTTATTTATTACTTTTGTATTGATCTTATCACTGACTTAACTTCCAGATATGTATTTTTTCTTCAAATTTATTTGCTAGTATCATGTTATTTCAGAAAAACACAAAAAGAAATTGTTGTATGAGTAAGTACACTTCTTTATCCATACATTCTTCTCTATTCCTTCATCTATATGTTTTTAGTGGTTAGATAATATATGACTTTATCGATATGTGCGCAGGTTAAATCCTTGTTGCAAAACATTGCTAATGGCGTCCAAACTAGTAAGAATCGCTTGCCCTCATTTGAATTCGCGAACTGCAGTTTGGTCAATTTAACAATTTTGAATTGAATTCAATATATGTTTTACTCATTGAACTTTTTCTCTATCCTCTCGAGTCCATGTTGTAAGAAGGTAGGATTTTGATTAATCGATTTACTGAGAGTATTGTTTGGAAGAATTTGAAAATTTGATGTACAACAGGAAGTTGATTTGCCGAAACATTAAAGTGGTGAAGATTATAGTTGTAGAACTGCTGTTTAAAGTTGGTGTTATACTGAGATCTCCCTCTGGTCACCCTCGCCCAGATCTCCCTCCACAGCGGTGTGCTCCACCAAGACCTGGCCTTCTAAGGTGTGTTCCTCCTCGACAGCATCTAGAGTATTACTTGCTTACTCTTTTATTTTATACGTATATATTCTGTTTTTTCTGCATATATTATGATATTTATATGTATATAAATCAATTATCTGTATGTACATCCCTCTTTTATTGTTCTTTGATCTGTTTTGCGGCACACCCTAGAAGTGTTTGGGAAAATGTATATGAGAAAAATGAAAACAAATAAGCGACTTTAAAGCATCATTATTATGTTTGGTATGTGGATATTGAAATTTGTTGTGGACCTAAAACATATGTAATCCCATCTATCAATGATACAACTCTCAAGTTCAACATTTCGCTTCTCCAAATTTTCATTTTACAGCTTACTGTTTACTGCATTGATAGATGAAGGAAATCATTTCCTTTGTTTGTGTACCAATACTAGTTCACTAACAGCCTGATTTGAAGTTAGAGCAATAATTTATAGTTTGCTAAATGATCATGTTCTTTTACATTGATAAATGATCATGTTCTTTTATTATTTACAGTTTCCCTTGAATACAATCACCATGTCCAAGTTCAACTATAAAATTATATACCATGTTAGCTTGCTGAATTCTTCTCCACCAACCTTTTCGACCACCTCAATTTTTTTAGCCCTACAAAATACAGTTTGACAAAGACATAGAGTTCCATAATTCACAACATAACTAAATATAATTGTGGTATCAACGTGATAGTCATGTGAGCTGTGTGCTATTTAACCCTAATAGAGGTTTTAATTATCTTTTATTTCATTTCGTTAATCTTTTTTCTTTGGTTGGTTTAACAAAAAACTGCATTACTTCATTTCAAATGAATGACGTTACTTATACTTCGCATGTTGCAGGGAAAAAATGTCAGGAGATTACTCAAAGAGCAGCCTAAACACTAATATGGACCTAGCCAGTACGGTGCAACAAGCTCAGAGCCTTTTGCTGATGTCTCAGATATACACTAGATGATAGAGTAGAAATATGATTAGAAAATATTCTATTCGAAAAAAATGTGTTGTATGAGAGAAATTGTTATACTGAGCGGTGTATGAAAATTATAGAAATTTTTGTTGTAATTGTTTGTAGTATTAAAACTTTGTGAAAATAAAATTTTTATTTATTTATTTTATTTTGTGATATACACTATTACTAAAACGAATACATTTAATATGTAATATATATAAGCTGTAATTTTTTTTTTACAGATTTGTGGATCTATTGCAACAGGCATATACTGTTGCAAAATGATCTGTTGCAACAGCAAAAGCCTGTTGCAAAAAAGGATACCGCAACATCTTATTGCAACGGGCAAAAACTGTTGCAGACCTTTAGCAACTTGGGCTATACCAACGGGCGCTGGCCCGTTGCAATAGGCCTACTGCAACAGATTTTGCCTGTTGCGAAAAGTGTTTTTTGTTGTAGTGCTTGTTACTGCCATCACCATTTTCAGGTGAACTTCTCGTCTGATACTTCCCATGTTCGACACCTTAACCTCCTTTCATCTAGTCTTGAACCCCCATTGTTGCCATCCTCAACCTACCTTCTATTTCTTCAATTTGTCTAAACCCCATAAACCATAACTAATTCACCCACCAGTGTGTCAAGAAAAGTTGTGGACACCGCCACTTCAGACGCAACTCACAACAAAATGGTATCAGAGTATCAGCCTGAGCATGATTCAGACCCTCAAACCCAGACCACCATCGACATAATTCTTTTTTCAACTTTGTACAAGATCAAGAAGATGCATGGGTAAAACAAGAAGGAGTTAATACCAAATTTGCTCAATCTTTGGCTGATCTGAACCTGAAAGTAGATCAAGGAATCAAGGGATTAAATGGCAAATTTGATCAACAAAATACAAAAATGGATGGGTTTTACACCATGATGCAATATGTAACTCAAAATATGCAACAAACGAGAGGTACTGGAATTCTTCCTTTAAACCCTAATGATGGAACTTCAACCGCAACCTCTACCAATCCCCTAATTCCTCCACTAAGTTCTACAATCCCGCCAGCAACCACATCCAATCCACAAAGAAATAACCCCAATCCCGTTCGATTACCCTTAGTATTCAACAACACTTTACCATTGGCATTAACCCTAACCTAGTCTAGTCAAGAAAATTGTTCTTGGAATAAAAATTCCCTTTTTCCTAACCTTAAGTTGGACTTCCCAATATTCAAGGTGGATGACATGGTTATTGAGTGGATAAACAAAGCAGACTAATTTCTTCGGTTTTACCAAACTGAAGGAAACATATGGGTGGAAATTGCCTCTCTCTACTTAAGGAAGAGGATGCACTTAAATGGTAAAATTGGTATGCCAAGAATGTTGAGGACCTACTGCTGTGCAATATCTTTAAGGAGGAGATTTTGATCAGGTTCAATGATGAGGATTTGGAACAACCTTATGAAGCCTTAGCAAAACTTAAACAAGTTACTACAGCATAGGCTTACCTTACCAAATTCGAGGGTTTACAAACAACAATTGAAACACTACCTCCATAATTCCTGTTAGACAAATTTATTGATGGACTTAAGGAAGAAATCAGGTACGATGTAATGACTTCAAGGCCTCAAAATTTTAAGCAAGCTTTATCTCTAGCCAAAATGTTTGAAAGGGTATGGCTTAAAACAAAGAAAGGCAAGACAACTCGTACCTTACCTGCACTTAAAAAGCAACCCTGTCTCTTCTTTTCCTGCAATAAAGAATTCATCCCAGAACCCAGAAAAAGAGGGTACCACATTAGAAATGCTAGCCAAGAGTAAGGGAGTAACCCAACAAGAATTAGTGGAAATGAGAAGACAGAATATTTGTTATGGGTGTAGGGAACCATGGCATAGAGATCATAAATGTAAAACCCCTCACATTCGAGTTATGGAAGGTATAATGTCTTTTACAGACAATGAAGATATTGTTGAAGAGGATATTGAAGAAAAATGATACATTTGAAGAAAATTTAGAAGAAACTCACACTATAACTTTGCAAGCTATGTGCGGCATTCCTGCATTATCAGCAATTAAGGTGCAAGGCACTGTGAAAGGGAAAGCAGTACATATATTGATTGATTCTGGATTGACTCATAGCTTCATAGACAAGAAGATAGCTCATAAATTACAACTTAAAGTTTATGACTCAAAATTTTATGAAGTAACAGTAGCTAATGGAGAGAAGGGACAAGGTTCTGGAATCTGTCATGGTGTAATTCTTAACTGTCAAGGGTGCAAGATTCCTGTTGACCTCTTACTCCTTCCATCAGAGGGTTGCCAGATAGTTTAAGGGGCTCAATGGATGAAAAAGCTTAGATAGATCACCCTCAACCTGGATAAACTACAGGTAAAATTTACATATGGTAATAAAAAAAATTATTTGGTAGGGGATACAACAGCAGGATGTAAAGTTGGTTAACAAAAAAACTATGGAGAAAGAACAAGCTATCGGAAAATTTTCCATGATGATGTATGCAATAACTGGTCTTCAGTCCATACCTTTCAAAGATCAACCCTCAAATTTGCTGCCAGAAATTCAAAGCCTACTAGATAGATTCCCTGACGACACCTCCACAAAAATAACTCTTCCTCCTTCTAGAAAGCATGACCATAAAATTCCTTTAAAAACTGGAGCAAACCCAGTCTGTCTTAAACCCTACAGGCATGCTCATCACATCAAGAATGAGTTAGAAAAAAATAGTTAAAGAACTACCAGAAAGTGGCATTATAAGACATAGCAACAGTTCATATTCATCTCCGGTGGTTATGGTGAGAAAAAAGATGGAACTTGGCGGCTATGCATTGACTACAAAAGTCTGAATTCCTTAACCATCAAAGATAAGTACCCAATTCCTTTAATAGATGATTTATTTGATGAATTACATGGTTCAAAATATTTTACTAAACTTGATCTTAAATCTGGTTATCATCAAATTAGAATGTGTGAAGAAGATATACACAAAACTGCATTTAAAACTCATGATGGGCATTATGAATTTATTATTATGCCATTTGGGTTAGTGAATGCTCCATCTATATTTCAGTCTTTGATGAATAATATTTTTAGACCATTTTTAAGGAAACTTGTGTTAGTATTCTTTGATGACATACTAATATATAGCCAGACTATGTCTGAGCATGTCAAGCATCTTAGTTCAACTTTTTAGGTCCTAAAGGATAATCAACTAGTGATCAAATTATCTAAATGTAGCTTTGCAAAAGAATCAATAGATTAGTTGGGGCATGTGATATCAGCAAAAGGAATTTCTGTTGATCCTAACAAAGTGAAGGCTGTACTTGAATGGCCACTTCCTATCAGTTTAAAGATAATCAGGGGCTTTTTGGGTCTCACTGGATATTATAGAAAATTTATTAGAAGTTATGGATTAATTGCTAAACCTCTCACCAGCATGATAAAAAAAGATTCATTCCAGTGGACTGAAGAAGCCAAGCAAGCCTTTGAATTACTAAAACAATGCCTGATTAATCCTCCTATACTGGTTATGCCAGATTTCTCCAAACCTTTTGTGTTAGAATGTGATGCTAGTGGACATGGCATTGGTGCTATACTGCTGCAAAACAACAGACCGCTGGCTTATCTTAGTAAAACCTTAAAAGGGAGAAACCTGTCACTGTCAACTTATGAGAAAGAACTAATGGCAATAATTATTGCCACAAGAAAATGGTCCCAATATCTGATGGGAAGACAATTTATGTAGTAACCCGCATTTTTAGCTGTTGAACAATTAATTTATTTAATTATTAAATATCGATTTATCGATATCGAGAACGTGAATTAAATAATATTGAATATTTAATTAATAATTATAATATAATAAAATATATTATAATGTCGAAATAATCAAAAATATTGGAAATCACAATATTCTGTGAGCGGGGTCATCCCTAAAATGTAATTCAGCTTAGAGTTGAATTATATTGACGAATATATTCAATCGACGACAGTTTGAACGTATAATTATATATAATTAAAATCGAGCTTGAAATGGCGCGGCAGTTCGCTATTTGGTGATTCGGACTTCAACTAAATGTACAAGGTTCGTTTTAAGCCGGATTTCAGTGAAACAAGAAACGCGTGGAGCTGGTGGAGTATATCTTTCTAGTGGAAGAGAAAAATCTGGATTTCGTCGTATAGATTTTGAGTTACGTCCAAATCAAATTTCAGAAAAAGTCGCTGTGGAATTCCTTTATAATTTGCGACGCTTTATATACGTTATAAATCGATTTTTCGATACGAACTGAATATCGATCAAATCGGAATTCTGGAAATCAAGTCATAAATTCTGGCAGGATATTCTGGAGCCGTACGACATCATCTGTGGATATATATGAGAATATTAATTTATTAATATTTAATTTAATAATATTTAAATATATTTATATATTTAAAAGGTCAGTTGAGCGCTTGAAAAATAGCCAGTTTTTCATACGACCTCCGTTTTCGACGAAACCAGTTTTGTTGGATCCGCAATGTCAAATAGTTGTTAGATTTCCAGTTTCGTGATTTTTAGAGTTAGTATGTGGCCGTACGGATTTTTAGAGTGAGAAACAGTCAGTATTTTGACAGTTAAAAATACGCTGTGTGAACAAACGAAGTCGGAATTCGACGAACCCAGTTTTGTTGGGACCGTAATGTCGAACTCCAGCTGCATGTCAGGTTTCGTAATTTTTGGGTAGCACGTGTGATCATAGGAATTTTTAGAAGATGAAATCAATAAATAATTGATAAAATAAAGTATCCTATAAAATATCTAACTAAAAATATCTAAATCCTAGACCCTATATATACCCCTCTTTCCTTTCTTAACCTAATTCTTCCCCAAATTTATCCGCCATCATCTGCTCCCTTTTCCAACGTGAGGAAGACCAACTTCAGAAAATCATATTAAATCAAATTCCTAACGAAATCGAGAGATGTCAGTTTTGTTTGAGTCGTATGGGGCAGGGATTCACGTTGATGTTAAATTTGTTGAGAACAACATCATTTCCTGTCGTTTAAAAAGTGGACAGCGGAGGTAGGGTTACAGTTTTTGGGGAGTAGAAGCCTCTATTCGTGAATCCGAGTCCGGATTTGAGTCGAGCGAGGCGCGTAGCATCTCAGTGCATCACTCTGTGGGAATCCGTGCTTTTAAATGTCGATCGCCATACTATTGCAGTGAGGAAAGGGGGACGATGTGGTTTGAAGTGGTGAAATCGAGTTCACTAAAATGTACATAGGGATGAAGAGACTGGAACGAGATGAAGTTGGGAGGTGGTTCCATATGATTCGGTGATGAATGGAGGGAGAACGTGTGGATTGAAGAAGATGAAATGGCCATCGATTTACAGTAGTAGCTCACGGTGCTTTTTGGGAAGAAGGGTTATTCGGGCCTGGAAATATAGAAGGTAAATGGGCCGGCACATTTCCCTAAAGCCCAAATGATTTAAATTAAGTTTCTTTATTAAATTTAAATAAGTGTTAAACTTGTGTACGCGATAACTTGATCATACAATATCAGATTGACGAACTGTTAGTTGCGTTGGGGTCGTATGGACGGGAGCAACACAATGAGACTGACCGGGCGTGAATCCGAGCTTGTTACAATTTATGGCGAAATAAATTGCCCGTCGCAGTCAAATAACGCAAATCGTGATTTAACGATTAACGCGCCAATGTGAGTAAATCTCACTAACTCTGAACAGTTTATATTTTCATGTTGTATTCTTAGAACTGTTAAGTATTGCCTGTTTGATTGTGTGTTGATTGTTTGATTGAACTGCTAATCAGTTAGTTAAATTTCCGTATTGATTCTGTTTATCAGAATATATCAAATGAAACTGAAAGTGATGATTGATTTTATTGTGTAACATCTGTGGATGCAGGGAAACAGGTTGGAGGAATCCGACTGGATTCCTCAACAGTTATTTTACTGTTTTTCATATATTTTAATATATGATGTGATTTATAACCTGTTGGTGATTGTGTGTGTATGGACGATATTGGATATCATAACTTGACATGTTGAACGCCGTGACATACCGGAATATTGAAAAGAGAATATTTATAAAATCAAGAGGATTTTATAAAAGAGAATATTTATAAATATAATATTTATAAATAGAAATATTTATAAACGGAATATTTATAAATAGCAAATACGTTTAAGTGGAATTATAAATGAAAGGGAAATCTTTATAAATGGAATATGTATAAAATGGATTATTTATTTGTTAAATAAATAAGATAAGATAATGGATTATTTATTTGTTAAATAAAACAAGGGATATTAAATAAGATATTTATTTGATTAAAATAAATAGGAGATATTCAAAAAAAGAAAATAACTGCAAATCATTTTCTTTTTGAATGGAAAGGCTTGTGTAGCGGTTTGGGGATTTTCCCGATGCTCCCGTTACAAAGGAGGTTATGGCGAATTTTTCCGGAAATTTAAGGAGTTAGAATATTTAGAAAATAAATATAGAAAAAGGAAATTTTTTTATAACGGAATAGGACGTTATAAAGCAGAAAATGTTATAAAGCAGAAAACGTTATAAGAAGAAAAACGTTATTAAAAAGGAATCATTTGTAAAGTGTAGAACCGTTAATTAAAAGTAAATCTTTTCAAATGAATGAACGTTATAAAAAGGAAATCTTTATAAAGCAAAAGGAGTATTCGAATTCAGTTATTCGAATAGAGTTAAAAAGAGTATTCGAATTCAGTTATTCGAATAGAGTAAAAAGAGTATTCGAATTCAGTTATTCGAATAGAGGTAAAAGGAATTATTCGAATATGTTATTCGAATAGAGTTAAAAGGAGTTAATCGAATTTAGTTATTTGAATAGAGGTTAGTAAATAAGAGTAAATCAGTTAGGGTTAACCAGTTAGAGTTAATCAGTTAGGGTTAACTAGTTAGAGTTAGCCAGTTAGGGTTAATCAGTTAGGGTTAACTAGTTAGAGTTAGCCAGTTAGAGTTAATCAGTTAGAGTTAGCCAGTTAGAGTTAATCAGTTAGAGTTAGCCAGTTAGAGTTAAATCAGTTAGAGATAATCAGTTAGAGATAATCAGTTAGAGTAAACCAGTTAGAGTAAACCAGTTGAGTTAAGTAAGTCGAGTTAACCAGTTGAGTTAAGTAAGTCGAGTTAACCAGTTGAGTTAAGTCAGTCAAGTTAAATCAGTTAGAGTTAATACAAATGAGTTAATTCAAAGGAGTTAGTCGAATATTAGTTATTCGAATAGAGTTAGAGAAGTTAGTCGAATATAGTTTATTCGAATAATGTTAAAGAGTTATCGATTAGTTAATCAAAAGAAGATTTTCGAATATAGCGTATTCAAAAGAAAGAGATCGAATATAGTTTATTCGAAAGAGAGAGATTTCGAATATAAGTTATTCGAAGAGAGATAATCGAATATAGGATATTCGAAGAAGAGTTAATCAAATAGAGATTACTCGAAAGAGAAATATATGTCGAATTCAATTATATCGAATTCGGGAAAGTAATATTTACTTTCCGGTTTTTAAATCAAGAATATACACTGATAAATTAGGGTTATGTTTAATTACTCGAATTAAAGAATAAAGGTTAAAATTGAAGTTAGATATTGCAAAAGTAGGGATTATAACGTTATCGTTAAAATCAATGTTTTCAATAAAGAAGTGGATTCGCAATTTGAATCCGAGAGTTACGTAAAGAAGTTGTTAAAAGTTTAAAAGATAAACTGTTACTATTTTGAAGTTATAACGTTGTTCAGTTAAGGTCTGAGAGGTAATTATACCCCAACTTGATTGACTTCCTTCTTAACTAAGAAATGGTAAGGTTTGATAGTGAATGATGGTTAAGTGAATTTAATAAATGATTTGAGTTGGCATAGCGATATTTTATTTAAACATCTGTTTAAATACAATGAAGGAACTTTGGAAATGTTTTTCCAAATAAGAAATCAGAAATGTTTTCTAATATAGGAAATAGGAAATGGAAATGTTTTCCATTGTTAATAAAGATATATTTTCTAAAATTAGAAAATAAGAAATGTTGAATATAGGGAAACAGGAGATAAGTAAAGAAATGAACTAAAGAGATAAATGTTGAATGGTGATTGATTGATATAATTTCCAACTGGAAATAATATCGTTGTTTGCACACGACTTTTCTTTGATAGTTAAATCACAGACTATCAATGTTTTGACCATTTTACGTTGTTAATATGGAGAGACTGGTTGGATTATTATCCGAAGAACCACTCTGTATTAGCATAAGCGTTGCGAATCAAGTATGCTGAATATATTGAAGACGGAGTAAAGTGCAAGGGCTATTGTATAAGTCTTAGATAACAGTGCCTAAGATGAATGTACTGAATAGTGCCATTCGGTTTGTTCAGTCCCAGGACAACTTGTATGGACGAATGTCTGACAGAGTATTCCTAACGAATCATTTATGTTGATCTCTTCAACGTATTACGTTTGGTGGCGGAGGAATTCGTTTCTCTTAGCTTCATACCCGTGATACCGTTAGGGAAATCGATAATGATTTGGCGGGTATGACGATGTGGTATTCCAAGTAAATGAAGATATGATGTGAAAAGATAAGCGTAGCTTCTAGCCTCACATCCGGTAAATGACAGAAATCGGGCAGGTAGCATGGCTAAGTCGGTCGCACCGAAGTAGGGTGTATAATCACCTATCTAGAGAATATTCATTTGCTTCTTTTAATCTATCAATGTTGTCCCATATATATATATACGGGAACGGTTGCTGATCCCAACCGTTGATGATGTACATTCGATACACTCAAGCGAAATGAGGGGTCGGTCATGTGTGGCTGAGTTGCAAGATGTTCTTGTTGAACTCCAGTGTATCGTTCCTAGAGTACACTGATCGGAAGGTGGTTCCATACCTTGTCATAGTTGGAAATCCATTACCTAATACGTGCTTGCACTTTTGATTGTATACTATATATGTAGTAACGTGAGATGCAAGCGTTTCTACTAGACTGATATTTATTTGTACTTAGACATTATTATAATATCAGAATGATATTGCTTTGCAAAGTTATTTGGATTCTCATAAGGTAAAAACCCGTTCCGTATTCACGGCGTGGTCTTATGAGATATCGTATACCTGTTTAAATGATTTGAGTTTATTCATACCAGTCCCATGACTGACCCGGAGTTTATTTTGTTTTCCCTAAACTCTTGGGTGCCTAAATTTGTACAGGCAGACAAGTAGTCTGGATTTACAGGTATAGTTGAGGAGCTTGGAGCAGGAGGCTTCAGCAGTCGATAGCTATTATTTATTCCGCTGTGATGTTATATGTTGTACTCTGAAAAAGGTATGTATAAACAGTTATAACTTTGTATTTAAAAAGTTATGTTATATTTTATTCGTTCCGCTGTGAGATTCGTGTTACTCTGATGATGTTGTATGTTCTTCTTCTTCTTCTATTCTAAGTTTCTACCTTATCTATTCTCACCCTCTAATTTCTTTCATTAACAACCGGGATTTTTCGATGTTTTGGTTATCGACATCGAGCCTATGTCGATAACCAAAGTCGCTCAAAAATCCGGGTTGCTACAGTTGGTATCAGAGCTTAAGTTAAGTAATACCTTGGCTCTGTGGCGTAACTCAGTAGAGATGGGATTAGAAATATCCTAGATTGAGTTGAGTGTATATATATAAGTGCGTATATGTCATTCAATATAAAATGGTTTTATATTGTGGAGATTTATTGATTGAGTGGCTTATGAGTTCTGGACGATCAGTTTGATCCACTGTATCGGTAGGAATTTTATAAACACTTGAATACGATGAACCGACATGGTATGTTTTGAAATTAATATAGTATATTAGTTGTGTTGGTTGTTATTATAATGGAACAAGATTATAAAAAGATGAAATGGTTATAAATAACTAATCATAATTCATATAAGTAAAGTATATGAAATAAGATGAAGTAAATCTGAAGTTAAATCAGAATTGGAATTAAAATAAGGAAATTTTAAGTTCCTGGGAGATTTTGAAATGTTTTTCAAAATGGAAGCGTTTAGAAATGGTTTTGAAAATGATATAGTATTGAACTTACTTTGATCGCTGGAAAATAGATTCCGATGATGATCATGACATCCTCGGTGTTCATTTTCGAGTTTCTAAGTGACGGATTACTACCAAAGGTTTTGTTTTTGAATTGTTTTAAGAAAAACAAGTGTTTAGAAATTCAAATGTTTTGAATTGGTATTATAATTTCAAATTGATTTGAAATAAACCCAGGAATTTAAATTATGGAATTTAAATTTAACTAATGAAGTTAAATAAAATGAGATGGTAAAAATAAATTGAAATTTAACTTGAACTGAGTTAAATAGAATTTAATTGGATTAGAGAATAATCTGTTATGGAATTGGGTTGATAAGTCAATAAAATTGAAATTTGATATTGGAGTTCGAATGAAATTCGATTTGGATTTGAGGATATGAACTGATTGGAATTTGATTGAGATAACACTGGTATATGCTGAGTTGATAACATATGGAAGTGATAGAGTTGACATGCCCGACAAAAAGGTACAAGTTTATATTTTTATATGAGTTTGGAATTTATGAGCCGAATTGGCAAGCCGCTTGGCGTTTTGATTTTCTTTTGGGTTAAAGAAGGCCCGGAGAGGCGAGTTGGAGTTTGAGATATCGACCAGTACAAAGGAGGTGCTGGCGAAATTTTTTGAAAAGTTAAGGCGTTAGAAAATTTTCAAAATTTTTGAAAATTTAGTTAGTCGAAATAAATTAATATTTTAGTCGATATTAATTGGTTCAGTTGAAACCAGAGATAAGGGGTAAACAGTTAAATTTTTACCCAGAAGATAGGGTCGTCCCCTAGCTTAGCAATTTCGAGGACGAAATTTTATTAAGGGGGGAAGATTGTAGTAACCCGCATTTTTAGCTGTTGAACAATTAATTTATTTAATTATTAAATATCGATTTATCGATATCGAGAACGTGAATTAAATAATATTGAATATTTAATTAATAATTATAATATAATAAAATATATTATAATGTCGAAATAATCAAAAATATTGGAAATCACAATATTCTGTGAGCGGGGTCATCCCTAAAATGTAATTCAGCTTAGAGTTGAATTATACTGACGAATATATTCAATCGACGACAGTTTGAACGTATAATTATATATAATTAAAATCGAGCTTGAAATGGCGCGGCAGTTCGCTATTTGGCGATTCGGACTTCAACTAAATGTACAAGGTTCGTTTTAAGCCGGATTTCAGTGAAACAAGAAACGCGTGGAGCTGGTGGAGTATATCTTTCTAGTGGAAGAGAAAAATCTGGATTTCGTCGTATAGATTTTGAGTTACATCCAAATCAAATTTCAGAAAAAGTCGCTGTGGAATTTCTTTATAATTTGCGACGCTTTATATACGTTATAAATCGATTTTTCGATACGAACTGAATATCGATCAAATCGGAATTCTGGAAATCAAGTCATAAATTCTGGCAGGATATTCTGGAGCCGTACGACATCATCTGTGGATATATACGAGAATATTAGTTTATTAATATTTAATTTAATAATATTTAAATATATTTATATATTTAAAAGGTCAGTTCAGCGCTTGAAAAATAGCCAGTTTTTCATACGACCTCCGTTTTCGACGAAACCAGTTTTGTTGGATCCGCAATGTCAAATAGTTGTTAGATTTCCAGTTTCGTGATTTTTAGAGTTAGTATGTGGCCGTACGTATTTTTAGAGTGAGAAACAGTCAGTATTTTGATAGTTAAAAATACGCTGTGTGAACAAACGAAGTCGGAATTCGACGAAACCAGTTTTGTTGGGACCGTAATGTCGAACTCCAGCTGCATGTCAAGTTTCGTAATTTTTGGGTATCACGTGTGATCATAGGAATTTTTAGAAGACGAAATCAATAAATAATTGATAAAATAAAATATCCTATAAAATATCTAACTAAAAATATCTAAATCCTAGACCCTATATATACCCCTCTTTCCTTTCTTAACCTAATTCTTCCTCAAATTTATCCGCCGTCATCTGCTCCCTTTTCCAACGTGAGGAAGACCAACTTCAGAAAATCATATTAAATCAAATTCCTAACGAAATCGAGAGATGTCAGTTTTGTTTGAGTCGTATGGAGCAGGGCTTCACGTTGATGTTAAATTTGTTGAGAACAACATCATTTCCTGTCGTTTAAAAAGTGGACAGCGGAGGTAGGGTTACAGTTTTTGGGGAGTAGAAGCCTCTATTCGTGAATCCGAGTCCGGATTTGAGTCGAGCGAGGCGCGTAGCATCTCAGTGCATCACTCTGTGGGAATCCGTGCTTTTAAATGTCGATCGCCATACTATTGCAGCGAGGAAAGCGGGACGATGTGGTTTGAAGTGGTGAAATCGAGTTCACTAAAATGTACATAGGGATGAAGAGACTGGAACGAGATGAAGTTGGGAGGTGGTTCCATATGATTCGGTGATGAATGGAGGGAGAACGTGTGGATTGAAGAAGATGAAATGGCCATCGATTTACAGTAGTAGCTCACGGTGCTTTTTGGGAAGAAGGGTTATTCGGGCCTGGAAATATAGAAGGTAAATGGGCCGGCACATTTCCCTAAAGCCCAAATGATTTAAATTAAGTTTCTTTATTAAATTTAAATAAGTGTTAAACTTGTGTACGCGATAACTTGATCATACAATATCAGATTGACGAACCGTTAGTTGCGTTGGGGTCGTATGGACGGGAGCAACACAATGAGACTGACCGGGCGTGAATCCGAGCTTGTTACAATTTATGGCGAAATAAATTGCCCGTCGCAGTCAAATAACGCAAATCGTGATTTAACGATTAACGCGCCAATGTGAGTAAATCTCACTAACTCTGAACAGTTTATATTTTCATGTTGTATTCTTAGAACTGTTAAGTATTGTCTGTTTGATTGTGTGTTGATTGTTTGATTGAACTGCTAGTCAGTTAGTTAAATTTCCGTATTGATTCTTTTTATCAGAATATATCAAATGAAACTGAAAGTGATGATTGATTTTATTGTGTAACATCTGTGGATGCAGGGAAACAGGTTGGAGGAATCCGACTGGATTCCTCAACAGTTATTTTACTGTTTTTCATATATTTTAATATATGATGTGATTTATAACCTGTTGGTGATTGTGTGTGCATGGACGATATTGGATATCATAACTTGACATGTTGAACGCCGTGACATACCGGAATATTGAAAAGAGAATATTTATAAAATCAAGAGGATTTTATAAAAGAGAATATTTATAAATAAAATATTTATAAATAGAAATATTTATAAATGGAATATTTATAAATAGCAAATACGTTTAAGTGGAATTATAAATGAAAGGGAAATCTTTATAAATGGAATATGTATAAAATGGATTATTTATTTGTTAAATAAATAAGATAAGATAATGGATTATTTATTTGTTAAATAAAACAAGGGATATTAAATAAGATATTTATTTGATTAAAATAAATAGGAGATATTCAAAAAAAGAAAATAACTGCAAATCATTTTCTTTTTGAATGGAAAGGCTTGTGTAGCGGTTTGGGGATTTTCCCGATGCTCCCGTTACAAAGGAGGTTATGGCGAATTTTTCCGGAAATTTAAGGAGTTAGAATATTTAGAAAATAAATATAGAAAAAGGAAATTTGTTTATAACGGAATAGGACGTTATAAAGCAGAAAATGTTAGAAAGCAGAAAACGTTATAAGAAGAAAAACGTTATTAAAAAGGAATCATTTGTAAAGTGTAGAACCGTTAATTAAAAGTAAATCATTTCAAATGAATGAACGTTATAAAAAGGAAATCTTTATAAAGCAAAAGGAGTATTCGAATTCAGTTATTCGAATAGAGTAAAAAGAGTATTCGAATTCAGTTATTCGAATAGAGGTAAAAGGAATTATTCGAATATGTTATTCGAATAGAGTTAAAAGGAGTTATTCGAATTTAGTTATTTGAATAGAGGTTAGTAAATAAGAGTAAATCAGTTAGGGTTAACCAGTTAAAGTTAATCAGTTAGGGTTAACTAGTTAGAGTTAGCCAGTTAGGGTTAATCAGTTAGGGTTAACCAGTTAGAGTTAGCCAGTTAGAGTTAATCAGTTAGAGTTAGCCAGTTAGAGTTAATCAGTTAGAGTTAGCCAGTTAGAGTTAAATCAGTTAGAGATAATCAGTTAGAGATAATCAGTTAGAGTAAACCAGTTAGAGTAAACCAGTTGAGTTAAGTAAGTCGAGTTAACCAGTTGAGTTAAGTAAGTCGAGTTAACCAGTTGAGTTAAGTAAGTCAAGTTAAATCAGTTAGAGTTAATACAAATGAGTTAATTCAAAGGAGTTAGTCGAATATTAGTTATTCGAATAGAGTTAGAGGAGTTAGTCGAATATAGTTTATTCGAATAATGTTAAAGAGTTATCGATTAGTTAATCAAAAGAAGATTTTCGAATATAGCATATTCAAAAGAAAGAGATCGAATATAGTTTATTCGAAAGAGAGAGATTTCGAATATAAGTTATTCGAAGAGAGATAATCGAATATAGGATATTCGAAGAAGAGTTAATCAAATAGAGATTACTCGAAAGAGAAATATATGTCGAATTCAATTATATTGAATTCGGGAAAGTAATATTTACTTTCCGGTTTTTAAATCAAGAATATACACTAATAAATTAGGGTTATGTTTAATTACTCGAATTAAAGAATAAAGGTTAAAATTGAAGTTAGATATTGCAAAAGTAGGGATTATAACGTTATCGTTAAAATCAATGTTTTCAATAAAGAAGTGGATTCGCAATTTGAATCCGAGAGTTACGTAAAGAAGTTGTTAAAAGTTTAAAAGATAAACTGTTACTATTTTGAAGTTATAACGTTGTTCAGTTAAGGTCTGAGAGGTAATTATACCCCAACTTGATTGACTTCCTTCTTAAATAAGAAATGGTAAGGTTTGATAGTGAATGATGGTTAAGTGAATTTAATAAATGATTTGAGTTGGCATAGCGATATTATATTTAAACATCTGTTTAAATACAATGAAGGAACTTTGGAAATGTTTTTCCAAATAAGAAATCAGAAATGTTTTCTAATATAGGAAACATGAAATGGAAATGTTTTTCATTGTTAATAAAGGTATATTTTCTAAAATTAGAAAATAAGAAATGTTGAATATAGGGAAACAGGAGATAAGTAAAGAAATGAACTAAAGAGATAAATGTTGAATGGTGATTGATTGATATAATTTCCAACTGGAAATAATATCGTTGTTTGCACATGAGTTTTCTTTGATAGTTAAATCACAGACTATCAATGCTTTGACCATTTTACGTTGTTAATATGGAGAGACCGGTTGGATTATTATCTGAAGAACCACTCCGTATTAGCATAAGCGTTGCGAATCAAGTATGCTGAATATATTGAAGACGGAGTAAAGTGCAAGGGCTATTGTATAAGTCTTAGATAACAGTGCCTAAGATGAATGTACTGAATAGTGCCCTTCGGTTTGTTCAGTCCCAGGACAACTTGTATGGACGAATGTCTGACAGAGTATTCCTAATGAATCATATATGTTGATCTCTTCAACGTATTACGTTTGGTGGCGGAGGAATTCGTTTCTCTTAGCTTCATACCCGTGATACCGTTAGGGAAATCGATAATGATTTGGCGGGTATGACGATGTGGTATTCCAAGTAAATGAAGATATGATGTGAAAAGATAAGCGTAGCTTCTAGCCTCACATCCGGTAAATGACAGAAATCGGGCAGGTAGCATGGCTAAGTCGGTCGCACCGAAGTAGGGTGTATAATCACCTATCTAGAGAATATTCATTTGCTTCTTTTAATCTATCAATGCTATCCCATATATATATACGGGAACGGTTGCTGATCCCAACCGTTGGTGATGTACATTCGATACACTCAAGCGAAATGAGTGGTCGGTCATGTGTGGCTGAGTTGCAAGATGTTCTTGTTGAACTCCAGTGTATCGTTCCTAGAGTACACTGATCGGAAGGTGGTTCCATACCTTGTCATAGTTGGAAATCCATTACCCAATACGTGCTTGCGCTTTTGATTGTATACTATATATGTAGTAACGTGAGATGCAAGCGTTTCTACTAGACTGATATTTATTTGTACTTAGACATTATTATAATATCAGAATGATATTTCTTTGCAAAGTTATTTGGATTCTCATAAGGTAAAAACCCGTTCCGTATTCACGGCGTGGTCTTATGAGATATCGTATACCTGTTTAAATGATTTGAGTTTATTCATACCAGTCCCATGACTGACCTGGAGTTTATTTTGTTTTCCCTAAACTCTTGGGTGCCTAAATTTGTACGGGCAGACAAGTAGTCAGGATTTACAGGTATAGTTGAGGAGCTTGGAGCAGGAGGCTTCAGCAGTCGATAGCTATTATTTATTCCGCTGTGATGTTATATGTTGTACTCTGAAAATGGTATGTACAAACAGTTATAACTTTGTATTTCAAAAGTTATGTTATATTTTATTCGTTCCGCTATGAGATTCGTGTTACTCTGATGATGTTGTATGTTCTTCTTCTTCTTCTATTCTAAGTTTCTACCTTAACTATTCTCACCCTCTAATTTCTTTCATTAACAACCGGGATTTTTCGATGTTTTGGTTATCGACATCGAGCCTATGTCAATAACCAAAGTCGCTCAAAAATCCGGGTTGCTACAATTTATCATCAAAACTGATCACCAGAGCCTCAGTATCTTTTGTCACAGAAAATTCATACTAGAATACAAAATAAATGGTTGGCAAAGTTTCATCGATTTGACTACATAGTGGAATATTAAACTGGAAAAGAAAATGTGGTAGCAGGTGCTTTACCCAGAAGAGAAGAGGACACATGTGAAGAACACTCTAGAGCCATATCAATTGTTCAAGCTATATGGCTACAAGAGCTGAAGAAAACTTTATTGACATCAGAATGGAACACTCAATTATTACAAAAAATTAAAGAGCAGAGCATGGGCAACAACAAGTAACAAGTAGTTGATAATTTAATATTTTATTTAAAGAAAATTCTGGTTGATCATCACTTACACAGCTTGGTACACATAATTATTGAAGAATATCATGCTACTCCTCTAGGTGGACACACTGGTATTAAAGGTACAACGAAAAAAATAAAGCATGTCTTTTATTGGAAGCATATGTAGAGGGATGTAGAAACATTTGTCAAAGAATGTGAAAATTGCCAAAGGAACAAAGCAGATAATGTTAAATTACCTGGCCTTCTCAATCCTCTTCCAATTCTAGAAAAGATATGGACTGATATCTCAATGGATTTCATCACTTGTTTACCTAAAAGTCACAATAAAGTTTTCGTCCATATTGTAGTTGATCGTTTGAGCAAATATGCACATTTCCTTGCACTAGGACTTCCATATACTGCTAAAGAAGTGGCTAAGGTATTTTCAGTGGTGGATTTAAACTACATGGGTTAACTAAATCTATTGTGACTGATCGGGATGCTCTATTCACTAGTAATTTTAGGAAAGAGATATTCAAATTACAAGGATGCAAACTCAAGTTAAGCTCCTCATACCATCCACAAAGTGATGGTCAAACTGAAATCGTCAATAAAATCTTAGAAGCCTATCTAAGATGTTTCATATGCCACAAGCCACATGAATGTGTAGTGGTTGTCTCTTGCTGAATACTTGTATAACTCTTCATGGAAAACTTCTACTAATACTACCCCATACAAGGCTGTTTATGGAATTGACCCACCAAATGCTGCCAAGGTGGAACATGTAGAAGAAACATTGTTCAACAAGGACATTATCATAGAATTTTTAAAAGACAGTCTGAAGTTATCACAATATAGAATGAAGAAAGACTGTGAATTAAGGAGGACTGAACGACACTTCAAGGTCAATGATTGGGTGTACTTAAGACTTCAGCCATACAAGCAAATTACTGCAAGGGATCAAAGAACTCATAAATTATCACCCAAGTTTTATGGACCCTACCAAATTGAAGAGAAAATAGGGACAGTGGTATATAAACTTAAATTGCCTACACATGTAAAAATTCATCCAGTCTTTCATGTTTCTCAACTAAAAAAGAAAGTAGGTGAACAAATAGTGATTCGGGATGATTTTCCAAGTTTTGAGCAAGAGGAAGTATTAGTACCAGAAAACACTAATGAAGTGGAGAGAAAAACTAAAGAAGAAGCTTCCTGGGAAAATTACTAGCCATTAATAAGAAGATTCCCGACCTTAGACCTTGAGACAAGGTATATTCTTGAAGGGGAGGGGAGATGTAACAACCACTCCATGCTAAGTACGTGCAGTAAAGTGAAAAGGACACCATTGCAAGTTCTGATCAAATTACGACCAATGGATCACCAGAAAAGTCACTAGACATGACCAATGAAGAAGGAGATGCTCAAGCAGTTGTTATCCAGTCAGTAGATAGAAGAAAAGGCTTTAGTTGATATGTGCATGGCCGTGTCAGTCTGCACGTGCACACTTATTCTTTAATTCTCCTGTAAAACCAATGTGCCAAATTTGTTTGATAAAATGTATAAATGACATGGCCAACTAGCTGTTGGGATAATGGTTATAAATAGAAGGCAAATCAATTGTAAATGATATCAGAGAAATAAAATCATTTTATTCTGCCTTCAAACATTCATTCTGTTTCTCATACCTTGTTCAACTTCTTGTTACTGCCATCACCATTTTCAGGTGAACTGCTCGTCTGATACTTTCCCTGTTCGACACCTTAACCTACTTTCATCTAGCCTTGAACCCCGATCGCTGCTGTCATCCTCAACCTACCTTCTATTTCTTCAATTCGTCTAAACCCCATAAACCATGACTAATTCACCCACTAATGTGTCAAGAAAAGCTGTGGACACCGCCACTTCAGAGGCAAGTTACAACAGTTGCAATAATATAGCAGTAATTAGGAAATCCGTAATAATTAGGATTTCAGTGTATTTTTGGTGATAAGCGTCGATTAAATTAAGAAGAATGATAAAAAAGTTACATATTGGAGATAACATAACACCCAAAAACAATCCGTCAGAAAAATAATCGATAAAAAGACCTTACGAGATTACTCCGTTCTTCTTCTTCAACCTTTTTTCGAATCAGTACTTTTTCAAAACCAGTGTAGTATCATTTGCTCTCCTGAATGTTATACTGTGATAATCACAGTTATAAATCGTTAACAATAATTGATATTTGCGTCAGCACTGCCCGCTTCTACCGAAGACCAAAAGACGATAGAAAATATATTTGGGGAAAAGAGGAAAACTATAGTAAAGTATTTTAAAGATCTTGTGAGAGATTATTTTTCAAGGAATACACAAAATAGAGGGAACAAAATAGGGGTGTTGTTAATGACACTTCCTTTTTGGTTAAGAGGCATCATCAGTGACCGAATTTACCCTTGTTATCTGGTAGAGCATGGCCGAAAATGGGTTTTCGGTAGTTGTCTACCGTTTTTGGGACTTTTTGTGACACCCCTTAACAACACCCCGAAAACAGAAGAGAGAAAGTGAAATGTGAGTGCGTAATCTAAGAGTGCTAGGTTAAAATTTAGCGCTAAAATAAAGAAAAAATTGAGAAAAAAGAGGGGAAAACGTCGTCTATTGATGTTGAGAAATCTAACTTTTCTTGTAGTATACATGTCCTGATAGACTCTGGATCTACTCACTGTTTCATCATTGAATAATTACCGGAAAATTGGGTTTGAAGGTATAGGAAACCAAGGTGTTTGAAGTAACGTGGGCTAATGGTGAAAAGCTGTCAGGTTTTGGAGTGTGAAAAGATGTTGTACTTAAGTGTCAGGGGTGTTTGGTGTCAGTATTTATTGCTTTTTCCTCTGGAAGGTTGCCAGGTAGTGTTAGGAGATCAGTGGATGAAATATTTAGGTGAAGTGACACTCAACTTTGAGCATTTACAAGTTAGGTTCCAATATAACAATAGGGTGTATAAATGGAAAGGAATAAAGTTGGATGAGATGAAGAATGTTGGCAAGAAGAAAATGAGTAAAGAATGTAGTCAATGCCATTTAACTATGATGTTATGTTTGTATGCTGTCACAGTCAACAACCAGGTTGAATTAACTCTCGTACCATTCCATATGAAATCACTGAAACCCAAAAGGACTTCCCCTCAATAATTGATCCAAACCCTACTGTCCCTTATCCTAAGCATGTGACCACAAAATATCCTTGTAGCCACAATCTAAACTCACTTGTTTAAACTCTGTTGGCCCACTTACCATATCAAAAATGAATTGGAATTTTATTTGAAGCAGATGTTAGAAGATGGCATCATTAGGCCAAGTAATAGCCTTCATTCATCCCCAATTGTGATGGTAAGAAAGAAAGATGGCACATGGAGACTATGTTTAGATAACAAGAGTTTAAATGGTCAAATAATTAAAGATAAATTCCTATACCCTTGATTGAAGACCTATTTGATGAATTGCATTGCTCTAAATTATTTTCTAAATTGGATTTGAGTTCAGCTATCATCTGATAAGAATGCATGAACCAGAAATTTACAAGATTGTTTTTAAGACTGACGAAGGGCATTATGAATTTATGGTGATGCCTTTCGGTTTAGTGAATGCTCCTCCAACATTCCAGTCCCTTATGAATGAAGTTCTCATACCCTATTTAAGAAATTTTATCATAATATTTTTTGATGATATATTGGTTTATAGTCAGTCCTTAAATGAGCATTTAGAACAACTTAAGCTTACCTTCCAAGTGTTAGACCAAAAACACCTAAAAATCAAACTGTCCAAGTGCCAATTTATTAAACCCAATTTACCATATTTAGGTCATATCATTTCAAGTGAAGGAGTGGCAGGAGATCCAAGAAAAGTTGAGACAGTGTAGGAGTGGAAAGGCATTAATAGGCTTTTTGGGTTTCACAAGGTAGTACAGAAGATTCATACGTAGATATAGAGTTATTGCCAAACCCTTAACTAACTTACTGAAAAAGGATGCTTTTTTTGAGTGATGCAACCACCTTAGCTTTTGAAAAATTGAAAAATGCCTAACCAACCCACTTATCCTAGCTCTCCCTGATTTTAACCTACCTTTTATCCTAGAATCTTATGTATGTGGAAATGGTGTGGGGGCTGTGTTGAGTCAAAATGACAAGCCACTTACATTTTTGAGTAAAGCATTGCATGATAGGAACCTAGGATTGTCTATATATGAGAAGGAGTTATTGGCCATTATAATTGCCACTAAGATAGGCAATATTTGATGGGAAGAAGGTTCATAATTAAATCTGATCACCAAAGTCTTAAGCATCTACTCTTTCAAAAATTATCCACTGAGTTGCAACATAAATGGATGGAAAATATACATAGTTTTAATTATGTAGTAGAGTACAAAAATGGCAAAGAAAATGTAATGGCAGATTCATCGTCAAGAAGAGATGGTGACAGCAAGGAGATGGGTCAATTACATGAAATAATTGTTGTACAGACACCTTCATTAGATGAATTGAAACATACCATAGCATAGTCTATTTGGTATCAATAACAACTCCAGAAGGCAAGAAGAAATGAACTACCTGAAAAATATTAGGTAGTTGAGAGTTTGATATATTACATGGGAAAAATATTGATTGATCATCACCTTCATTCCTTAATAAAAACCTTAATTAGAGACCATCATTCAACTACCTTAGGTGGATATTTAGGCGTAATAGCAACCATGAAAAACACCTAATGCAAATATTTTACTGGAAAAGATGAAGAGACATGTTGGCTCAGGAAAGGATGAAGAGATTTGCAGATAAGAGGAGAAATGAGAGGGAGTTTAGTGTTGAAGATTTAGTGTTTTAAAGTTGCATCCTTATAAGCAAATTACTGTTTGAAGTCAAAAAACTCACAAACGGTCACTAAAGTTTTATGGATTCTACAAACTAAGTGATTGAAAACATAAGAGAACTAACCTATAAACTATAATTGCCTAACCATGCCGAAATCCACCTAGTTTTTTATGTATCTCAGCTTAAAAAGAAGATTGGTGACAGTGTGATACTCCAACAGAATACCCTCGGTTTTGCTGAAGAAATTATAGAGTAACCAGAGAGGATTTTAGACAGGAGGATGATTCCTAGATATAATGTTGATGTTGTGCAATTCTTGTTGAAGTGGACGGACAAATGGGAGTAAGAGGCTACATGGGAGTACTACTAGCTACTTATAAGGCGTTTCCCTACTTTGGAGCTTAGGACAAGCTCCATTCTTGAAAGGGAGGGGAGTCTAATAACCATGCCATGATTACATGATTAACCCAGCTAAAAACATGAGGAAAACAGGTTTAATAGGGCCAAATGGGTCATCTTAGCAGAAGTTCATCAAAGGGGCACCATAGTTCGTTAGAAAAGATGTTGGATGATGGCAGGTGGCTGTCAGAGTGGCCTGAGAAAGGAGGATGAAAATGTGTCAATGTGCACGTTTGTGCACATACACACATCTATATTTTATTTTACAAATGTGTTCGAACCTGGGTTAATTGCCATGTAATATTGATGTGTAAATTGGTATCTTGGGCTTGAAAAATGGGTTGAATCATGTTGCTATGAAGTGTGGCATCGGTTTGTTATGTGGCAGTTTTGTGTATATATATGGCTTGAATGAGGCATTGTAAAGGTGTGATAAAAATATGAAACAAAGTATCATTTGTTAGGAACTCGTATTAATTCCTATCCAGATTATTTTCCAGTACTTAATTTAATATTGTTAGCTTAGTTTCTTGTTTTATTTTCTACATTTTATTCATATTTCTAGTATTATCTTCCTTTTTGATTTCTGCAAATTAGTTAAGCCATTTCCATAGTTGTTAGTTCTTGAATTATTAGCTTCATATTGTTGATTACAAATTCCAGTTTTTTCCAGTCAATATTGATTATTGTTTCATGTCATTTCATTATCCATTTCACACCACATTTGCCAACTTATTGCTATTAAATTCTATGCATATCTGATACTTGTTCTTGAGAAAATATGTTGCTAAACTCTTGATAATTCGAACACCATTTCTTGTTGAATCCACTTACCATCCATTTCCCTATCACTGCAAAGAATTCATATTATCTGCATTTGCAATTTAAGGTGTTGTCGTGCCTATTTTTCCTTAGTCAAATCATCAAATACTTCCCCACAATTTACTCCCCACCTAAAATTTGTCCTAAACCTTGTTTTCTCCAGTAAAATCGTTAGTGACGACCCTTCTGTAACCACTCTAACTTCCTTCATGTCATCTTCTTCCTCATATCACTTTGCCAATTTCCTTAGTGTTCGATGAAATTCCTTTTCTCTCTCATACTCTTCCAAATCCCATGGACACCCCTCATGACCCTATTGATCCCTTCAAAAGGGGTATAAGATTAGGATTTATGGCTTGTTCGGGTTTGGTATTTCATGAATAGTAAGGGTGTTTTCTCTTGTGAGACAAACACCAATACACGCTACAAACAAAAGATGGAGAGGGAAGAGAAGGAATAGATTTTGTGTTTGCTTGATTATGATCTTCTTTTTGTTTGTAATTCATTTTCACCAAATCTCCCTTTTATTGAAATTTTATTTGAAGAAATTTTCCATTGATTTGGATTTAAGAAATTTGAGATCTAGATTCAAACAGAAAAAGAGAAAATGGAAGAGTTCGAAGAAAATAGAATGAGTAGAAAGAAAGAATACATGATATTTTATTTGTGTGAGATGGTGTTACAAAATTCTTAAATGAATATTTAGTAGATGGGCCTTAAAGATTAAATAACCCTTTCAAATTCAAATCATTATTAATAATAGTGATAATATCAAGGAGGATAAAGATTAATTGTAGACAAAAATCACACAACAACTTTCCATTTTGCGTGCATTTTTTCAGTTACAATTGTGAATTCTAAACAAAAGAAATTGAATTTCTACAGACCGAAAAATGTTGTATATGTAGGATCTAAATTAACCCTAGAGGGGGGTGAATAGGGTTTATCACAGATTTTTATAGAATAATTAAGTAATCACAGTACAGATAATAATCAGAATAAATGCGGAAAAATAAATAACACACAAATATACCTAGCTTTGGCAAAACCCTGCCTACTGCTGCATTCCCCAAGGTTTCTACTAGGAGTTAAAACAATCTCTACGCTTACAATCACCTGTAAACTCGCGACATTCGCTCCCAACTGTTATTAACCCTACGCTCAAAGCCCTGCACTGGTTTCTATCCCTGAAACCAGATTTCCCCGAATTACAATTCCCGTAATTCATCTCCCTAGTTTTAGAGACAAACTAGAAAACTCTCACTTGATTACAATTTGAAATTAAAAAACAAATAAAACAATTTAAAAACCCTTTTAAACAAAAATTAGAAATCCTTAGGAGTTCAAAATAGGGTTATCCCCCTTTATATGAAAACTAGGTCGGCCCTTTCCTAATTGCTTCACCACTTCTCTCTAGCCTGATCTCTTTTCCTCTGAAGTAAAAAATGGCGGCGACTTTGCTAGGGTTTACTGAAATCTCCTGAAATTATTTGATACTTGATGAACTTTTAATCTCTGAAGCACGAGACCCTTGATGCTCTATCGTCTCTGATGTTCTTTAATTTGTAGTCGCGATCTCTTTTGATTGAGTTGAAGGATCCAAGTACTCTCCTTTTTCTGGTATGATTTTAAGTTGGAATTTCTTCTTTGATTGTGGTTGAACTTGGATAATCATAAGCCGGTGATGATTCGTGTATTTATAGGAATTACATTCCTAAAATTTTGCTCTGATTTAGTGTATTACTTGGTCAAGATATATACATAAATTTTGGACCTTGAACTCTTCGTGGCTTTGAATTGTTCTTCAACTTCTGGAGATTTCTTCGATTTGAGTATTGTGTTAACTTCTGAAACTTTTGATTAAGTCTTACTTCAAAAAAATCTCGAAAAAAAATCCATGAATTCCTTTTGAGCTAATTTTCTGGAACTTTGATTAATATCATTTTGGGCTGATATTATCTTGAATAAACTCCATCAAAGGAACTGATATAAACCTGTATTGTACTCATTCTTCGAATTTGACAATTTCTGGATTTAAACTTTCTTCTTATGAACAGATGTTAAACTTGATTTGCCAAAACACACTCGATTTATTCTTCCTATTTTTGCACTGACTTCTCGGCTTGTTTAAATGAGCCTTTTGTAATACTTCATGATATGTTGCTTCACTATTTTAAAAATAAAATTGTACACTGTGATGATTGTATTCACCTTATTTATGCATCTGTATATCATTTTGATGCTAAACTCCACTTTTGATCGCAGTTTGTACACTTTTAATAAGAACAGATATAACTTGAGTTTGTCTTGAGAACAGATGCTATTATTTCTTTTCCATTCTCTGGATTGTGGTATTGCATTGCTCGACCACATTGGTTTCACTCTTCACCTTGTTCATGAATTTTGGCTTGAGCTTTATTTGACTATACTGCTCTTGCTCGTCAACATGTATATTTGAATTAATACTGCACTGTCTTCAAAACATACTGCTTTGATGTTTCACCAGTTCCATGTCTTGACGCTGCTTTGACTTTGTAGCTCCACTTGTATATTACTTTTCACCTCTTTGTATATTGGCTTGATGTTGGCACCTGCTTAGATGTTATTCACATGTTGTTAAAAAACTTATGTAAATGCTGAATTAGTTGCACCATGCAAAGTCACCATGTTCACACTTTTGCCACTTCCTGTATACATGTGAGCTCGACCATTGTTGTAGTTGTAACTTGCTGCTATATTTATTTATGCTGAACATTGACAATGTTGGAAAAACCACATTACTGTTACCTTGTATTCATTATCCTGATGCTCTCAAGTAGTGCTACATGATTTGTTTGCCATCTTTTATTCATGTGTGAGCACGATGCTTCATGTATTCAGGTGCTTTGAACCTATTTGTTTTGTGGCCATGTTTGTGTGCACTCGAACCTTGTTCCCTTGTTAAAACTTGTTATACCATTGTGTATGTTGATCATTCTTATATTGTTGAACCACCATGACTAGTCTGTGCACCACACTTTGTTTGACATATATTTTGTAGCGCACTTGAACTTTAATGGTGCACCCCTGTCTTAATGCTGAGTGAACTTGATGTACCCTGAACATATGAGTTTGCACCATGTCTTGAAATGTTTTGATGCACCCTTACTGTTCCTTGCTCCATCTTTATGTACACATGTAGCTGCAAATTTCTGAACCATGCTTTTAACACAGACCTGAGATGTTGTACCATTGCTCGACCATGACCATGTATTGTTGCATCCACTTTGTAGTTGCTATACTTCATGTATATGCTACCTGTTTTTGCATGCACCAGTGTTGGATTGATTACTTGCTTTGTATACTTGCATCACCTTTGAATTTTATTTTACTTTTCGACCATTTTGACTTTTCATTTTTATTTGCACTTTTGGCTCGACCATTTGCGCACTGATTTGCACTGAGTCGAGAAGGTCCATGTGGCTACTCCTCAGTTGCTCGCTGATTGGCGGGGCAATGCACGCGTGTATATTTATACACGTGTGTACATGTAGCCATCAGTCAATTTTCCTGTCCCTGCATATCTGACCAAGTCTAGAAACATGATGAGAAACACACCGCAAATCTGAGGCAAATAAAATTTAAAAATAAATTTTTATTTGCTTTTATTTAATTTTATTTTTGTTGCAGTCTACTGTGTGTGTTCTTCTATATTGACAGGTATGAAGATGGACTGACTAAAAGCTGTGAACACAGAAGACTGAAGATGAAGACAAGAACAACATTAGTGTGTGTATATATGTAAGAAACAGTGTTTGTACAACTGAAAGAATATGTAATGAGGAATTTCTGTATTGATTGTGGACGTGAATAAGAATTGCACTACTATTTGTAATAAACAGATTTGATTGAAATAAAACATTATTTTTATTGTTCAATTCAATCTGTCAATTTTTATTTTGTTTGAATCTTTTAATAGTACAATGTCTGTGATGTGTTAAATGTGTCATGACAAAAATATTTGAATGTGTAAATAGTGGAGTGTTGTATACATACTATTTCAAATGTTGAAAATAAAATATTTATTCGAATAAAAACACTGTTTGGATATTCAGTTCTGTATAGTAGTGTTCTATTCAATAAATATTTATTTCTGTGTGTAAAATATAGAATAGTACTATTTACAAACACATTTATAAAAAAAATGTTTGTTATCATCAAACAAAAATCGCACTGTTATACTCAACAATCTCCCCCTTTTGATGATGACAAACATATACAAGATTTTGAATGTGTTAAATGTGTTTGTACATGAAATATATTACTCCCCCTATTTGTTTGCGCCCCCTACAACTGAACTCCCCCTATATATGTGAAAAAATATGAATGATGAAATCCAATTGACCATTCTCCCTCTAGAAATTTAATTTCCAATCTTAAAATATTTTTGAATTAAATACTCATCAATCAAAATCTTGACCATTCTCCCCCTTTTGTTATCATCAAAAGGATAATAGAAATTGAAACAGTGATGAATATAGACTAAATATATATATTCAGATTAAGAGAGAGAATATATATCGCAAATCCCATTTAATCAAACGAAAATCATAATAATCTTTAAATCAGAAGCAAATTTCACTTTCAGACTCAATGTATTTACGATGGATTTTATAGGATGAGGAGAGTTCAATAAAAATTGAATATTTGAATATGAATTTTAAAGATTTTAAATATGCTCAATAAAATGTGTTAAGCACTTTCTAACCACACATACCCAAAGGTCTTATAAATGGGGTTAGTAGTAACTTAACTTTATCCTCTCTAATGAGTTCCATCCATGCACAGCCCAAAGGTCTTTTAAGTGAGAATGGAAGAACATAGAGATTAAGGTAATTCACCCACGCATAACCGCGAGGATTTTTAAATGGGAGTGAATATCAAGGATAAATTATTTATTTATTATTTTATTTTTTATTTTTTTTTAAATTTCAAGAATAATTAGAACTCCCCAAATTAAATAAAACCATGATGAATGACAGAAATATGGTAGATATAGAAGATGGTCGTGAAATAAGCTCTAATTCAAAGATATTATAAAATCTGTCCAATCATCATGAGATTTAAAATATCATCTCCTCTAGTTATGAATTATAACATAGTCATAACCTATCACAAATTCATAAATCTATTAATAATTTTGATGAGTCACAAAACGGTTCAAATTAATCAATAATTTCAATTTTTGAATAAATAATCAAAAATAATTTTAAAAATGAAAATATCAATTTTAAGAGGAGTTTTTGAAAATATCAATGCAAGTTTGAAAATCAGTTTCAAAAATCAATCAGTAGAATATGAAATTATCTAATTTTTCTAATGTTGATTGTTCCTAGACAATTTTGAAACAACTTATATATTTAATTCAAATTGTCTATGGAATTTTAAAGATATTTAATTACTGATTTTTCAACTCATCGTCCAATCACCAAATCAAATCAATTTCCTTATCAGAGTAGCACAAGATCATTTTCAAAGCAAGAATCATGAGTGAAATTTTTAGAGAATTTTTAGACAAACACAAGAAACATTCAGCGATCAAATCTAAGCTAATTATTTGGGATCACAAAAAAATCAAAAGTTTCATAATCTAGGAAATTCAATAATCTATAATCAATGATTTCAAAATCGACCAAGAAAAAAAATAAACTAAAAGAAATAAAAACTAAAATGGAAAATAAACTAAAAGGAATTAAAATAAAAGTACGAGTTTAGAGATCATACCTGACTTACCATAATCAATTTGATCCAATAAATCTCCAACTCTGAATCTATGGCTAAGGAACTTCAAACAATTCAATAAAGAGGAACAACTTGAATTATATCTCTTTTAAGCACAGTCGTTCCTTAGCCTCCCTCGGTACCTAAATGATTATAGAATCGAGTGGTCTAACAAAAATTGTTTTACCACTCCTATCTTCGTTTACACGTTTTGGTACCCAAACCTGTTTAAATAACAATCCATTACTGTCCACTACAGTACCCTTTGGAACCCAAATTCGTTTAGAATTATTCAAATTTATTTTGTTATTTTTTGAAATCAAAACAAATTTAAATGAATTGTTTTTAAACGAGTTATCAATTTGTTTACGATTTAAAAACCCTTTGAAATTATTAAATTTCAAAAATTCAATTTGATCGTTTTCAAAGCCAATTAAAGGATTTTTAAAATCATTAAAATTTTGTTTTTTAACTTGATCGGATTCAAAACCAAGTGCCTTTTTATTATGAACAAAAAATTGATTTTTTAACAACATATTCAATGATTTCTCTCCTTTAGAAAATTTAGTCAAAGCTGACTCAAGTCGTTGAATTTTAAATTTAAGATCGCTATTTTCTTTCATTAAATTTGAACAACGATTAATAGCGATTTTCCTCTTTTCAGCATCAGTTTGTTTTAAAATCAAATTTTCGTTTTCAAGTGCTTTGATTTAAGCATTGGACTTGGAAATTTCAATTTCAATTTGTTTTCGTTTTTCAAAATCAAGTTTTTCAGATTCTCTAACCTTTTCAATCCCCTTTTCAAAATTATGATTTTTGTTCTTCAAATTCACGTTTTCACTTTTAAATAACTCAAGATCAGTTTTTAATTTCAAAGAATCGTTACTTGAAAATTGACATTTTTCGCATTCTGAAAACGGTAAATTCTTAACCTTTTCAAGTTTTCTTTCTAAACTATTATTTTCTTGAACTAGTTTTGACCTATCAGATTTCAATTTCTTAACTTTTAATTCAAGAGAATCAACAGTTTTCGTGAGGTCGTGACACATTAGAATTAATTCTTTATAGGTAAAATTCGATTCCTCGCCAGAATCATCTTCACTACCTTCTGAATCAGATTGTGCCATAAGACACACATTAGCTTCTTCTTCATCACTTTCAGAAACTTCTTCTCCTTCCTCGTTATCCCATGTAGCAGCAAAAGCCTTCTTCTTCCTTCTGAACTTCTTCCTCTTTTCATTTTTAAGTTGTGGGCAATTTGGTTTGATATGTCCGGGTTTCTTGCAATTGTAGCAAAACACTTCATCGTCTGAACTATCTGAAGTTTCGGACATGTCGATTTTTGAATTCTTCTTTCGTTGTTTGTGTTTTCCTTTGGCCCACTTTTTCAAAACCATGGCTAGCTCTTCAGCGGGATCATCATCATTACTTTCAACATAATTATTTAGAGCGATCGTCTTTTTCTTTGATTCAGAATCCTTTCGTTCTTCTCTTGCTTTTTACTCCATCTCGTAAGTAATCAGATTTCCGATCAACTCTTCCATGCTTACTTTATTCAGATCTTTTGATTCTTGTATCGCTGTCACCTTAGCTTCAAAATTCATCGGTAGCGCTCTCAATATTTTTCTGATCAATTCCACTTCAGTATAGGTTTTGCTAAGAGCTTTTGCAATGTAGACTAGTGACGAGAAGCGTCCATACATCTCTTTTATATCTTCGTCTCTTTGCATAGAGAAATTTCCAGATTCGTTGCTGAGTAGAGAGAGACGAGATTCCTTCACTTGAGATGTACCTTCGTGTGTGACCTCTAACGTATGCCATATTTCTTGCGCAGTCTCACAATGAGAAATTCGATTAAATTCAGTTTTATCAAGAGCACAGATTAAAGCATTCATCGCTTTGGCATTAGTTGAAAATATTTTTTTATCATTAGTATCCCACCTATCTTTTGATTTAGGAATTTCAACACCACTAATAATAACAATGGGAGATCTATAACCCATTTCAATAATATCCCACACATCATAATCGACTGAACTCAAATAAATTTTCATCCTAGCTTTCCAATATGCATAATCAGTTCCACTAAACATTGGTGGCCTAGCTATGGACTGACCCTCAGAAAACGTGTTATTAGACAGATTCATGACTCTAGAGTTAAAATAAAATAAAAAATACCTGCTATAATACCACTTGTAGGATCTAAATTAACCCTAGAGGGGGGTGAATAGGGTTTATGACAGATTTTTACAGAATAATTAAATAATCACAGCACAGATAATAATCAGAATAAATGCGGAAAAATATATAACACACAGATATACCCAGCTTCGGCAAAACCCTGCCTACTGCTGCATTCCCCAAGGTTTCTACTAGGAGTTAAAACAATCTCTACGATTATAATCACCTGTAAACTCGCGACACTTTCTCCCAACTGTTCTTAACCCTACGCTCAAAACCCTGCACTGGTTTCTATCCCTGAAACCAGATTTCCTCGAATTACAATTCCCGTAATTCGTCTCACTAGTTTTAGAGACAAACTAGAAAATTCTCACTCGATTACAATTTGAAATTAGAAAACAAATAAAACAATTTAAAACACCTTTTAAACAAAAATTAGAAATCCTTAGGAGTTTAAAATAGGGTTATTCCCCTTTATATGAAAACTAGACCGGCCCTTTCCTAATTGCTTCACCACTTCTCTCTTGCCTGATCTCTTTTCCTCTAAAGTAAAAATGGCGGCGGCTTTCCTAGGGTATATTGAAATCTCCTGAAATGATTCGATACTTGATGAACTTTTAATCTCCGAAGCACGAGACCCTTGATGCTATATCGTCTCTGATGTTCTTTAATTTGTAGTCGCGATCTCTTTTGATTGAGTTGAAGGATCCAAGTACTCTCCTTTTTCTGGTATGATTTTAAATTGGAATTTCTTCTTTGATTGTGCTTGAACTTGGATAATCATAAGCCTATGATGATTGGTGTATTTATAGGAATAAAATTCCTAAAATTTTGCTCTGATTTCGTGTATTACTTGGTCGAGATATATACATAAATTTTGGACCTTGAACTCTTCGTGGCTTTGAATTGTTCTTCAACTTCTGGAGATTTCTTCGATTTGAGTATTGCGTTAACTTCTGAAACTTTTGATTAAGTCTTACTTCAAAAAAAAATCTCAAAAAAATATCCATGAATTCCTTTTGAGCTAATTTTCTGGAACTTTGATTAATATCATTTTGGGCTGATATTATCTTGCATAAACTGCATCAAAAGAACTGATATGAACCTGTACTGTACTCATTCTTCGAATTTGACAATTTCTGGATTTAAACTTTCTTCTTATGAACAGATGTTAAACTTGATTTGCCAAAACACACTCGACTTATTCTTCCTATTTTTGCACTGACTTCTCGGCTTGTTTAAATGAGCCTTTTGTAATACTTCATGATATGCTGCTTCACTATTTTAAAAATAAACTTGTACACTGTGATGATTATATTCACCTTATTTATGCCTCTGCATATCATTTTGATGCTAAACTCCATTTTTGATCGCAGTTTGTACACTTTTAATAAGAACAGATATAACTTGAGTTTGTCTTGAGAACAGATGCTATTATTTCTTTTCCATTCTCTGGATTGTGGTATTCCACTACTCGACCACATTGGTTTCACTCTTCACCTTGTTCATGAATTTCGGCTTGAGCTTTATTTGACTATACTGCTCTTGCTCGTCAACATGTATATTTGAATTAATACTGCAATGTCTTCAAAACATATTGCTTTGATGTTTCACCAGTTCCATGTCTTGACACTCCTTTGACTTTGTAGCTCCACTTGTATATTACTTTTCACCTCTTTGTATATTGGCTTGATGTTGGCACCTGCTTAGATGTTATTCACATGTTGTTAAAAAAACTTATGTAAATGCTGAATTAGCTGCACCATGCAAAGTCACCATGTTCACACTTTTGCCACTTCCTGTATGCATGTGAGCTCGACCATTGTTGCAGTTGTAACTTGCTGCTATACTTATTGATGCTGAACATTGACCATGTTGGAAAACCACATTACTGTTACCTTGTATTTATTATCCGGATGCTCTCAAATAGTGCTACATGATTTGTTTGCCATCTTTTATTCATGAGTGAGCACCATGCTTCATGTATTCATGTGCTTTGAACCTATTTGTTTTGTGGCCTTGTGTGTGTGCACTCGAACCTTGTTCCTGTTTGACCCCTTGTTAAAACTTGTTACACCATTGTGTATGTTGATCATTCTTATATTGCTGAACCACCATGACTAGTCTGTGCACCACACTTTGTTTGACATATATTTTATAGTGCACTTGAACTTTAATGGTGCACCCCTGTATTAATGCTGAGTGAACTTGATGTACCCTGAACATATGAGTTTGCACCATGTCTTGAAATGTTTTTATGCACCCTTATTGTTCCTTGCTCCGTCTTTATGTACACATGTAGCTGCAAATTTTTGAACCATGCTTTTAACATAGACCGGAAATGTTGTACCATTGCTCAACCATGACCATGTATTGCTGCATCCACTTTGTAGTTGCTGTACTTCATGTATATGCTGCCTGTTTTTGCATGCACCAGCGTTGGATTGATTACTTGCTTTGTATACTTGCATCATCTTTGAATTTTATTTTACTTTTCGACCATTTTGACTTTTCATTTTTATTTGCACTTTTGGCTCGACCATTTGCGCACTGATTTGCACTGAGTCGAGAAGGTCCATGTGGCTACTCCTCAGTTGCTCGTTGATTGGCAGGGCAGTGCATACGTGTATATTTATACACGTGTGTACATGCAGCCATCAGTCAATTTTCCTGTCCCTGCATATCATACCAAGTCTAGAAACATGATGAGAAACAAACCGCAAATCTAAGGTAAATAAAATTTAAAAATAATTTTTTATTTAATTTTATTTTTGTTGCAGTCTATTGTGTGTGTTCTTGTGAATTGACAGGTATGAAGATGGACTGACTAAAAGCTGTGAAGACAGAAGACTGAAGATGAAGACAAGAACAGCGTTAGTGTGTGTATATATGTAAGAAACAGTGTTTGTACAACTGAAAGAATATGTAATGAGGAATTTCTGTATTGATTGTGGACGTGAATAAGAATTATACTACTATTTGTAATAAACAAATTTGATTGAAATAAAATATTATTTTTATTGTTCAATTCAATTTGTCAATTTTTATTTTGTTTGAATCTTTTAGTAGTACAATGTCTATGATGTGTTAAATGTGTCATGACAGAAATATTCAAAAATATTTGAATGTGTAAATAGTGGAGTGTTGTATACGTACTATTTCGAATGTTGAAAATAAAATATTTATTCGAATAAAAACACTGTTTGGATATTCAATTCTGTATAGTAGTGTTTTATTCAATAAATATTTATTTCTGTGTGTAAAATTTAGAATAGTACTATTTACAAACACATTTATAAAAAAAATATGTTTGTTATCATCAAACAAAAATCACACTGTTATACTCAACAGGATACTCAAAATTAAATATAGATTCATTAAAAAAAGATATATTCAAATTTCAACAACTTTTATATTTTTATAAAATTTCAAATTTGACACAAAACCGACTTTTTGGAAAATTTTATAATTCAATAGATTTGACACATCAATATATTTATTAATTAAACTTCATTGTTTAAATTTAAATTTTTATAAATTAAATTTAATTTAAATAACACAAGTTGAGTTATTTAAACAATTGTATTCAAATTGACAGTTGTTTGATTTCATTGTTCAAATGGTATTTGTTATTATTTGTTTACAAAATCAAATCCATTTATTTCATTTCATTCAAAATAAATTAAAGTTTTAAATATTAAGATTTTAAATTCCAATCATATTACTAATTACAAACCAATTAAAAATTTAGGTTGTTGCATGTAGCAACAGTTTGTGATCGTTTATCTATTTTTTTTCTTATATTAGCAATGTATCAACTAGTCCAAGCATTCTGAAAATTGATTATTATTATTATGTTTTAGGAAATTTTGATTGCTAACAGGTTTTATTGCTTATGGGGTTTTTACCAGTCGTATCAAAGTAGCAATATTGTCTCAAATAGTGGCAATATACAAGTTGAAAATCAATCTAGAAAGTGTAGATTATTAGGTTAGCAAAGGAATGTTGTCGTAGAAACAATAATTGCATCTACTGATCCTACTATTTTAGTGCACCACGTTCCATCAAGAACAGATACTTGGAAGGTTTGGGTTGATTCTGTAGTGGACCTCGAAGTTGTTTTATGTCGGTCTACTTGAGATATTTATACTATTGGAAGGCGGATGGGACGAATGTTGGTTGGCTTAAGGAGTATCATTTTTGATTTGTACATGTATGTACTTTTATTTTATTGATATATATTATTGATTGAGTTATGTTTTCTAATGGAGTAACGAATTCAAAAATGTTGTAAACTTGAATTGTTTTCGATTTACTATAAACGCGAACGATTCGTGTTGTTACAACTAACTGAAGTGGTTACGGTTGATATTAATAAAATATTGGTTTTAATTATAATACCATGAAATTTATGGTAAATAGAAGCTATAAGAATTTAGCTACAACTAGAAATAGCAGTTCTAAAAGAGAGTTTTACAATAGCTGGGAGCATTTGTGAAACAGTATTTTATGACTGCATAAAGTAGCTATGAATATATTTTTTACAACTTCCATAAGCATCTGTAAAAGGGTCTTTACAACTACCGTAAACAGTTGTAAAAGGATGGTTTTACAACTATCATAAATAGTTGTAGAATAGCCCAACCCTATTACAACTTCGGATATATAGACTGGTTGATGCCATTTGTAATAGACATATTACAATTGATTTTAACACTTATAAAAGGGTATTTTTATTGTAGTGATCTCATCGTATGAACCAATAGATGCAACATTTTATTATACATTCTAGCCCTCCGGTAGCTTTAAATCAGGTAGGTTCCTTTGCATACTCGACTTTTTAGATGGTATCCATTCACATTCTACAGTCTCGTTCATGGGGTCCATATTTCTGCGTCCGTCTTATCATCCATATAATATGTGATTGTGATCTAGTGGACGTCTCTTATTTATACATTTATCCCACCTCATTCACATCCAAGGAACTTTTGGCTCCAACTCTTCTTGTTGTGCTTTCACAATTTTATCCTTCGTTTTGTTGCTCAATATCATTCCTTGATCATGCTCCATCCATTCTAAGTCAACATCAATCATACCCATACCTCATTTACTTGGTAGCAACTTTTACACTTGGGTCAGCTATTTATAGATGAACATTTTTGAGATAAGCTTCTAAAAATGCTTTAGCATGTTCCTCATATTCAACACATTGCATCGGAAAAGTTTCAAGATTAAACTGCTCAGGGATGTCACAACTCACATCAGGGTTGTGACCTTCAACTAACCACTAAGCTTAATCGAGTTGAATTACGTCTTGACTCTAATTTTCCTAAAGTTTGTCCTTGGAATTGCATTATTCTGCATCTTTCACATCTAACATCCAATTTTCCCCTCACTTCCTTAGGTTGGAGCCAATGCTTAACTTGGTCCAACTTGTCAAGAATGGAGTTGTAAAGTACTGTCCCATTTTCAACTATCTTTTTGACAAAGTTCTGCTTCGTCATTTTGTGTTGTTTTTCAAGTAATTTGTACCCGTTTTACTGTTGTTCCCTAGTCCAATTTGATCATTAAAGTCTGGTCGGTGACTATGGAATTTTTCCTTAAAAAATTTAATGAATTATTATTTTTCTTTTTGCAATGTAAACAATGGAAAATGTTATATATTATTAGCAGCACATTAAAATGAGAGCTTAATGATTGACCAGTGGAGAAAAAGATAAGGCGTCAAATAATGTGCTGTGAAAACATCAGATTACAATATAAACTTATAATTCGAATCCAAAGCACGAGAAATGTAAAGGGATGCACAACTTCTATAGTGATTCGACACTAGAGCCTACATCTACTTTGTAGTAATCATTCATCATATTATTGTACATTACAATGTTTGTACAAGTTCAGATAATTTGAGTGTGCAAAGTTGTATGATTAAATAATAAATAACTTGCTAATTCATAACTTCAACCAAAAATACCCTTGATCTTCTTCCTTGAGCCAAGGTGTGTTGGTATGACAAACAATGTCCAAAAAGTAGCTCCAAAGCCCAAGCGTCTGTAGAACCAAGTGTATGCCAAAAAGTTGTAAACAGACGTTTATGTAACGTCTAAAAGTCCAAGAGATGTACAAAAGTCCAAGAGATCCCAAAAAGTTGCAGACAAGCATTTACGAGTCCAAGAAATATCCAAAAGTCCAAGCGAATCCCAAAATGTTGTAGAGAAACGTTTATGTAATGTCTATAAGTCCAAATGATGTCCAAAAGTAATGAAGATGATGATGGAAGCCATTAATAGTGTCTTGGAACTTCAATCATGTATGTCAAAGTGTAGGCAAAGTCCAAAAATGTCAATCCCTTTAAATGCCAAGCAAGCACTACATCAGAAATGCAAATTAGGTAGTGCTTTGAGCTGTATCTAATGAGAGTACGCAGTGCTTTGGGTCGTGTCAATTTGTTGTGTGTTTGTCAATTAGATACAGTCTTAAGTCGTATCTAATTAGCATAAAAGATACGACCTTAAGTCGTATCTAATTGCAAAAAAGATATGGCCTTAAGCCGTATCTAATTGCAAAAAAGATACAACCTTAAGCCATATTTAATTGGCAAAAAAGATACGGCCTTCAATTGTATCTAATACCCTATATTTAATTTATGTAATTTATCAATTTGATATAGCAGCATAACTCATTCAAAAGCTGCTTCAATATACAAAGCATTAATCCAAAATAAGACAGCTTGAACTATAAATACACCCAATAAATATGATCAATATATAACTAAAGTGTACAAACAAACAACAAATTGTTAAGTGTACAAATATTGTATCCTCTAGTCAGCAAATTTAAGTTTACAGCATAATATGCATTCTTCCATATGTCTCACAAGCCATCCATGATTTTTTGTTTGCGATATGACCAGTAAGTTCTATAAGTATGTCTACTTTATTCTCTCTAACCATGTTAACTACTTTTTTCTCATCGATGCCATATATATCCCTCCACAAACTACCCTTTCTCAATACTCTATCCTTGAATTTATGGGTTTAGCATCTACCTGTAAGAATAAGAGAGATTCATATAATGTAAAAGATGGCAATGTTAGAATCTTCTGAAGATGAATTAAACAAAAGTAAAAAAAAAATAAGAAATAGGTAATATGCCATCACAGTACCAGAATATACAATGGTGGAAATTTGCATGAAGGGCTTACTAGTCTGGTCCAATTAGTTTAAAGGACACGACTTTTAAAGAATAAGTTTCAAGGACAAAAAAATGTCGCGGCCGTTATTTTGCAAATCTGATACCCTAGTTGATCTTCATTAAAATGGAGATTTTCAAAAGCTTTTCAAGTTACAAACAAATCAGTTGAACGATTCGATTTTATTTCTACAGCCACAATCGATTGAATGAATTGACTGAACGATTTGATTTTCAAAAGCTTTTCATTTTATGTCATGTGTTGATGAAGTGAAGGATGATTGTTGTGTTTTAATGATGGGTGGTTGGTTTCAGAGTGCATAGAAATGCAAAACAGAGAGAAGATGGGAAGCAAATGGAAATCAAATTTAAAACAATAATTAACAATACTTCAAGTGCAATGTAAAATATAATTTTGTATGGATTGAATGTAGGTGCATTTCCAATTTTGTAACTAATAGTTATTATGTTCACATAGTTTTTTTCATGTACTTCTTTTCATATTTTCAGATAAAGATAAACACTTTTTTCTTTTTCAGAGAAGGAAGAATAGGCTGCAGTAATGATATAACGGAATACTGGTTCGTTTATGTGATTTAACTGGGAAACTGTCTGCTCATGTATATATTTTTGATACAATGGAATACTAGTTTTAAGTGTCTGTCATGTATATATTTTTATATTTTTCATATAATGATAAGTACTTTTATCTTTTTTAGAAAAGGAAGAACAACTTGCAATAATGATCAAAATCATATTGGCATACTTGAACTTTTTTGGTATACTGTGTACTACAGTACAATTAAAATCGCAAACAATGTAGAAGTTGTAGCTATTGTTTTTAACACAAAAAGATAATTAGAAAGGAAGAACACCCAACTGCGTAACTTCCCACTGTTCTTTCCAGCTCCTTTATACACAAATTTGCACAGCTCATTTATGGTTTTAACTCCGCAACAAAGAATAATTAACAAAAAAAAACTAAGGTCACCAGAACAAAAAACAAATAAACATGACTCTACAAGTTCGTAGACATTCTATTTACAAGAACAACAATAAACAATACAACTGCGACTATCATGGTAGATCAATCTCCATATCGTTGCACCCAATAAATAATGCTTATTGATCCTCGAATTCCTACAAAGGAAATTTGAATATGTATCAGCAAGGATGAAATTAGAAAGAAGGAAAAATAATTGATAAAATGATAACATATTTTTGACTTAGTTAGCCTACCATGAATTTGGAGTTATATGCTCTAGTGTTGTAATTTATTATTTAACTAAATTTTGGCATATCTTTTGATACTCATAAACAACTAAAAACATTTTGTTATAATTTATTATGTAACTAAGTTGTTTATACAAAAACACAAATGCTTTTATCTTTTTTATGAAGGCTTTAAATCAAGTTCATATGGTATGTAATAATTGTAAATAATGAGTAAAACATTAAACTTGTTTAACATGTATCCTTTTTTTTTCAAACATAAGTAGAGCTAAACATGTAATTATCTTTTTTAAATCTGAAATTCATTTTAGAAAAGATAGATGAAACTATATTTTTTAAATCTGAAATAAATTAAGATATTCTACTAAATATTTAAAAATTTGTTAATTACAAAAATGCAATTCTATAATCAAAAGTTCATTTTTATCACTAACATTGCATATTTGCAACTAACAGTTAACACATGACATATATATTCATTTATCTTTTTCAAATCTGAAGTTCAATTTTGAAAAGATAGAAGCATTTATCTTTTTTAAATCTGAAATAAAATAAGATATTTCACTAAACATTTAAAAATTGTTAATTACAAAAAAGCAATTCTATAATCAAAAGTTCAGTTTTATTATTAACATTGCATATTTGCAACTAACAATTAACACATGACATATATAACCATTTATCTTTTTTAAATCTGAAGTTCAGTTCTGAAAAGATAGATGCAACTATCTTTTTTAAATCAGAAATAAATTAATATATTCTACTACATTTAATAGTTGTTAATTTCAAAAATGCAATTTTGTAATCGAAAGGTCGGTTTTATCATTAACATTGCATATCTGAAACTAACAATTAACACATGACACACACATACACACACACACACACATATATATATATATATATATATATATATATATATATATATATATATTCATGTATCTTTTTTTAATCTGAAGTTCAGTTTTGAAAAGATAGATGCATCTATCTTTTTTAAATTTGAAATTAAATAAGATATTCTACGTAAAAATTAAACATGTTAATATTTATCATTTAGTAAATATAAAATAAAATAAGTTATTCTATGTAAAAAAAAAAACATGTTAGTATTTATAATTTAGTTAAAGATAAAATAAGATAGTCTATGTAACTTATCTTTTATCTTTTAGTAAAAGATTGATGCAATTATCAATTTTAAATCTGAAATAAAATAAAGTATTCTATGTAAAAAATAAACATGTTAATATTTATCATTTAGTAAAAGATAAAATAAGATATTCTATGTAACTTATCTTGTATCATACTAAATATGAATGAAAAAAGATATTCTATGTAACTTATCTTTTATCTTTTAGTAAAAGATAGATGCAATTAACTTTTTTAAATCTGAAATAAAATAAGTTATTCTATGTCAAAAATAAACATGTTAATATTTATCATTTTGTAAAAGATAAAATAAGATAGTCTATGTAACTTATCTTTTATTGTAATAACCCAGAAAACTAAGCCAATTTAAAATTTTTATTTTTGCAATTTCGATGAATTTGAATATTTAAAATGGGTTATTTTAAATAATAACAACGAGAAATTTATTTTGAATAGAATTAGAATGTATATATTCATTTGGATCGATATTAGAATATAAATATTTTATTTTAAATATAAAAGGAATTGAAAATGGCGCGGTGGTTTGAAAATTCGATTTCAAAGTTCAAATGAATGTAAAGGATTCAAAATAAACCAGATTTTAGTGAAACCAAAAATATTAGAATCTAATTGAGAATATATTTCCAACGAATCTGAAAAATTGAAATTTCATAGCAGGGATAAAAAGTTATGCCCAGTTGAAATTTCAGAATAGTCGCTATAGAATTCTAGCGCTTAAAAATGGAAATTTTGCAAACGGTCTCAGAATTTGACGAAATTAGTTTTGTTAGGTCCGTATCGTCAATACGAAGCTAGAAATAAATTTTCTGGAATTTTTAGGGTCCATATGTGACCGCAGAAAATTGAGATATACGTTTAAAATTGAATATATAGATTTATATTTAAATTTGAAGAAAACTGATCGAAACAGTCAAATTAGCTTATGAAACATATCCCATTGTATTCGGAATGGGGCTATTACGTTAGGGACGACAGTCGTTGGGTCCGGTTTTGAGTTCGTATGCAAAAGCACATATTTTGGAATTAAAATATTAATAAAATAATATATATAACCCCCTTTGTTTTCTCTCTCTCCCCACACTTCTCAAAATCGGTCAACCTAAAATAAATAAAAAAGAAAAGAAAAAGGAAGCAGCCCCGTCGATCCACGTCACCGCCCAGGAGGGTGCCTTCGCCGTCGCCGGAGAGGTGCGCCCGACCTCAGCTGACGTCGAGACCCTCCTCCTCCCCTCCTGTACACACGGGCGTCCCCCACCAATCAAAGACCAGCAAACCCTAAGCCCAAAACGCCTCCCCCAGCGTCGTCGTGGCCCATCACCACCACACCCGACCTGCTACCTCCCTCCTCCAGCCACATACGCCCTCACCACCGCCATACCCTCTCTCCGCTGCTCCCTCCTCTCGATTTCAATCCGCGGAGCACCACACTTCCACCGCAAACACCCGGCTCTGTCGAGCACTACTCCGGACCATTTGTGAGTTCTATTTCCTTTATTTGGTTTATGTAGGAAGTTAAAAATAGGATTTTTGAAATAAAAAAAGATAGGGTTTTTAAAATACAAAAAGCTTCTATTTTCTAGTACATAAAGATTCAATTTTTAATCTAATAAAGATTTGATTTTTTAGCATATAAAGATAATATTTTTAGAAGAGTAAAAAATACGATTTTTAATTCATGAAAGATAATATTTTTAGAAGAGTAAAAATACGATTTTTAATTCGTTAAAGATAATATTTTTAGAAGAGTAAAAAATACTATTTTTAATTCAAGAAAGATAATATTTTTAGAAGAGTAAAAATACGATTTATAATTCAAGAAAGATAATATTTTCAGAAGAGTAAAAATACGATTTTTAATTCATGAAAGATAATATTTTTAGAAGAGTAAAAATACGATTTTTAATTCATGAAAGATTATATTTTTAGAAGAGTAAAGATATGGTTTTCATATGTAGAAAGATTTGATCTTTAATAATAAAAAGAATAGATATTGTTATAGAAAGGATCATATTTTGTTATAAAAAATCATATTTTTATGTTGATGTTTATATTATAAAAATTATATTTTTATAATTCATTTTTCCATATCTTTTTATTTCACTACATGTATGAAAATTATATTTCGCTACTGTATAAAAATCATATTTATTTATTTTTCACTGTTAAAAATCTTATCTTTCCTTGATCAAAATATAATCTTTTCATTTCCAAAAATATGATCTTTTTTATAACAAAATATGATCCTTTCTATAACAATATCTATTCTTTTTACTATTAAAGATCAAATCTTTCTACATATAAAAACCATATCTTTACTCTTCTAAAAATATAATCTTTCATGAATTAAAAATCGTACTTTTACTCTTCTAAAAATATTATCTTTCATGAATTAAAAATCGTATTTTTACTCTTCTAAAAATACTTTCTTTCATGAATTAAAAATCGTATTTTTACTCTTCTAAAAATATTATCTTTCATGAATTAAAAATCGTATTTTTTACTCTTCTAAAAATATTATCTTTAATGGATTAAAAATCGTATTTTTACTCTTCTAAAAATATTATCTTTCATGAATTAAAAATCGTATTTTTTACTCTTCTAAAAATATCATCTTTATATGCTAAAAAATCAAATCTTTATTCGATTAAAAATCGAATCTTTATGTACATGAAAATCGAAGCTTTTTGTATTTTAAAAATCCTAGCTTTTTATATTTAAAAATCTTATTTTTAACTTCCTACATATACCAAATAAAGGAAATAAAACTCACAAATGGTCTGGAGTAGTGCTAGACAGAGCTGGGTGTTCGCGGTGGAGGTGTGGTGCTCCGTCGATTGAAATCAATAGGAGGGAGCAGCGGAGAGAGGGTATGGGGTGGTGAGGGCGTATGTGGCTGGAGGAGGTAGGTAGCAGGTCGGATGTGGTGGTGGTGGGCCACGACGACGCTAGGGGAGGCGTTTTGGGCTTAGGGTTGCTGGTCTCTGATTGGTGGGGGATGGCCGTGTGTACTGGAGGGGAGGGGGAGGGGGAGGGTCTCGACGTCAGCTGAGGTGGGGTGCACCCCTCTGGCGACGACGGAAGCTCAAGGTGGCGGCGAAGGCACCCTCCTGGGCGGCGACGTGGATAGACGGGGCTGCTTCCTTTTTCTTTTTTATTTATTTATTTTAGGTTGACCAATTTTGATAATTGTGGGGGAGAGAGAGAAAACAAAGGGGGTTATATATTATTTTATTAATATTTTAATTCCAAAATATGTGTTTTCGCATACGAACTCAAAACCTGAACAGTATGAAGTAACAGTTTAAAAATGTGATTTTTAATAATAAACCGCGTGAAACAGATTGCGATGGAACCGACTGGACGCGAACGGAATTAAAACAGAAATACAGAAACAAAACCGGTGGAGTGGAAACCAAAGGTGAGAACTCCTCACTTTTAATTTTTTTTCTAGTTGAAATATTTACTGGGATGTGGACGGTGCTTAGCAACACCCGACACCCGTTGTCCACAGACCATGGATGACTTGTTTGTTTAATTGATGTGTTGTGAAAGTTGATTGTGTGAAGTGGAATGAATAAAATATTTTATAGTTAAAAATATGATTTTTAATGTGTATATAAAATAAATATTTATAAACGAATCGGATGATTTGTTTATGTACACCCATTTGACTGATATTGATTGGGACGATAAATTTTACACATCGCCCAACTGTACAAATAAAAATATGTATTTGTTGATTTGAAACCCCACAAGGGTGTTGGGATGATATTTGGCATACACTAATCCCAATTATTTAGTTGTATGTCGACCGATTGGTTGACAGACTGTGTAAGCGTTAATTATTTATATTTAATGCTTATGCAGTTGTGCGGTGCACTTTGGATGATGGTTGATTATTTATCGTTGCTATTATACACATTTGTTGTATGAATTCCATATAATAACATTATATGGTAATTGGTTTGGCCTCATTCCAATGTGGAAAATAAAGAATATTATAAAATAAAGACTCATGTGTTGAATAGAATAAATAGTCATGTGTTGACAATACTCATGTGTTGAGAATATTCATGTGTTGAAACTTATCATGTGTTGAAAGAAATATTTTAACAATAAAATTTACATATTTATCATATATAAAATTAGAAACTAAGTGGAAACTAGATAAGACGAGTGGTTTCCTGGATATTGATCTGATGTTGGTTTCGGCCTTCGGGGTTAATATTTAGGGAATTGTTCTCTTGCTAATTTACGGTTAGAGTCTGATTAAGAATTAAACGATATAAAACACAATTTTATCAAATATATAAAATAACAAAAATAGTCATGTGTTGACAATACTCATGTGTTGAGAATATTCATGTGTTGAAACCATTCATGTGTTGAATAAAATATATATATTCATGTGTTGAAGGAAACATTCATTTGTTGAATAGAATAACGAAGTTATTGAAATATATAAAGCTGTGTTGATTAGAGATGCGCCATTTTGATGCAAATGATATTTATATCGATTATATTCGTTTTTATAATGAATATAGAAAAGGAAGTGATTTCAGAATATAACGTTTTAAAAATATTACCATTTATATATTAATGATATGGAATATTCAATTTTGATTTAAAATTGAATATAAAGTTGATATTGTTTGGAAAACGAATTTAAAACGATTTATAAAATACGTTTTGAAAGGAAATCGACGAAATATATATAATATATATATTATATATATAATTGTTTGAATAGAACGCCAGTTCGCAAATTTCGACCATTAACTTCGAATGGACGTTACGGGAAATCCGACCGTCGGATTCTCCTAAAACTGGAACCATTGGGTTCGTATCGAAAAGAGCTTTCTAATGAATATTAGAGATTTGAAATCTAACGGTTGGATTTGGAGTTATGTCCAAATCAAATTTGGAAAAGGTCGTTGTAAGTGTAGTTCGATGGCCGTTGATCGTAATCGACTGTACGGGCCTTGATAAAATTATTAAAAATATTAATAATTTGTGTAAAATCATAAGAAATGATTTGGAAAGAATTGGGATGAAAAATTCCATATTTGAAAAATAAAAATAGATTTTTTATCGAAATGAACTAGTTTTGAACTAGAATTACAATTCCATTTATTTTTAAAATAAATAAATTGGATTTGAAATGGTTTTGAAAATAACCAGAAATTCCAATAATTGAATTGGAATGGATTTGAATCGAAATTGTCTTTGGAATATTTCGATGTTGGATTTCGTGATTATACAGATATTGTTATGGATATTTGAAAGATATATTTATATCGTTATTTCCATTACGATATTTGTTGGTCGTAGAATTTGATATTGAATATAAGCCGATATATTTTCTATTAAGAGTCTTGTATTTAATATCAAATGGGAATTGGGTTTGTCGTGAATGGTGTCTTCGTTAACACTGTTCTTGGACCCAATGGAGTTAAGAAAATCAGAAACTAACTGAAGATTAGTTAAGTTGAATGGTTTCCTGGGTATTGATCTGATGTTGGTTTTGGACTTTGGGGTTATTACTTAGGGAATTGTTCACTTGTTGATTTACGGTTAAAGGCTGAGGGAATAGAATGTGATTTTGGGTTTATCGTGAACCGTGTTTTAAATGACATTGGTTCTTTAACCCGGTTAAAGACAGGATATGATTTCCCAAGTTAAATAATCATTGATAGTGATTTTTGGGAAGATTAAAACCAAGTGGAGCTTTAATGAATCTTTAATTAGATTGAAATGATCGAGAATGGAGTATCACCAGTTCTGGTTGCAGTCATAAAGGGGGATTCTCGCTTCGCGGTTTGATGGCGTACGGGAGACTCTTACCCCCACATGTCCCTTTTGAGGGTTGGTTAGGCAGTGGCTGGGAGGCTCGAGAGGGTCGCCGTAAAACAAATATATTGGGGGACCAGTGTAAGCCACGGTGGGTTTTACCTGCTGCAATGGAGGATGAAGAGATGGTTGCAAATCCTACTGGATTTCGCGTTGTTGTCACATTTATCTTTCAGTAAAAGGTAGATGCAATTATCTATTTTAAATCTGAAATAAAACAAGCTATTCTATGTAAAAAAATAAACATGTTAATATTTATCCTTTAGTAAAATATAAAATAAGATATTATATGTAACTTATTTCGTATTCTACTAAATATGAAATAAAAAAAGATATTCTACGTAACTTATCTTTTAGTAAAAGATAGACGCAATTGCCTTTTTTAAAATATGAAATAAAATATGATATTCTATGTAAAAATAAACATGTTAATATTTATCATTTAGTAAAAGATAAAAAAAAAATTCTATGTTACTTATCTTTTAGTGCTTTTATCATAATAAATCCAAATCATAACAAAAACAACAAATATGTTTAAAATGTATCAGTAATTATCAAATATTACAAAGGTTTAATATGTAATTAAATCATTCAAATCAAATGATAAACAACTTTATCTTTTTAAGCTATCAAATAAATTAACATCTACCACTGAACATATATGTATGAACAGTTTCATCATCACTATAAATTGATTCATATTACGTATTATTGACCCACTAAGTATATGCATATGATTAACAAAACAAAATAAATGTTTTACATGCATCAGTAATTTTCAAATATTACTAAATTTTAATATGTAATTAAATAATTTGAATTAAAAGATAAACACCTTTATCTTTTTAAGTTGTGAAACAAAATAAAATCTACCACCGAATATATGCGTATAAACTGTTTTATATAGCAAATAAAATCAATCAGTGAATGACTACTTACTTCAGCTAACAAAAACAATCGATATATAGCAAACAAAAAATTTGAGGAACAACAAACAACAAAGATAAACAAGTTTCGTCACCTGAATAAAGGTGAGGCGATTAACATCAGCAAATAGTGAATAGAAATTGCGTCTTAGTTTCGTCACCTGAATAAAGGTGATACGATTAACATCAGCAATCAATATATAACAAATAGCAGAAATAAAAAAATTACTTACTTGTTCAGCTGAGAAAAGTGATGCGGTTGGATTTCTTCATCCAATCGACAAATCAGCTGAGGCGATTTTGTTTCGAAAGTAGATTAGCAGCAAATTTGATTTCGAAAGTATAAAGATGAAGAAGAAAGCGGATTTGAAATTGATTTCGGGTTTTTTTGAGCGTCGAGAATGCATACGAAATGAGATGATAAAATTTCGTCCTTAAAAATAATTATTTTAAACCTGGGTCCTTAGAATTAATTGGTTGAGGGGAGTAAGCCTTTATTGTAAAATGCCCCTATACAATTCATGTCCAGATTAACTTCAATGTTACTAATCATCAAAATGTGAAAAAAGTTGGCGATAGTGAGCAGTATGTTAAATTATGCAATCAATCAATATTACCTGTAAGCTTCAAAGAGTTTATTATCAACCCCCTCATTTATGTAGTTCGTGGCGAGCAACTGATTATGTAAATGGATTAGTTGCCAGATAAAACTAGGAAATAAGAAACAATGATCAGTCCTTCAAAAAATATAATCGAGATACTCCTTAAAAGTAAAAACCCAAGAGGCATTAAAGAAACTAACATGTTAAAAAAAATTATTACACAGTGAGGCATCTTTTTATTTACCCGCAAATTTCTATGGAATGTCACAAATAGTGTGCATCTTTGTGTAAGCTTAAGTCTTAAACAAGGAAAGGTGCAAAGATGTAAAAATGAGATGCAGCTTTAGAACCATATTTTTTTTGCATAATATCAAATAAAAGAACTTCAAGCTAGCAAATTTGAAAGCTTGTAAAGGTAGCATGAATAAATCCAATTTCAGTTCCATTACTTATTTACTATGGCTAGGACTTATGAAAGGTCAAAATATAAGGGCTACAAGGGACCCTGTAGGCAGTAAGATAACAAAGCTAATATATGTAAGTTGGTTGCTAATATGGCTTGCATACTCGAAGTATTAAGATAACAAAGCTTGTTTAAGTTATCAACTTAACATTTTCCATTGTGAAATTATTCTTAACTCATGCTTTAATATGAGAAGACGGAAAAAATAAATTTTATTGACTATAATTATACAATAATGTTACTTTACAAATACAGGAAAACTAGCATAATAATTTGTCGACTGATTTGGCAAAGGTATGAGTATAAGAATAAAAAATTAAATAAACTTGGAATATAAATGAATTTCATATGTTCCTACAACATTTGAAAAAGAAAGTAGTTACTCACAAGTATTGATGGACTAGATAACTCCCTAACTAACCCACCATGATCAGCCTACAAAACAAATGGAAAAACAATTATTAAAAGACAACAAAATTCAGCAACTAGACATGCGTTAAATTTAAGTTTAAGTTATAAGAACCCTACCTATCTACCAATACTACATCTACTCTTTCATTCCCTGTTTTTGCATCTGGAATCAATATGAAAGTGCAACAAAATATCAAATTATCGGTTGATACAAGGAATATCAATTTTATATCATTGGTTTTCTACTAATCCTGGTTATACAGTGTAACTCATTGGTATAAAGATTTGGAAAGCAAACTAAAAATAGTGAGACGGATAATAGAACTTATTGAATCTTTCCTAGGGATAGATATGTAAATGTAAGGAAAAACCTCAGATGTAGCTTCCATTAGAATGTTCTACATAATACCACACAAAGCACTGCTCCTATGCTTTTAGCTATTGCTTTTTGGGCAATTGGCTTTGTACACCTCTTGTAGAATGAAATTTAACCTGGTTCATTAATGATCCAAGTTAACCATGACACTCAACATTATTTTCAAGATGGAGATAATTCAACATTTACATTGTTCATGCTTTGTAGTTTTTGGTATTGTTTCGAAAGAGAATTTTTGGGTTCTGTTAGGACCTCGACGTACATTAGGGTAGTTGGTTATATTATGCATTTGCACGCAATATATTCATGGAAAAATATTTTTATTAATGAAATTATCAAAACCAGTTTATATCCAGTTAAATGATTTTATTACGTACTTGGATATGTTGCGGTTCATTAAGAGTTGATAGAATAAAACGTATTGGAAATCTTCCGATAAACTCTAGTATGAGGCCATAGGAAACAAGATCAGCACTTTCAATATATCAAACCAAAATCAGGTTACAATGTCAAGTAAATTTGAGATGCAAAAATAAATCCTGAAATCTACACATTGCTAGCTTACAGACTGCAGTACAGTTGTTGTAGCAATTGTTGTATATAACGTTGTTGTGTACACAATTATATGAATTTTGTTTGATGATAACAACCAAATATATATTATTATAAATGTGTTTTTTATTGTACTGTTCCATATATACATCACTGATAGGAATATAATATTCATATCTAAGTAGAATACGACTGTACTGAAATTCAAATATTTAAACAGTATTTTATTTAAATAGAATATTTTATTTCAAACATTCAAATAGTACAACTTTTATAACTCCTCTATTTGTACACTCTAATGACTATATTTCATTTCATACACATAAAATTTTCATATACAAAACTTCTCTCTATCACTTAGTCACTCCGTACAATTTCATTTATACATTCACTCATATACAGACTAAGTTACGCTCATTTACTGACACTGCTTCATCTTCTGTCTTCACAGCTCAAAGTCAGTCCAGTCATCATCTGCTTACCTGTCACATGAAACACACACACAGTACACTGCAATAGAAATAAATTTGAATACATGCAAATATAATTTTAATTTTAGTTTTTATTTGCCTCAGAATTTCGGTGTGTTTTCATCATTTTTCATGACTTGATTTGATTCATATATCATCAATCTGTGTCTAGACAACTTGTGATATTCACAGTGATACACTGTAAATGCCACAAGGCAGACAGTATGCATGTATTACAGTGCAGGACAGGGAAAACTCTTCTGAATGGCTGCATATACACACGTTTATATATATATATATATATATATATATATATATATATATATATATGCGCGTGCACTGCCTCGCCAATCAATATGCAACTAAGGAGTAGCCACGTGGACCAACTCGGCTCAGTATAATAAACATTCAAGTCGTCATCACAGTGGCATGCTATATAGTAAAGCATAGTTCAAGACAGTTGTGAAAAGTGGTCGAGGCAGTTTACAAGAATGATCAAAGTGGACAACAAGCATACATTCTCATACATGTAAGCAACATGAACAAACAAATGAATACAAGATGGACTCAGCATCAAGTATGGCAAGCCAAAGGCAAATGATTGTGGTAAAGTGGTGCACACAGCAATAACAAGTCAAAGCAACACGGATGAAGTAGGAGCATTTACTAGAGCAACAACATTGAAGAATTCTGAATATCTACATGATAGTCAATGCTGCATACAATCATGTATACATATCATGGGCATAGTTAATCAAATCAGTGTGCAAAAAAAAAAAAGGTTCAGTGCAGCTGTACATAAACTCACAAGTGTAAGAAACAACAACTTGTATAAGTGCAGCAACAAACAAAAGCAACTCAAGTGTTGTGATGGAGCATGTCAATGCAGCAAGTATAAATTGGCATATCGTATAAATGAAGCATAGCAGCTACATGAATATACATGACGCAACAGTTTTGAAGACAAAGCTACAATGTGATCAATACAAGCTGCAGTTACAAGAATGTGTACACAGCAAACATATACGGTATAAATTATTCCAGAAATCGCCAAGTTTTGGTTCTAGAAATGATGAGACAATCATCAACTTGCATATGGCAGTTACATGCTTGGTGCAATGTTTCAAGTTCAAGTACATATATGATGCATGGGGCACAAATACAGCAAACACATATTTATGCATGGAGCATTGGTCACAGCATTAAAGCTTTATTTTCGGAAATGGGCAGAAACAATTCATATTTGGCATAGAGACTCATGAGAGAAACAACATGTTGGTCAACTCAATTTTTTAGAGCATGTAAATGTTTCAGCTATGACTCAACATATAATTCAGCAAGTTTTTAGGAATGTTTAACTCATGCAATCAGTTTTGGCAAGTGTATCTTTCCAGACTTTCAATGATCATGCAAGGCAAATCAGTGCAAAGAAATTACACATAGTATGGCAAGTTTTCTTTCAATACATGCAAGAAATATTTGGCAAGTTTTTAAACTATTTCCAGAAATGTCATGCAATACGATTTGGACAAAAATCAATATGTATTTATTCTTGCCAAAGCTCATAATCTACCAGGTTCATAAAGGGGGGAATTTCAAGTCTGGATTGATCATTCAAATCAAAGTAGAATAAATCAAGGCGTTAGTGTTTGAAAATAGTCAGTGATAAAAAGGGGAAACCTTTAATTTGTATCCAGAAATCTCCTTTATATTTTTGGCAAGGGTTTAATCGATTTCAAAAAGTCAAAGAAACATTTTCCTTGGGCAAATCATTTATCGTTTGTTTCCAGTTTTGGAATCAATCAGAGTATTAAGGAAGGGCAAAAATCACGCAAGGGACACAAATAAGATTCAATCAATGCCAAAGTTCACAATGACTCAGAAAATCATCTAGGTTCATGAACTATTCACGCAAATTTCTCAATCAATATTGTGGGAACCAAAAGGGAAAGCAACGCAACAATCAAGCCAAGCCATAAACGAAATCAAAGGATGCTAGGATTACAAAATCCAATATAAACACCATTATCATCACAGGCTTGTTTATCAGAAACCAAGAATTCAAATTCAAGAACAAAACCGAAAACTGAAATCAGTAAAATCTCACATGTTTTCGATCGCAAGCAGAGAGGATAGCCCAAATCAGATCGACCAAGAGTAACAATATATTCGAGCATTAGAATATTTATCATACTTGAAGAAGCATCGCATTTTGATTTGGGAATTCACTGAAACCATAATCCCCAATTTGAGTAGCCGCCATTTTGAATTCCATAGAAAAGGAGAATGAGATCAACAAATTACAAAGTGGACGGCCAAGTAAAGGGGATGACCCTTCCTTTTCAAATCCTAGGTTTTTAGTTGTTTATTTTTTTGTGTCTTTTTAATTCAGTTATCCATTAGTTTCTAGTGTCTGTATAATACTAGGGAATCCAGTTAGGGTTTTAACTGGTTGTTTACTAGAGTACGTAAAATCTAGGGTTTAAGGGTTACTAGGTTGTAATCCGGGGTAATCTGATCTAGGGGATTAGATCAATCAAGGGTTTTGAGTGTAGGGTTAGGACAGGAGCAGGGATTGCGAGTTTACACGGGATTGTAAGTGGGATCTGTTTTTAACACCTAGTAGAAACCTTAGGAATGCAGCAGTAGGAAAATTTTGCCAAAGCTGGGTATCTCTGTGTGTTATTTACTTTCTGCTTTTATTTCTCTGCTATTATCTATGTTGCGATTAATTTTTATTATCTCTCTAAATTTTAATAAACCCTATTCACACCCCTCTAGGGTTAATCTAGATCCAACAACAATAACATTTGTGTGACCAAAGGTTCTTATATTTTCAAGACTCACGAGTTATTAAGATATCAAGATTTCAAGAAAGTATAGTGATTGAGACTAGTTTATATGTAAGACTCTGAATAGCACTCTAGGTTCAAATTCTGTTTTCAAAATTCAAATCCTGATTTCAAATTATTTTCTAAATGCTTTCAAACTATTATCTTACTTATGATTTCAAACATGTATGTTTATAAAGTTTTAGTATATATATAAGTTTATAATATATAGTTTTATAGTTTTAAATCTTATACGTTTATAAGTATGTTTATATAATATATTACTATGTTTCCAAATGATTTTACACTTTAGAATATTCATATAAATTACTAAGTGTTGATTCAAGAATTTCCAAAATAATATATATGTTTAAACACTTGAAAAATAGTTTTTAAATCAAAATATTATACATAAGTCGACATACATAATTAGACATGTCGACATACAACTGTCATATTTTCAATTTTCAGAGGAAGTATCATTTCACTATTTGAAACATTGCAACCTTTAGGACACTATAAAAAGGGGTTGATTTCGAATTTTTAATCGTTCTTTCTTCTCCATCTTCACTCCTTTAATTACCACCATTAATACACATAATTTTCTTGATTTCTGCACATATACTTTGCCGATTTCTATTGAAATTATATCAAACTTCTTCTCTTCTCAGTCTCTATCCACTACTATCAATTTTGAAGTGCTATTGAAGAGTTATAGGGCTATTGTAATCATTTGGGAATTTTTTGGGAAAGGGTGAGTTCCTTGTAACCCTAAAATCAAGGAAAGGGAGTGGTGTTAACCTTATAGCCGTGAAATCAAAGGTGTTTGGAGCGGTGTTAACCTTGTAACCGTGAAATCAAGGGGTTGTACTTGGATATTGATAATAATAAAACTCTGCGCAATCCAGCGTTGTGTGGGATGTACGTAGGAGTACTTCGAACCAGTATAAAATCCATTATATTCTTTCCTTTTCTGCATTTTATATTTATCTATTTTTGTGTCTTTGATTGTTTCTGTGTTTGTGATCATCTCTGGTGTGATAATCATTGTGTGATTCATATAGTAGATCAATTAAGTTTAAAATTTTCATAAATTCTTTATAAACACTATTCAACCCCCCTCATCTAGTGTTTGTTTTTCCTTAAGATTTGCATTCCGCATTCCCTAACAATTGGTATTAGAGCGTAGGTTTCCAAAAATTTCATAATCTTATTTTTGAATATATAAAATGGCAACAAACACTAGTAATTATAGTTCTTTTGTAGAGGGTCGGTCCAGTGTTAGACCACCACTATTTAATGGCAGTAATTATTCATATTGGGCATGTAGAATGAAATTATATTTACAATCAGTAGGATTAGACACATGGAATAACAGACAGACTGAATAGGTTGAACTCACTACTAATTTTGCACAATGGACTAATGAACAAAAGACTGGTGCACAAAGTAATTCTAAAGCCATAAATATGTTGTTATGTTCATTAGATAGAAATGAATTTAATAGAGTGTCGGTTTATAAATCTGCTTATGAAATATGGAGAACATTACAAGTTACTCATGAAGGAACCAATATAGTTAAACAAACAAATATATTAATGCTAATTAATCAGTTTGAGTTATCTAAAATGAATGTGAATGAATCTATCTCCGATATGTATTGCAGATTCCAGCAGATCATGCATTCATTAATAACATTGGGGAAAACTTATTTAGAAGAAGACTGCGGCTTCCGTTCCAAGGCTTTTATGCCCCCGTTCAGGCCTAAGTCAGAGAAATACTTAATTCATTGACTTCAAAATGGGATCAGAAAACATTGGCGATTGAAGAAGCCAACAATGGAAAATTGAGGAGCTAATAGGGAATTTGATGTCATTCGAAGTTCAACTACAAAAAAGAAAGGAAAATAAGCACACAGAAAAGAAATCTATAGCATTTAAAGTAACAACAAATGGTTCTGATTCAAGCAGTGAACACGGTGAAGAAATTTCTTTAATGACAAGGAACTGTAGAAAAATTCTGGGATATAAAACGAGAAATAATTTTCAGAGAAATAATCAAGGGATTTCGGACAGAAACGATGATAGATGTTATAACTGCAACAAACCAGGTTATACAAAGAGAATGTTCCTATATCCAGATAAATCAAATCAACAAACAAACAATAGAAATTCGACAAAGAAGAGAAAGAGGGCATATGCACCAACTTTAGACGATTCAGATTCATCATCGAGCGATGAAGAGCCAAAAAACTAGAAATTTAAATATGTGTTTCACAACGATTCAGAATTCAGAAAATATCGAAGAAATGGATCTAAAAACTAGGTACATCTTAATTAGTTTTTAATTTTTTGGTTGATTTGGATGAAGGGATGTTTTGTTTGTTTGCCTTATTTGAATTTGAAATTTAAATTTTAAAATTTAAAATTGAACTTTAAAATTCAAATTTGAAATTTGAAATTTGAAATTTGAAATTCAAAATAATAAATATAATAATAATATAATTTTTAGATGTTTTGATAGGATTAATATTATTTCAGGAAATAATAAACCTGAAATAAAAAACATTAATATAATAAAACAAATCAACATGTCTTTTGAAAACCAATATGTATGTTGACATACATAAATCGACATGTCGACATATAGGCCAGTAAATGAAATTCAAATTTTGAATTTCAAAAGTTTAAACTTTCAAACTTCCCTCCAACTTTTCACCAACTCTCAAGGTCTGAAAAGGTGTCTTTAATTTCGGAAAAGTTTTGCCTATTCAATATCTATTTATTTATTTATTCAATCTTATTCTCTCTACTTCTCATTCGAAAGTCAAACAACTTTCTTCAGATCTATTCTCTTCAAAACAACTCTATAATGGCTTCCTCTAGCACATGAAAATCCATGAGATTGACCAAAACCCTCAAAGGTCATCTCTACAATGATAGAGAAGTTATTCAAGCCTATGTTGACTATATGGCAAGTGGAAAAGTCAACATAGGAGCTTTCGCTATGTTTGAAAATTTTCCCTCTTATGATCTTGTTTCTCTTTTCCATCAAAATGAAGTTCTAAGCTCGGTTGACGCTCGAGATAACAATGAATTATGTTACCCGAATCTCGTCAAAATGTTTTATGCAAATTTGAATCATGGCTTTTACGAAGGAGATGAGAATCAAGTATGGAGTAGCGTAAAAGGCACCCAAATCGTTTGATTGTGAAATTTTGGGTACTATTTTAAATTATAAATGTATAGACTCAGATTTTTCGGAATTCAAAATTGATGAAACGAATTTGGAAACCTTTCAGCACATATTTGAAAGTGATGATCATTTGGAATTTAAAAATTGCTTTTTCCATCAAAAAGCAAGAATCGTCAACCTCCTCCTTCAACGTACTCTCGCACCTCGTTCCGGAAATTTCAACAACCCTACCCTTAAAGCCCAAAAAGCCCTCTTTTGCTATTTTTGGTGTTTATGATATAAATTGGACCGATGTAATTTTAAAAGAATTTAAGCCCAAAGAGATGTCCACTAAAGAAAATACTATTTATCATGGAGTTTATCTCACCTGAATCTTTAAATATTTTGGAGTTGATCTTAAAGGAGAGGAATTTGTACCAAGGAAGGTCTTTAACTCGGGAAATATTTCCCTAATGCAAATTTCAGTCACTTTTAAGCCTTATGAAACATATGCGGAAAAACAAGCCCAAATGGAACAAGAGGAGAGTCCTATGGAAATTGGAGAAGAAAAAGAAACCTCTTTGGAAAGTATAGAGTGTCCATTTAATAGTAGAACCATATCCAAAGAAATGCTTGTCCAAAATCAAGCCAAGTTAGCCAAGAACCAAAAGAAGATCAAGAAGACTCTTACCCATATGTCTAAGTTCATTGGTAAAATAAGAAGAAAACTTGGAATATCATCTTCCTCCTCATCGTCCACTAAAATCTAAGCTTATCAAGTTTATGTTATCTTTCGTATTTTCTTATATTCGTATTTAGCATCTTGTATTAGTTGAATACACTTGCTTTCAAGTAGTAATGGATGGTGTTTATTTCTATCAAAACAATCTTTACTTTACCGTAAAAACACATTAGAATTAAATAAATTATAATAATATGATAATAATTAACTAAAAATTGAAAATACAATAAAAATTAACTAGGGTATGTCGACATACATTTTTCAGCATGTCGACATATAACTGTCGGTTTTTCACATTTATTCAAAATTTAAAATTTAAATAACCAACTAGTGTTTCTTCGTTTTAAACGAATTCCAGACCCTATAAATACCTCTTTCTTCCAGAAAAACTTATTATAAACTTTCTCCTTCTTCTCTAACCATTCCTTTTCTATAATATCAAAATATGGCAAATCCTATTCACAATATGAGTGAGAATCTTGAAGATACATTGAATTCATTCAAGAATATACTATCTATAATGCTTCGTAATCAGCATCATGTCGAATTGAGTCAAATGAAGATGGTTGAATATCAAGAGAAACACTTTGATGTTATTCATTGGTCAATTTCTTCTCATTTCAAAATTGAAAACAACAATCTTGCTAAAACATCACCCACAGAAGAAGATGAAGATTGGGAAGACATCAAGAAAGATCCAATCCTTGAAGGAGACAGATGGGTGGAAGTTCCAAGAGTCATTTAAATTTGATTTGATTTGGTTGGTATGATTTGATCTGATTTGTTTAAATTTTCTTGAAAATATTTCTTGGTTTGCATTTGAAACTTGTATATGTATGGATTGAAATGTTTGTAAATATTGACTATAATACTTGGATTGTTGGATTTGTTTATACTTTTAGAATTAGGATAATATAGGCATGAATATAGGGGAGTCATATATACTAGTATAGAATTAAGTATTATAACCTTTGAATATATTGATGGATATAGGTCATAGTAATTTATGGTATAGATTTAGGGTGAGTATATTTAAAGGTTCTTTTTGTCGATGACAAAGGGGGAGAAATTATAAAATAAGGATTAGTTGGGCTTAGTTTAAGGGAGAGTATGTAGGATTCATGGTGAAAGGGGGAGTATTCGAAGGACCAGATCAAAAGGTATGAACAAGTATGAATATTTTATAAATCAAGGTTGTCATCATCAAAAAGGGGGAGATAGTTGGAGAATGGAGTTTTGATGATAACAACCTTATTTCGATTATCATTATTAATTGATTATAAAATATATACTAACATCTCTATCTAGAATATATATACATACATACATATACATACATATATATATATATATATGCAGGGTTTGTATACATGACTTAAATACTGAAGACTATACAGTTTTAGAGTTCCAAGAGAGTCAGGATTCAAAAGATATTTAAGACTCATGAGTTATCAAGATATCAAATTTTTAGGATTTCAAGAAAAATATAGTAATTGAGTCTAGTTTATATGTAAGACCCTGAATAGCACACCAGGTTCAAATTCTGATTTTCAAATTTCAAATTCAATTTTCAAAATTCAAATCATGATTTCAAACTATTATCTTACTTATGATTTCAAACATAAATGTTTATAAAGTTTTAATATTTATATATATGAGTTTATAATATATATATAGTCTTACAGTTTTAAATCTTATACCTTTATAAATATGTTTATATAATATATTACTATGTTTGCATATGATTTTACACTTTAGATTCAAAAATTTCCATAATAATATATATGTCTAAACACTTAAAAAATATTTTTGAAAATCAAAACATTTTACATATGTTGAAATACATAATTAAACATGTCGACATATAACTGTCAGATTTTCAATTTTCAAAGGAAGTGACTTTTCACTATTTGAAATGTTTCAGAAACGTTGCAACATTTGGGACACTATAAAAGGGGTTAATTTCGAATTTTTAATCATTCTTTCTTCTCCATCTTCACTCCTTTACTTACCACCATTGATATACATTATTTTCTTCAATTCTACACTTATACTCTGCCGATTTTTATTCAAATTATATCAAACTTCTTCCCTTCTCAATCTCTATCTACTACAACCAATTTGGAAGTGCTATTGAAGAGTTACAGGGCTGTTGTAATCATTTGAGAATTGATTGGGAAAGGGTGTGTTCCTTGTAGCCCTGAAATCAAGGAAAGGGAGTGGTGTTAACCTTGTAGTCGCGAAATCAAGGGTGTTGGAGTGGCGTTAACCTTATAGCCATGAAATCAAGGGGTTGTACATTGATATTGATAATAAAACTCTGCGCAATCCAGCGTTCATGAAACTGGACATAGGAGTAATCTGAAACAGTATAAAATCCGGTGTGTTCTTTTCTTTTCTGCATTTTATATTTATCTATTTTTGTGATTATTTCCGTGTTTGTGATCATCTCTAGTGTGATAATCATTGTGTGATTCATACAGTAGATCCATTAAGTTTAAGATTGTCACAAATTCCTTATAAACACTATTCACCTCCCCTCTAGTGTTTGTTTTGCCTTAAGATACACATTTCGCCAGCCCTAACACTCCTGACTATTCATATTGAAATATTAGGCACCCAGCCTTAGTGATATTTGGAACTATGATGCAAAGGGCAGAATTTGGCATTGATATTTCTTCTTCTGTTTCTTTCCATTTCTATACTCTTTCTTGCATTAACAGTGGAAGTTAACGAGTTGGTTGTTGCACCTTCAGGTGAGCTTGTATCATTGCTTAAGAAGATATCATCAATCCCCCAGCTAGATATAAAACAAACTAATATCAACATTTACATGCTGCTTAAGATATAATTATAAGAACAGATCATTAGAGAAACTTGCTTTGATTTCATGTTTATAGTTAAAAGTGAAAAATAATATTATTGTATATGCATAACCATCTTGAACCTCCAACCAAAATGGTTAAAGTAATATGCATTAAAAAAATTTAAAGACCATGGGTTTAAACCATTGAGACATCATAATAAATGCTCTGTTTATAACAAAATATTACTCTTGATTTAATATTGAGCTTGAATAAACAAAGCGCAGAAGAAATATAGTGTAATATAATAACTAAAAAGAAAAAATAGAATAAAATGATCTGGCTTTTCATTTACACAGATTTACATAATAAGATTTGCATTAGTGCAAATTATTGTATGTAAGTGGAAATATCAGGAACTTCTAACCAAACGTAATAATAACCTTATCACCAAAAGCTTATGTTCATTAAATTATTGGCTTGCTTTGCATCATTTTGGAAAGAATGTGATGAACATAAACTGATGATTGATTATTGATTCAAACTATGGCCAATGGATTATAACTTTAACCATCAAGTGAATAACAAACACTAGAACTTGGTTGTAGTTCAGTGCAAGGCTGAGGAGAAATCAACTCAGAGAAACCAGATACATTATAAATATTATTTTCTATGCACTTCTGGGTCAAAATAAATAAATTTTAAAATCAACAAAGTATTGAATAAAGGTATAAAACCAAAGCTTTAAAGAACTACAAACTAATTCGTTTTCAAATTATCTACGAATGGTAAGCTTCCTCCTTCCATACCTCCATCCATCCTTGTAACCTGCCTATAGTAATACCTCGTTTAGCACAACAATCAATATAACCAAATTATTTTAATTAATTAACAAAGATATAAATATGCAAAACTTCAATAAAATTGAAACATAATCAAAGCTCAATCAGTCGCAACAGTCTTGTACGCGCGATGAACTGATGTAGATCAAAGCCAGAAACCCTAATAGTAAATCGAACGATTTGTAGGCGAAGAAGCTGATTTGAGAAGACAATTTTCTGATTTGTAAACTTTGTCGAATAAACAATTTGCGAAGATTTGAGAGGACACAACGATTTGAGAAAGGAGAAGAGGGCACGGGACATTGGTCTACGAGGGAAATAAAAAAAGGAGGGAGAGCTGCTAGGGAAATAAAAGGAAGAAGGAGAGAGGTGTGCGTTTTGGGTGGAAAATTTTGCACAAAAACAGGCATAAATTGATGCGGCTTGTAGTCATATCAAATTTAAATATGGCCCAAAGCCATATCTAAATATTTAGATACGGCTTCTAGCCATATTTAATTTTGAGATGACCATAAGACGTATCAAATTCGATGGATAGCGGAATGACAAAATCAGCTTTATGGTATGTTGAAGGGGGTATTTATAGATGAGGCTTGAAGGCATTAGCCCGAATTTTGTATCTTGAGGGGATGCGAAATTCACATCCTGAAAACTTAGGCAAAAAACTATAGACAGACTTCTATGTAGCGTCTACAAGTCCGAAGAATGTCTAAATGCCAAAAAAAAAACTGTAGACAAACCTCTATGTAGCGTCTACAAGTCTGAGGAATGTCTAAATGCAAAAAAATTTAGATAGACTTCTATGTAGCGTCTACAAGCCAAAGTAATGTCCAAATGCCAAAAAAAATATAGATAGACTTCTATGTGGCGTCTACAAGTCCGAGGAATGTCCAAATGCCAAAAAACTGTATATAGACTTCTATGTAGCGTCTATAAGTCCAAGAAATGTCCAAATGCCAAAAAATTACATACAGGCTTATATATCCACGGAAGGTCCCAAAGGCCAAGTGCCAGATTAAGCCAGATTTACTTGTGCAAGCCTTTTTAGTGAGCGTGCCATGCCGATCAATAGTTTTTGAGTACGTGAAACCGGAATTTACCAAAATCCGAATATTTTGCCATAACAACTTTTGCCTCGTGATTGGATCGAAGCACTCAAAAATTTTGAGCAGATCAAGCCAAATCGATCACGTATTTTTACTACGTTGGATTTTCCAAGTTTATTAACGACTTCTCCGATCCGATAACGACAATTTCAGGAATCGAAGATATTTCCAACCTTTTCCGAACACGTCGCGACTTCGTCCAAATCGCTTAGTGTTTTCCAACGATGCTCTCAAGACTTGAGCACGTCGGTAGCCATGATCTCGAAGTGTGACTACTTTGCTAAAAAGTTGGTCAACACTTTACCCCTAGAACTATAAAACCAGAAATCCGTAAACCAGAGCCAGGAAAAGTCCGTAAGGAAATCCAATAACCAAAAGACTGAAGAGCCATGATCGCGCTGAATCATACTAGCTAGAAAGCCAAAGAACCAGAAATCCACGATCACGCTGGATCGTATTAACCAATGAAACCAAAGCCTGAAATCCAATGAAAGTCGACGATCACTCCGGATCGTTTCGTGAGAGATAACCAAAAGAAAAGATAACCAGAATGGCCGAAGTAGACAGAATAATTGAGAGACCACGAGGATCTGTGAACTAGATATCTGAGAAATCAGGAAAACCCGAAATCCATGAATCCAAAGTAACCAATAACTAGATAGCCAGATAACCAATAACCAAGATTGAGCGATTTTTTCATGTCACCGACGAGACCATTTGAGCATAACTAGGAGAGTTGCCTACCGTAGTCGACAGAACATCCCAAAGCCGAACGAGTAACGACCTTACCTGCCATAAATCAAGGCGACCTTGCTAGAAACTGAAAAGGCGACCAGGATAGCCAGAAGATTTCAAGGCGATATTGCCAAGGTAAGACGACCAAAAGTTGCCAGAGTTTTCCAAGGCAATCTTCCCGAAGCAAGACGACCAAGGACATCCAGAATTTTCCAAGGCGATCTTACCGAAGCAAGATAACTAAGGATAACTAGAGTTTTCCAAGGCGATCTTGCCGAAGCAAGATGACCAAAGATAACCAGATCCTCACTTAGAGTTTACAATCTAATTTTAGGTTTCCTTTATTTGCAACTAGCGTCCCGACAAACAAAGTAATTTTTATTAAAGTTATAAAAGTTAGGAAGTTTTTAGTGAAATCGAAATGAAAATTTAACGGTTCATCACCCGTAAAGAGAACGTCTAGGGATGCTTGTTCCATACAAGGGTATGCGGACTTAGACATTTTAGATTTCAAATCCATTCATGAAGGAGATTGAACAATTCAAGGCACTCAAAATCCAAAACCAAAAATAGTTCAAGGCGATCTTGCCGAGGCAAGACAACCAAGAGTAGCCAGAAGAGTTCGAGGCGATCTTGTCGAGGCAAGATGACCAAGGAAAGCCAAAATAGTTCAAGGCGATCTTTTCAAGGAAAGACGACCAAGAAAAACCAGAATAGTTCCATTTTATTAGCACCTAAGAGCGGATGGTGTATTGTCGAGAAAAGAACATGCATATGGATCATGACAGCTCTCGTACAAGTGTAGGTTGGCTCAACCAATTACAACCAGAAAACCAAAAGGATACATGCAAAGTGCCGAAGCCTATAAAGCCAGAACCAAGGGCCGGATCGCGAACATCCAATGTCCAGAGAATACCAAGAAACCCATAAGTTGGAGAGGCAAAAGCAGGGAAACCATAAGTGGGTAGACTGCCATCGGAAAATCCAAAAGCCAAATAATCAAAGATCCATATATCCCAAGAGTAGGAGATACGGAGAAAGCCAAAAGTAGAATAACCAAAAACCAAAGGTGGTAAACCAAGAAGACCAAAATCCAACATTCTAAAGGCCAAAATACCAAAATCCAAAAACCGAAGAAAGCATGAACTAAGAAATCAAAAAACCAATACCTCGATCCTAAGAACCAGCAAGAACCAAAAGCCAAGTAGCCAAAGAATTCGCAATGCCCAAAAACCACAAACCATGAGATATTAATGTTCGGGAGGCCAGAATACGAGACACCAGAGTCAGAATTAGGATTAATTGATAAATTGACCACGAGCATTGGGCCTTAGCCTGTCCTGAGTAGCAGTAGTGGGTTGTGCCATTCCGAGCATCGCATCCCACGTCCTAACAAACCATGCCAGCCCGCCACGTCTGACACGCTCCTCGATCGCGCTCCAAAGACGTCGACAATCATTTGTGTTATGACCATCCAGATAATGGAATAAACAACCTGGACCACAATCTTTTTTCCACTAAGTGGGCTCCTGCCTAGAAGGATATTTGAATGGAGCGATGATTTGAACCTCCAAAAAGATCACTTCCAGGGTGTGAGTAAGTTCCAAGTAAGACGGGAATTAGATTTCTTCCTAGTCGTCGAGCAATTGTTTCTGGAAGAAGACTTGTCTTTATCAGAACTTTTTTCTCGACTAACCAAAGTTTCTACAACTGATCTTCCACTGGGATTGGAGGTTCCCCGAGTGTAGAAGGAACAACACTGATCTGAGGATCGGCGTCATCGTATGCAAAATTTGTAGGGTTTCCCCAAGTCTTGAGTTGCGATCTGCAGAACATTAGCACTTGTTCCTATGATGTTTGCTTGGTCAGTCGACCTTCCAAAACCATGCAATCTAGACTCGATTCGAGTGAGAAAAATATTCATAACCTCCGCTTGCCGATCCAGACAAGTAATCAAACCTCTAGCCAATTCAGGGAAACCTCTCGAGTTACCAAGCCCGAGAGATCTTCAGTCGAGGAATGCTCTTGACTTTCTTCGCTAGTAGTACTCTAAGCCTCAGAGGTAGCGTCGAGCATTATTCGTTTATCCATAATGAAAAGCGAGTGAGATCCGTTTCTGAAACAAAGTTGATGTCGAAATCCGTAATCCAAAATCAATAACCAAATCCGAAGACCAAATTTGAGAATCGAAACCAAAGCTGAAGTCGAAATTGTTGCACACCGCTTCTGTAACAACATGTTAGGAATTCGACGCCCGAATTTTGACAATAATACATAAACCCTGTATTATCTACCAAAACTCCAGTATCGAAAACCACTAGATAATTATTAGAATGAATTTTAGAGGGTGAGATAAGAAAGAAAGAAATATTAGAATAAAAGAAGAAGAATATCCAACTCAACACAGAGTCTCACATCGCAGCGGAACAAAAATATAATATTGAAATAAATCTTTATTGAGAGCTTGAAATATACTTACAATCATCAGAGTACCTCACACATCTGGACAGTTATAATAACCTGTCCTCATATACAACACACAGCGGAAAATACTAGATAATATCTTACGTCTGAACTTCTCCAACATGTCTTTGGACTTTATTGCATCCTATAACCTGAACCTGCAGACCTGGGCTAAACCGAGCATTACAAACACCGGGTCTATCTGGTGAACCATAGTGAGAAAACCCCTTGAATTTAAAATATCATCCAACTTGATTTTTAAATTTCAAATTCCTTTCTGAAAGAAAAGGATAATCGTAAGACCGATCCACACATAAATACAGATGGTTTTTACCTTACGATAACCCAAAACAGTTTTTGAAATCAATACTCCTCTGATATTATAATAGTGTCTAAATACAAATAAATAGAATCTAGAGGAACGCTTGCATCTCACGCTCCACATGTATAATATACAAACAAAACCGCAGGCACTTATTGGAGACTGGATTCCGACTATGACAAGGTATGGGACCACCTGCCGATAGTGTATCTCTAGAGGCGAATACACTGGGTTCAACATGAAAGTCTTGCAACCCGGCCCACACATAACCGACCACTCATTTCGCTTGTGTGTATCAAATGTATATCACCAACGGTTGGGTGCGACCCACCGTTTCCCGAAAAGGGACAGCATCGAAATATATTAAAGAAGCAAAAGGAATTTCTCTAGATAGGTGATTATACACCCTAATAGGAGCGACCCACTTAGCCATGCTGCCTGCCCGATTTTTGTCATTTCCCGGTTGATAACGCTTGAGGTTTGAATTTCTTTTTAGCACATCTGACCACCATTCACTTTGAATGCCACATCATCAAATCCATCAGATATCACTAATTGATGTCCACAAAAATACCCTAGTTGGGAGCTAACCAACTATGATACGTTTGAAGAAATCAACGTACGTGGTCCTATGGAAATACTTTGTCAGACACTCATCCATACAAGTCATCCAGGAACAGGATGAACCGAAGACACCCTCCTACCGCATCCTAGGAATCACCCTATGGATCAGTAGCGAGTAATCCTTGCAATCCATAGATTTCAACCACGACCGAATTACTTTCAAAATATCTCTGGTTGCAACATCAGAGAAATTTATCAAGTACCCCTTTCGCTTATGAAGATCCACGACCTTCAACTGCTCCATCTTCAATCAACATCTTCCACGTATTTGCTAGTTCGGAATGGTTTTCGAATATAAATTCGAACCCGGCCTTTCCGTACTAACAGTGCATTGGACATGATTTTGGTAGTCGGTTATTTAACTATCAAAATAAACAATCATAAAAACAAAATAAATTCATTGGTTTATTCCACAGCATCACTTGGCCATTAAAATAATATATCAGTTGCAGTACCAAAGATAATATATTAGTTTTAATATATATATAAATATTCTCAATTTATTTTATTAAAATACTTAAAAGAAATACCTTAAAACCTTATCCAATTTCTCGTTATTATCCTTTAAAACATTTGCCACCGCATCTCTTACCATCTACAATTACGAGATTGATTTACTTACCATCTGTAAAACAATTGTTACAAAATCCCCTTTTTATTTCATTACTACGAAAATGTCATTTCATATTCTCATGCCGCTTCGAAATCCCATAATATATATATATATCCAAATTCTTCAAATAATGTTTCACTATAATTTCCCAAAACAATTTGCTTTACATCTCCACTATCACGACTCATACCATCCTTCGACAATCCTGAAGTTGTTCAAGTTGGGGTATTTTAATTACCTCTCAGACGTTGATCAACAACGTTCTTATCTTAAGATAAGTATGAACCATAATTCAAGAACCCATATTCATTTTGATACCACCTCATTATTGTATTAAAATACGGGTTTATAACCTTTTTGCTTTTGAAATCTTCTTTTAAATATATGGTCATTACTAAATTTATTTAGTAAATGAATAATAAACATTAACCTTTAAACTTTAACTCCTTTGAAACTATTTGTCCCATCATTTGGATTTTTATTTCAAATCCTATTCCAAACATTTTACCAAATTCAATTACGGAAATCCCTTTCCTAATTCTTTAAATCATTTTCTTTGGGCAACGTACTTTAATCTCATCCATTACACTTAATACCATTCCTAGGTGGCATTAACTTACCATTTAACACTTTTAACTCCCCATCTCCTTATCCACATTTTTTTACACATCTCTGGTTCAGTATAGAACCATTTCCTATCTCGATTTCCTTTACCCAAGATATTGAGTAATACTTTTTTTTAAGCTTACCATATTCGTTTAAAAACGCTTTATAACTTTATTTACCAAATTTGGCTTAAATATAAACTCGTTCATCAATTAAATTATATTTTATCCCTAACTTCAATTACTTAAATGAAGTTTATTTAAGAAATAATTCCTTAAATTATAACTTACTTCATCGTTACTGGAATTAAATTTCCTTTTTAAAATCTCATTAGGTTAAACAATTATTCGCTAAATCATTTCATTAGATTAATCGGCCCAATCTAATTCAATTAAATAATTAATTACTGATCAAAACAGTTGGCTTGGTAAATCTTAAAACATGATTAACCCATTAATCAACTCTAACAAATCTTCTCATTTGGAATTAATTAATAACATTTATTAATCCATAAATCTCATTTACATCGATTATTATTAAACAATAATCTATTTCCAAATAATCTCATTAAATTATTTCTTAAAACAATAAATCCTGGTTATTAATTATCAAGTTAATTCCTGCCTACCTGCCCATCAATCTTATTAACATAAGAATCACCTTTGTCAAATTATTTAGTAATTACGGTGAAACACATGCTTCGCACATGGTGGAATTCGGTACAATAATAGCAGTTAAAACAAATGATATATATATATATATATATATGGTTGATTTATTTTCTACATTTAAAAATATATTTAAAAATCTACATAAAAATAATTTCATAACTTCATTACTAACGGTAAATCAAAACAGTTTGTATTTTGGCCATCTGCTATAAATTTCTCAACCAATACCACCATTGGTTTATTAACCAAACAAATGTTGAATTCGGTTTTAATGATCAATAACCAATCCAATCATATATGTTCAACAGTTTCATAAGTGATCATATGAAAATAACAATAAATTTGAGGAATCCGGTCGGATTCCTCCAACCTGTCCTTCCTAGCATCCAACGGGTTATCTCAAACATAATCCGGTCAGCCTATATGATAATTTAAACATGATGGATTAATTTAACTAAGCACGATCAACCAATAACGACCATTCAATCATCATTTTATATTCAATTCGTTTATTTAATTATAACCGTACCCAAAGGGATAAATTTTTAGTTTGGACATCATCGTCAGAAAGTGACGATGTTATTTTATTTAAATTAAACAGCTGTTAATTTAAATAAATGATATAAAAATATTTAACATGCTTCAAACAGTCATCAAACAACTAATGATTAGCATCCAAAGCATATAGGTGATAAACCCGACTTATAATTACTATAAGTGGGAACTGAGTGAGATTAACTCTCCTGATCTGCGTTCTGAAACAACTCGTTCCACTTAACTCCAACTCCGTTCAATTCAACTTTGTTCCGTACCATTCTCCTCATGCATATGGTTCCAGTCCATTTTGAATCGGCCCATTCTGATAGAATATAAATACTTTGTAAATATTTAAAATTTTATTATATTTTAATAACTAATTAATTTAAATTACTTTAAATTAACGAAGTAATTACTTGGTTTAAATTTATGGCTCAAACTTCTCTATTCACCGTTTCGTCCATCTCTGCCTTGTTCCAAATCGTGCCCGCAATTTCAGATCCTGGCCAAATTGCTTTAAACCATATCACGATTAAAATGTTGATTATTAACAATTTAAAATATAAGTTAATTAACCTTTAAATTTTCATAATGACTCTCCCTAATTATAAACTTACATAGGCCATTTGCTCTTCATTACCAAAATTTGGGTCTTTCTTGAACTTCCAACCCAAAGACCTTAAGGCCCAATAGTCAAAAACCCAGACCGATCCACGTTAAAACCCTACCCAACATAAAACGAAGCCGCCTTCAATCATATACCCATTGTTCTTCATTTCGCTCTCGTTAGGAAAAAAATAAACCCTTCTGCTAAGAACCAAACGCAGCGCCTTCCACCCTTCTCCGTTGATCGGAGCTTCCTCCGGCAACCCCAAATCGAGTGCGCAAGTCTCCTCCTCCTGCGGCTTGAACCATGTCGCCCCTGTCCCTTGCGTCGGTCCTCAGTTCATCCACCAAGTCGACGCCTTTCAGATCCGATCTCGTCCCCTATGTTACCTCGATTCCTATTACATCAAGTTAGCGCATGTATCTCCCTTTCCTTCGTTCATTTCTGTTTTACCATTTGGTGGAAATTTTGTGGATCGAGCGGTTTATAGGATGGATGAAATTGAATGGGTTACTTCCATTTTTCTGCTAATTTGCATGACTCAATTTGGGTGTTTAGTCACGAATTGGTTCAGTTGTGAAGTGAACTGTTTTTGGTTTGAGGAAGTATTGGTATCGCAGTGTATTTATAGGTGAACGGAATTAGAAGATAAGCACGATGTCTGTCATTTGGTCTGTGCGGCCATGTGCTTCTCCTCAGATAGCCGTTGTACATTAGTGTGCTGATGTGAGAGGATTGAAGGTAAAGCAATGTACAGATTTATGAGTTGAAAGCTTAGGCTTGTTTTGTCATCTCAAATAGGGTGTATGCTACTGGGAAAACTAGGTTAGGCCTGAGTTTTTTGTGCAAATTGACTATTGTTGCCAAGGTGGCGTCGTCCACAGTTGATGTAGGAGTTTGTAGTTGTACATTTATTTTAGTTGATGTTTTGAAAAGAATTCATGTCAGCGATGAAGTTGTAATTCGGCTTGAGAGGAAAAATCTTGCACAAGAGCACATGATCATGAAAAAGTTGTTATCTTACTATATATTTTTCTTATTTACATTTCTTTTCAGCTTGTTTAGTACGTGATTGGTGGTTTTATATTGTTTAGTCTTCTTCTTCCCGGCTGTATATGTACTTGCTTAATGGCTTTGCAAGGCTATGTAGAAGGTAGGCATGTACTTCACAATGTCACTTCCATTTAAATACATAGTTGTGCGATAGAGTAGTTGTGCCTCGCGTTACATATGCGACAGAGGACGGTGTAGGACTGCATGCAGTTGCTTCTTGAATCGAAAGAGAGAAAAGAAAGGGTGGGAAAAGACAATACATAGCTGCGTAAAAGAGATGTAGGTGTAGGCTACAGGCTACATGCGTGTTTTCTTTTCTTAGCTGTGCGTAAATATATCAGAGTGGTTATCTTACTGGCTTAAGTAAATATTTGTTGTTTGTTCACTTGTTATATGCAAGTTAATTGTAGACTATAATTTGGCAATGAATAAAGCTGTGATGTTTGGGTGGAAAAATCTTTCAATCAAAATTATATTGTTCTCGTATAAGTTACAATGTAATATAATATTAGGAAATAGTTTGGCAACATTTTTTTTCCATTTGTTAGGTTTTGCTCACTTAAACTCTTAGTGATACAAAGACTTGAGGTGGTATATCAAATGATATTTTCGGCTGTTCGGAAAAACTAATTAGTTTTAATAAACAAGTAGCAGGCAACAGTGGACATATGAAGTCATTTGCCAAATGCAGCACTTAACCTAGAAAGAGTGAAATGAATAAGAGAAACATGTAGAAAATGAAAAGAATGAGAAATAAGTAGACAACGAAAAGATTTCGGGAATCCGACATGAAATTCTGGTAACACAACAGATTTGTTGCAGTCTTTCAGTTTACTAACCTGTTCGATTTCAGTGAACATATTTTTATGTACAGTCTGTTTTTTTTTGTTGCCATTCGTGCATTCCATAAAGGCTTTATACAACATAGATGTATCTAATTGCTTAGGACTTGAAGAGTTTATATATATTTTTAATTCGTTTGATTAGACGCGTCGCGTTTGTACGGTTAATTTATTTTACCGTTATTCACATTGATCGTTAAATATAAGCACCGTTACACGCAATCCCCAATCGCAACGAAAACAAACACATTGCTACGACTTGACATTCCGGTCCCAACAAAACTAATTTCGTTGAAAATGGAAGTTGTTTGGAAAACGGCTATTTATATGGCTTATAAATATAAACATTCAATCATCGTTTTATTAACGAATTCAATATTAAAATCTATTAATATTTCCAAATATAATATTCAAAACAAGTTTAAATATTCGAATTCAAATAGCCGAAAAATCCAGATCGTTACACCTTCTTGACGCGCTAAAGTGTCGACGTGAGAAATTAGTTATTTGCGCATGCCAACTCCAAGTATAAGTTTAACAACATACTTATAATCTGAATATTCGAAGTACGAGAAATGTAAATGGATACACAACTTTTATAGGGTTCGACACTAACGCCTACTTGGGCTGAGCGTTTGGTTTATCCGACGATGAAAAATTGTCAAACCGAACTAAAATCGATAAAACTAAAAACCAAACAGAACCAACCAAATTAAGTTTGGTTGGTTCTATTGGTTATCCGATTTAACCGAACTAAAAATATTTTACACCTTATGTTTGTAATATTAACTATAATTTGAATTAAGTCATAAATATATGATTAGAGTATTATTGTTTATGTTTCTTATGGTTTCTAAAAGTCATTTTAACACACATGTGATGATTAAAATTTACTAGAATTACTAATCTAACATAAAATAATCATTATAATATCGATAATTTTGAAATTATAATAAAAATTTGGTTAATTTGGTTAAACCGATAACCAAATTAAATATTTTTTCGAATCGATTACAAACCGATCTAATTTCAAAACCAAACCAAACCGACCAAAATGAGTTGGTTTTTTTGGTTTATTTGGTTTAACCAAATAATGCTCACCCCTAACGCCTACCTCCACTTTATAGTAACCATTCATCATATTATTGTCGGTTACAATGTTTGTATAAGTTCGAACAATTTGAGTGTACATAGTTGTATGATTGAATAACAAATAACTTGCTAATCCATAATTTTGACCAAAATGCCATTCATCTTCTTCGTTGAGCCATGGTATGTTGGTATGAGCAACAATGTCTAAAAAGTATCTTCAACGTCTGAGCGTTTGCAGAAATCCAAGTGTATGCCAAAAAGTTGTAGACAAACATTTATGTAATGTCTACAAGTCCGAGAGATGTGCAAAAGTCCAAGGAATCCCAAAGTTGTAGACAAGCGTATATGAGTTCAAGAAATATCCAAGAGTCCAAGTGAATCCCAAAATTACAAATGTTTATGTGTCGTAAGTCTAAAAGATGTCCAAAAGTCATAAAGATGATGATGGTTGTTGTTAATGATATCTTGGAGCTCCAATCCCGTATGCCAAAGTGTAGGTAAAATTCAAAAATGTCAGCCCCTTTGAATGCCAAGCAAGAGGGTATCTATAGGTGAGGTTTGAAGGCATCATCCCGAATTTTGTATCCCGAGAGGATGCAAAATTCGCATCTCGAAAAATTATCCAAAAAACTGTATATACATTTTTATGTAGCGTCTATAAGTCCAAAAAATGTCTAAAAGGCCAAGTGTCAGATTGAGTTGCACAAGTCGTTTTTAGTGGTCGTGTCTTGCCGATAAGCAGATTTTTAGTGTGCGAAAACAGAATTTACCAAAATTCAAATATTTTTCACGACGAGTTTTGCCACGTGATCGGATTGAATCGCTCGAGGATTATGAGTAAATCGGACCGAGTCAATCACGTATTTTTAGCATGCCGAATTTTCCAAGTTTATTAACGTGTTTTCCAATCCGATAACGATGATTTTGGGAATCGAAAATATTTCAATCTTTTCGGAACACGTCGCGACTTCAACCAAATCGCTTTGTGTTTTCCAACGACGTTTTTGATACTTAGCCGATCGCTAGTCATAATCTCGACGTGTGAGTGCTTTTTCCAAAAGCTAGTCAACAAATTGTAATCAACCGAATGTTAAATTTTAAGTGATAATTTGATAACTATGGTTCCAAAACAATAAGTTATTCTCTTTGCTTCGATTATGTTACGCAAATTTGTATAGTATGGAACGATAAGACTGCGTGATATATGGTTAAGTAATATAAATTTGAGCAAGCGGAAGAAATTCAGTGACGTGTGAAGTATTTGAATACCTAAAAGTCGCGTATTGGAACTCCGAACTCCTCATGATTAAAGTTAGATTGAGTATAAAACAAAATGAAAAAGATTACAGGTGTTAATTTGAAAAAAAATTCGTGGATTAGAGTGTAAATCTAGTTCTACAGCTAGCGGCATGGGAGACAAGGGGAATCCAATGTTTTAGTACCCAATTTGAACAGCTCTCAAGACAAGCAAAACCACCCTTTGTTTCTTCTGTAATTACGTTGCTACCACTCATAAGGTTGCATACTGCAGGTTGTTGCACAACCGTACGTGCAGTGCATGGTTAAGATTGCGCTCACTTGCTGGCTTGCTGCCTACCTTGTAGGAATCACACATACATACAAACATACAATGCTCTTTTAGTTGCGTTGGATGCGTCCAAGATGGTATTAAATTGGTTATTTTTATACAAAATTTTTAAGTTTATAAAATCAATAACATGTGCACATAAAATCTATGTAAGACATCGCCGTTATAAATTTATAATGGCAAAGACATTGCCGTTGAAACAGCTTTTGTTCACTCAACCAGCCACGAACCACGTTCAAACTAGTCATGGGTGATTGAACAAGACATACCTGGTTGCTCCGTGACTTGTTTAGTAACTGAACAAGCCATTGTTGACTGTGCTCTTAAGGTAGTGTTTGGTCCAGAGTATACTTTGAGTTTTGAATTTTCAATTTTGAAAAAAAAAAAATTTAAGGGATGACGAAGGTAATGAAATGGTGGTATAGCGGATCACGTAATGGAGAAAGGGACGACGGAATGCTATTTTATCTTTCTTTCATGTGTTAATTCCCAAAATATAGAAAACAAATAAAAGTTGGTTTCTATTTTGTATGTTAAATTTAATTTTTAAAACAATTATTTTTGACATTATACATGTATCGCTCGTATTTACAGTGGGCGAAACTAAAAGCTAAAAAGTGTAAATCAAACATCGTCTAAATTTTTAGATTTAATTAATTAGTTAAATTTTCAAGCTATGGGTATGTGTTATTCTAAAAATCAAGTAATTAATTAAATATAAATAAATTTTATTTCAAAATTACATTTCAAATACTTGGATTAAATGGCGTGCTTGAATAACAAAAACACATCTTAGATGCTTCAATACGGTTCCTCAAGAACGGACGCCAATATTATTGGTGGTATGTTTATGTATCTAGCCATTTGTCAATGGTAGAGAAATTAAAAGCTGAAGAAAATAATGTACATTGCTGCAAACTATGATGTAAACCAACTGGTCTTAGAAGTTTGAACAAGAAAAACATTCATTGTAATTTTCATACTAAATAAATGATACCATGTTTTTCAAAATATTGCTTACGTTGTCAAAAAAAATAGCTAAAGAACTAAGTCGTGAAAAAGCAGAATGAAAGACGTTCGTAGGTTTTTCCTTACAAAAATATCTTACTTTGTGAAAAAAAAAAAAAAAATCTGTTACATTAAACGAAGGTTAGATAGATGCATACAAATAGCTTCGTATATATTTTAGACTAGATTTCTCAATAATTTAAGTTATTTAACTTTATTCTTGAAAATCATATAACTAATCACATACATGTTCAATAAAGTAGAGTTTTCAAGGAATAACATTATAGTTCTTGAACAGTTGACGCTCTAGAGGAAAAAAAAAAAGTACTATTTTTATATTTTTTCAACTTTCAAATTACATGAATTCTAATGAACGCATTTGAATTTCATATAATATTTTCAAATCTTTAGAATATTGTCTGACTTTTTCAAATGTCTCTTTTTCTTCTTCTAAATTAGGTACTTAGATGTTGGTAACAGTTCTAAATTCTAATACAAGTCATAAGTAGTATGTAGAATACTTCAAAACAGCATAAGTCAAGTCGTTCAAATTAGGGGTGTTACGATTACGGCAACCGTTACTTTTACCTCTAACCATAACCGCAACTGTAGTTGACGGTTAGCAAATTTTATAGTCGTTACCGTAACCATCTAACCGTTACCGCAACCATTACCGTAAATTTACATTGTTATCTATAAATAATTCAAATTCTAACTTTTTTCTTAAGAATTAGTTTGTTTATCAATAAAACAACCCATTCATGTGCACGTTGTCTATAAATTAAAGCGTAAACAATTTATACATATGTTATTTCTCTACCTTAAGTTATAAAAAAACACATATCTTTGAATGAAATATTACAAAAAAATCATGTGCGGTCGGTATGGTTTACCGCGGTTATCAAAATCCTACGGTTGGTACGGTTTGGCGGTTGAAAGTCCAACCGTAAGAGCTCTAGTTCAAATCATGTTAAATAGGATTCAAACAAGTGTTTCAATATCAGGGACCAAGGGTGAAGTACATAACCATGCATTGAGACAGTTTTTTCCTGTGCAACTAGTACAATTAATCCAGCCCCTCTAAAAGAAGGACAAGGGCTAAAAAATCAAGTGAAGTGAAGTGTATCTCATGGAATGTACAGCTAGGGAACTACCACTGATTTTAATATAAATCGAGTGTTACCTCTTCTAAATTTCTTTAAACCAACTGGAATTGATTTACTAGAAAATAAACTGAAACCTAAAATGGGTGAGCAGAGTCTTATTAAAACTTAATCAGAAGTGGAGGCTTACACATAATAATATGCCTGGCTCAAAGGGTAGAATAACTACCCTTTTATGGGATGGGATAGAACTGTGTGGAATTTAATTGTTATCCACAAATCCACTGAGTAAATTACATGTAAATTAGACAATTTAGGTGATTATTTGATGAATGCAACTGTTGTGTATACACTACAAGTGCTATAAACAAGGCATTGCTTGCATGCGATGACCTTCAATTAGAATGCTGGAAACTTAATCTAAACAAAGGATGTATGCAGAATATATCTAAACAAAGGATGCATGTAACTGTTCAAGGTATTAAGCAAAACGCAGTTTAATATTTATATCTGCTCTCTCTCTGCAATGGAAGAGAGGTCAGTCAGCTTTATTTATTTACAATGGGACCCAAATTCAGCAAAAGACAATTTAATATTATTAAAGACTTATCTAACGGGGATACAAACACATGTACAAAGTCCTAGTGTCCTACTGATGTTTAATTGCACAGCAGTACGTAGTTAATGAACTTGGCAGGGACCTTTCTTATGCAGACAGTAACATTAAAGGAAGTAAATTGGACCGCTTATTTTCTTGACGAACAAAAGCGGAGTATTTTAACGGGGTACTGTAGCGAATGAAGAATGTGTTTTTTGCTGAGAACGGGGTATTTAAACGTGGTATTTGAGCGAGTTATTTAATTGTTAAATTACTTGTTATGAAATAATTAAATACTTAAGTAGACACAACAAAACGACTACATTTCATTGCACAAAGGAAATACAAACAGAAATACAATAGAAATACAATAATATGATTACATGAACATCCTACTTGTTGGCACCACCTTGATTTATCAGATAAGTTTGGTATTCTTTTGTGTGACGTTTGTCTGTAATCTTTGATATCAACCAGTTTTTCGTTAAATCGTCGGGAACAAGAGTGAACATTTCAGTTTTGTCGGGTTCCATAACAAATATTAAAGTGTCTGCAACATTAAATTCACCTCCTTCTCCAAGACGTTGAATGCGAGTAACTACATTCGCAAAAGTTGTCGAATTTCTCATTGATTCGACACTAGTACCCGTATTCAGACTATCAGAATGTTTGCGAGATTTTTTCATCTGTCTCTCGTGCATTATGTTAATAAGCGCAGTCATCTTGTCTTCATTTTCACCCCGTTGTCTTCTAGAACCATGACATGAAGTTGGTTGAGAAATGAGATTCATTAGATTTTGGGTTGAAGAACGGATTATTGAAGCTTCATAAATTGGTGCATTCATTGACGGTTGTTGCAATGGGGGATTTGTTGGTGAATTCAAATTTGGAATATGATCATTTTGTGTTGCATCCATTGGATTAAAAAAACCCAACAAAATCTCATGTACTATCAAACGTGCTTGTTTTCCAACGTTCGACAAGCGCTGCTTGTGAGCGGATAAACTTTCGTCGGCGTCGGACGCGAACACATCCCCCAGCGTGACATTTTTTTGCTGCGAATGCACCCTATGTGCAGATGTATCATGTATTCACTTCAAAATTCTATAAACCGCATGAGAAGTACATGAAACATATGTGGCTGTTGAGATACATTTTTGGATAAATCTAATTAAATAATTGCAAAGCATAGAACGTATCATTTATATTTAAAAAATATATTGATTTCATACAACAAATAACATTAATTCTCCATTATTCCAAAACTAGTAAGCGTTATGTTGATAAATGTGCTTATTTTTTTAACTCCAAATATAAGCGACAAAATTCAACATGTACGTTTATTCTATGATTATTCTAGGAATTTGAATGTATATACTATTTTATTTGACCATAATTAATGTCACAATTTAGAAGAAATATTATGAAATAATACCCAAAAAATAATAGTATTAGAAGAGAGAAATTTGAGGTTGGTTTGATTTACATTAAAACCAAAGCATAGACACCGATTTTCATGCGCTTATTCCAGTCACATAAAGCAAGTTGGATTTTAAATTCTAATAAATGAAATTTGAAAAGAATACAAAATTTAGGTAAAGTGAGAATGTAAAAGATAAAATATATGTTTTTATCATGCACAAGTTGAATTGATTGGTAATTAAGATTTATAACAATGAGTGGAACATATTTAATATACATTTAAATTTTGGAGCTTCAGTATTTTAGTCAAAATTAAATGAGAAATGAGGATATGAAAATATATATGTGTGTGTGTGTTCGACATTATATATGATAAATAAACATGATAATTAACAACAGAGTAATAAATAAAATGACATATTTTATTTAGTGCATTGATTTATGGAATTTAATACACTATTTAACTAAAATTAAAGGACCGTTTGAATGATAATGTTGACAACTTAATATGAAATATATAACAAGCCGAATTTTCAAAACCAATTTAAAATTTTTATTTTAGCTATTTTAATGGATTTTGAAGATTTAAAATGATTTATTTTAAATAATAACGACCAAAAATTTATTTAAATCGAAGTTAGAACGTATAAATTAATTTTAATTATAAAAAGAGCCTACAATGGCGTGGTAGTTTGAAAATTCGATTTCTAACTTTAAATGAATATACATGATTCAAAATAAATCGGATTTCAATAAAACAATGAATATTTGAATCTATTTAACTATATCTTTCTAACAAATGTGAAAAATACAGATTTCATTATATATATTGAAAGTTATGTCCAGTTTAAAATTCAGAATAGTCGTTATAGAATATATATATATATATATATATATATATATATATTATATAATATAAAGCCCTTAAAAATAGCCATTTTGCAAATGACCTCCGTTTTCGACGAAACCACTTTTGTTGGATTCGGAATGTCAAATTATTGCTAGATTCCAATTTTCATAATTTTTGAAATTAATATGTGAGTGTGGTGAATTTAAACGTATTTGGTCAATTAAGTTTGAACTTAATCGACTGGAAACTGACTATTTTTTAAACGACCTCCAAATTAGGTGAAATTAGTTTTGTTAGGACCGTATCGTCAAAAGATAGCTAGATTCAGGAATTTTTGGAGTCAATATGTGGTCCCGATAAATTAAAATATACATTAAAATCAATTTTGAACGTTATATTAATTTATATTTTAATTTTTATGAAAACCAATCGTAATAGTCGAAATGGCTTACGGGACATACTCCATTGTGTCCGGAATGGGGGCATTTAGGTAGGGGTGAAAGTCGTTGGGTTCGATTTGGAGTTCGAAAGAATAATTAACTTTTTGAAAAAACAAGAAAAGAAAACATATATAAAATGGTCAAAAAGGGGAGTGGGGGGTCAAACCCTTATTTTCCATTCTCTTGGTCAAAAGACCAAACCCATGCCCCTTCAAATCAAAACCCAATACTCCAACGTTCTCCCTCCAGCCGCCCCCACCACTGTTGCGCCGTCCACCGCCGGCCTCCATCGTCGTTGCGCACCACCCCCGGCCATCCCCTCTCCCTCTGTCGTCCCTCTTCTCTCTCTCCCCTCCTTCTAGCCGTAAACCGCCATTCCAGCCTACCCTATCCCCACCACCGGTCACTAAGCCACTCCCCCGACCACCAGAGGTCCGCCGCCTCTAACTATGGCCACCTCAGCCGCCAGTGGGCCCCCCGGCACACAAAATTCAATTTTAACCAATTCCAGTTTTTACATTTAACACCCTGACCTTCCCGAGCCCATATCTCCCCAACCGTGCGCTTCTGGCCAAAACTCCATAGCACCAAAGTCGAAGATCTCGTTTTTCTCTTCGATTTGGGTATATGAAAGCCATATTTTGGATTGCGGAGTTGCTCAGAGAATGCGTCCAAAGTCTACTGTCCAAATATTGTCTTTTCGCAAATTCTGGAACCAAAACAACAAATCAGAGCGTCAGAAAATAACGACGGAGTGGGTCCCAATGTGAAAACTCCTTCTCACTCAAATTATATTACAATTATTATATCATAGGTTACAGACGGGGCTTAGTAGCTCCTCACACTATTTATTTGTACAAACCATGATTGTTTGTTTGTATGGATTAAATTGTGGTTGTAAATTTGGTTGTGTTGAGAAATGATTGTATTGTGGTTTTATTGATTGTGATTGATGGTTATGTATGGCATGAGCCAGTATCATGAGAGGGGTAATGCTAGACATTACTCTGATTCTAATACCGCACCATTATAATACCGAAATTTTTTGAAATGAATATTTATTCATTAAAAATATCATTTTTAATATGTAAATGAACTATATAAAATATTCATGTGTTGAATAAAATGTTTAAACAATAAAAATATTATTTTTATTAAATGTATGAACTATATAAAATAGTCAAGTGTTGAAATAAATATTTTATCATTAAAAATATAACTTTTAACGTATATATGAATGACATAAAATTCTCTTGAAATGAAAATAAATATTCACTTACAAATCAGACGATTTATTTATGTACACCCATTTAACTGACACGGATTGGGACGATAAATTTTACACATCGCCCAACTACACAAACAATATTCAGTATTTGTTGGTTGAAACCCCACACGGGTATTGGGATGATATTTGACGTACACTAATCCCAATTGTTTAGTTGTACGTCAACCGATTGGCTGACAGACTGTTGTAAGCGTTCATTATTTATATTTAATCCTTATGCAGTTGTATAATGCACTCTGGATGATTGTTTATCATTGTTGCTGTGTACATGTGTTGTGTGAAATCCATATAAAAAACATTATATGGTAATTGATTGAGTCTGATTCCAATTCAGAAAGAACGAATATTTTAAAAGAAAGAATATTTTAAAATAATATTCAGTAAAGAATTAAAATGTGAATTTGATGTCTGATTTTGGATAGACACGGAAATATTGAAATAGGTAAAGCCGTGTTGATTAGATATACGCCATTTCAACGCAAACGATATTTATATCGATTTTATTTATTTTTATAATGAATATCGAAAAGGAGAGGATTTCAAAATCTGATATTTTGGAAATATAATCATTTAAATATCATAATGATAAGGAGTATTCAATTTTGATTTAAAATTGAAATGAAAGTGGGAATCGTTTTTAAAACGAATTTATAAAATACGTTTTAAACGAAATATATATTATATAATATATATATATATATATTAATGGCTTGAATAGAACGCGTCGTGCTGCGACCGTTCGTGAATTTCAACCATTGACTTCGAATTGACATTATGGGAGATGCGACCGTCGGATTCTCCTAAAACTGGAACCTTGGGTTCGTATCGGAAAGAGCTTTCTAATGAATATAAGAGATCTGAAATCTAACGGTTGGATTTGGAATTATGCCCAAATCAAATTTGGAAAAGGTCGCTATGGATGCAGTTCAGTGGCCATTATTGGAAAACGACTGTTCGGGCCTTGATAAAATTATTAAAAATATTAATAATTTGTGTAAAATCATATTCAATGATTTGGAAAGAATTTGGATGAAAAATCCAATTTTGTAAAGATAAATGTATGTTTTTATCAAAATGAACTAGTTATTAACTAGAAAGATAATCCAACGTTTTTAAATAAATGAATTGGATTTGAGAATAGTTTTAGTCCAACCAGAATTTTCCATTGTATGAATTGGAATGGATTTAAACAGAAATCATCTTCGGGAGATTTCGATATTAGATTCCGTGATTATACAGATATTGTGGAGGAATTTGGAAGATAGATATATAACGTTATTCCCTATAGGATATGTGTTGGTTTCATAATTTGATATTGAATGTAAGCCGATATAATTTCTGTTTAGAGCCTTATATTTAATATCATAGTGGATTTTGGGTTTTCGTGAATGGTGTCTTCAATAACACCTTTCTTAAACCACGTGTGAAAAGAATAAATCTTTTAATTAAGATTGTTAGAGTTTCCAATTATATTTAGTAATTGGAATAAAATGGAATGTGAATTGGGTTTATAGTGAACTATGTTTTTAAAGACATTCGTTCTTTAACCCGATTAACAGCGAAATGTGATTTGGAATATATAAATCTTTTAATTAAGATTAGTGGAATCTTCCAAAGTAAAAAAATTTCAATTTCATAAAATAAATTGGAATGGAATGGAATTCAATTTGGTAATAATCGAAGTGAGCTTCTGTGGAGGAAGACTGTTAATATATATGAAATTTAAAAGGCTTTGTCGTTATTCCATTTATATTATTATTCGGATACGGAAATTGATATCGAATATATATATTGATCTGTTTTCCGTGAAGATTACATTATTAATGGAATGTGATTTTGGGTTTATCGTGAAGTGTGTTTTAAATGACATTGGTTCTTTAACCCAGTTAAAGACAGGATTACATGTTTAACATTTTATTTTGAGCTTTACTGTTGATCTCTGCTATATATATATATATATATATATTTTTGTGGCAGAGAAGTTATTCCCTTGCTTAACACTCTTCTCTGAGACGTACGAGCTTAGAGGTTATTTACTGGCAGAAATCAGTGTTACAGTGTAGATTCTCGATGCGGCATGTTTGTGTTTCCCAAAGTTAAATAATCATTGAGTAATGATTAATGAGATTAAAACTAAGTGAAGTTTTGATGAATCTTTAATTAATTTGAAATGTGAATGATATAATTTAAATTATCAAATTTGGGAAATGATCGAGAATGGAGTACCACCAGTTTTAATCCAAGCGATAGTTAAATCTTTAATTAGATTTGAACATAAAATGGTAATTAAATTTACCGATAACACCATGGTGTTAGGTATGGAGTACTACAAGTTTTGCTCCAAGGGATGAATAGGTTAGGATTGGGAAAATAAAATAAATGATTACTTCGGTAAGGCTCGCTTATCCCGAATGGTTGATAAACCTTAATTTGGTTTATAACTGACAGAGGAAGATTAAATAATAATTTTAAAAGAAATTATCTTTGATAAAATTAATGGGAACCTTTCCCTAAAAATACGAATATATAAATAAAAGAATAATCTAAATTGGAATGTGGCGTATGATGTATTTTTATAGCACTTGATTATTGATTATAAAATACGCGAGTTGTTCGGAAAGATAGGGTTTATGCTCATTCTGAATAACTGATTCAACGATAAGTCGATGATGAAGACGGTGGTTGAAGACCGGAGTTCTTTGCATCGTTTGGATGATTACTGATATCTTGATTGGGCTGTACACCCAAGACAAGGTAATAAGTGGTGATCGTCCAGACGTACTTGTAGATCGACCGGGTATGCGAGGACCTCTCTCCTGTATTGGATATATGGGACGAGGAATAAGGTGCGTCCGGTTTCGTTCAGACCCAGAACGAACTTGTAAATGGATGTGTGTCTGACATTGGATTTTATTCTTTGTTAATTTATTTCTATTAAATATATATCTGTTTGGTAGAAGAGAATTTATTCTCTTACTTAACACCCTTCTCTGAGACGTACGAGTTTAGAGGTTATATATTGATAGACATCAGTTGCATGGCGTAAATTGTTAGTGTGGCATGCTGAGATGCAAATGATCAAGTCTTTTGTTGAAAATCAGAGTCTTGTGGTTGATGATCTAAGCACGGCTTTAAATAGCATAGCTTTGTATATAGCCTTAATTCGCGAGCCTCACACCCCGATATGAGTCTAAAATGGGATCAGGGACGCAGGGAGAACACGTCGTTTCTTTCTAGCTAGAGGTGGTGTCATGGTATGGAGCCCAGACATTTATATTTTTACCTATGTGGATGATGGATAGCGAGGGGCCTCGGATGTATCGGTCACTATGGGGCCGATGGATAAGTTCGATAGGACCAGGAAACGTGTGTTCAGGAATAACTAATCCTCAAATGTAAGGGAGGACCGGCCCTGCAGAAACCAAGGGTCCACTGCGGGGGACCCTGAGGCATTTACTAGAGTGTCACGAATCGGAAGGAGCCATCGCTAGCCTTGACTCATGATGGAATCCAATTTCCAATACGTGACATTTCAGTTTTAATTGCAGAACTGGTATGGAGACATAGTAGGATGGGGTACTATGCCATCTATGATTGATACATTTATATTTGAAGTGATTTTGACACTATACACTTATAGTAATATCAAAATGATTTGTTTTAAAATGTACCAAGAATGTTTGGATATTATAAGGAAAAACTCTATCCTCCGGCTTGCGTTGCATTATGTGATGGGATCTGAGTCTTATAATAGCTTCATTTTTTGAAAACCATTGTGCTATTTATAAACTGTTTTATGCACTGGTATTCTTGGGAGAAAACTCGTTCCGTGTTATACGGCGTGGTCCCTTTATTTACTTTATTTTTAAAGTAAAGTTTTAAATAATTGTTTTAGTTCTCACACCAGTCCCATGACTGACCTGGAGTTTATTGTTTTAACCTAAACTCTGGGTGCCCATATTTTCCACATGGGCAGTCGGTAGTTTTGGTTTTGCAGATATTATTTTCCTAGGATCCTGGATCTACAGCTGGAGCTATATTCGAAAAGCTTTGTATCCGTGTGTCTCTTTCAGTTGTGTTATGTATTATTTTTTCCCCGCTTTGTAATTTAAATCTCTATTATTTTTCTGTTGTATATTATTTATTTTTACTCTGATATCTTGTACTCTGATGTAAATTATTGTAATAAGCAATGAAATGTTCTATTGTTTGTATTCTGATTTGTTGTGTTCTCAACTCAATTCGAGCTTTCCCTTATGGGCGAGTTTGGGTCATTTCATCGTGGTATCAGAGCTCTAGTTTACAGTACTCGAGAACAAGGCACATTAGAACCAAACGAAAGAATTCATCAAAGATTGGATTAGTAATATCCAATAAAATGGCTCGTTAGAGATAGGATCAGTAGTATCCTAGAATGAGTTGGAAGAGTATTATTTATTAAAAACAAATTTAGTTTTGAAAATTTTATTTTATTATATGTATTTGGGTATATTATTTTATTTTATTTTGGACAATCGAGTATATGAAGATTTTGCATATAGCCTAGCTAGCGTATATACGAAGGTTCAAATATACTAGATGGATATAGAATCACACTCTAGTCGCTCGGAGATGATTCTGATGATGGCATCTCATCACTGACATTTATGTTCGAGTTTCGAAAGTGGGATATCTATATGTTTCCAATTGACTGGTGTGAGAACCAAAAATTAGATAGGATTTATTGTTGTGATTTGACATTAAAAAATTGATTTTTGAGTATATATATTAAAGATATATGATTGAAAATTTAATCCACTAATTGATTGCTGGTTGTGATGGATGATTATTAATTCCACTAATAAAATCAATATGATAATGGAAAGGTAAAATTTAGCCAAATCGAATCAAGTATTGAACTGAATTGAAAATCATTTGGAATTGCATATATGTACATGTGTATATAATGAACAGGTCATAGCGTGGAAGCTAAGAAGAGGAATAAAATTGTATGCTCGACAAATAGGTGCATATTTACTGTATTTATTAGGGTTAGATGATTTTATAAGCTGACTGGCTAGCCGCTTGGCTTTTTCTTTTGGATTGATGAGGACCCTGTGAGGCAAGTTTCAGTTTTAAATATCAACTCGTACAAAGGAGGTTATGGCAAAAAAATTCGAAAATTTAGGGTGTTAGCCAATTTTTTGAGAAATTAGAAAATTCTTAGAAATTGAAAAGTTGAAGAATGAAAGTTGAGTTGGTTAGTTAAACAACTTTCTGCTCCGTTCCTCTTCAAGGACGAAAAGATTTTAAGTGGGGAGATTGTAACAACCCGGATTTTCAGAACTAATTTAAAATTTTTATTTTAACTATTTTAATGGATTTTGTAGATTTAAAATGATTTATTTTAATTAATAACGACAAAAAATTAATTTAAATTGAAGTTAGAACATATAAATTTATTTTAATTATAAAACGAGCCTGAAATGGAGCGGTAGTTTGAAAATCCGATTTCTAACTTTAAATGAATATACAAGATTTAAAATAAATCGGATTTCAGTAAAACAAAAAATATTTGAATCTGTTTAATTATATCTTTCTAATAAATGTAAAAAATCCAGATTTCATAATATAAATTGAAAGTTATGTCCAGTTTAAAATTCAGAATAGTCGCTATGGAATTTATATATATTTTATATAATATAAAGCCCTTAAAAATAGCCGTTTTGCAAATGACCTCCGTTTTCGATGAAACCACTTTGTTGGATCTGGAATGTCAAATTATTGCTAGATTCCATTTTCACAATTTTTGGAATTAATATGTGAGCGTGGTGAATTTAAATGTATTTGGTCAATTCAGTTTTAATTTAATCGACTGGAAAATGACCATTTTTCAAACGGCCTCCGAATTCGACAAAATTAGTTTTGTTAGGACCTTATCATCAAAAGATAGCTAGATTTATTTTTCTGGAATTTTTAGAGTCAGTATGTGGCCCCGGTAAATTAAAATATACGTTAAAATCAATTTTGAATGTTATATTAATTTCTATTTTAATTTTGATGAAAACTGATCGTAACAGTCGAATTGGCTTACGGGACATATCCGATTGTGTCCAGAATGGGGGTATTTAGGTCGGGGCGACAGTCATTGGGTTAGATTTGGAGTTTAAAAGAATAATTAACTTTTTGAAATAAAATATAAAAAGTGGTCAAAGGGGGGGTGGGGTCAAACCCTTATTTTCCATTCTCTTGGTCAAAAGACCAAACCCATCCCTCCCCCCAAATCAAAACCCGATACCCCGACGTTCTCCTTCCAGTCGCCCCCACTACTGTTGCGCCGCCCACAGTCGGCCGCCACGGCCATCGCGCACCACCCCCGGCCATCCCCTCCCCCTCTATCACTCCTCTTCCCTCCCTCCCCTCCTTCAAGCCATAAACCACCATTCCAGTCCACCCTAACCCCGCCGTCGGTCACTGAGCCACTCACCCCTACCATCAGAGGTCCGCCGCCACCATCCCTCGCCACCTCAGCCGCCAATGGGCACCCTCGACACCCAAAATTCAATTTTAACCAATTTCGGTTTTCACATTTACCACCCTGACCTTCTCGAAACCATACCTCCCTAGCCGTGCGCTTCTTGCCAAAACTTCACAGTACCAAAGTCGAAGATCTCGTTTTTCTCTTCGGTTTGGGTATATGGAAGCCATATTTTGGGTTGTGGAGTTGTTCAGAAAGCGCGTCTAGTCTTCTATCCAAATACTGTCTTCTCGCAATTCTGGCGAATTGGAGCATTTTCGGAAGAAAGGTCAGTAGGAAAACGTTGTCTGGAATCGTGCGTTTAAGCTAGAGTAGACCCTGTGAGGATCGAAGTTCGTTTGCAAATTATGGAACCAGAACAGCACATCAAAACGTCAGAAAATAACAGCGGAGTGGATCCCAATGTGAAAACTCATTCTAACTCAAATTATTTTATAGTTATTATATCATAGGTTGCAGACAGGGCTTTGTAGCTCCTAACACTATTTATTTGTACAAACCATGATTGTTTGTTTGTATGGATTGAATTGTGGTTGTAAATTTGGGTGGGTTGAGAAATGATTGTATTGTGGTTTTATTGATTGTGATTGATGGTTATGTATGGCGCGAGCCAGTATCAAGAGAGGGGTAATGTTAGACATTACTCCGGTTCTAATATCGCGCCGTTATAATGCTGAAATTTTATGGGATAAATATTTATTCATTAAAAATATCATTTTTAATGTGTAAATGAACTATATAAAATATTCATATGTTGAATAAAATGTTTGGACAATAAAAATATTATTTTTATTGCATGTATGAACTATATAAAATAGTCAAGTGTTGAAATAAATATTTTATCGTTAAAAGTATAATTTTTAACGTATATATGAATGGCATATAATTCTTCTGAAACGACAATAAATATTCATTAACAAATCGGACGATTTTTTAATGTACACCCACTTAACTTACATGGATTGGGACAATAAATTTTACACATCACCCAACTACACAAATAATATTCAGTATTTGTTGGTTGAAACCTCACATGGGTATTGGGATGATATTTGACGTACATTAATCCCAATTGTTGAGTTGTATGTCAATCGATTGGTTGATAGAGTGTAGTAAGCGTTAATTACTTATATTTAATGCTTATGTTGTTATGTAATGCACTCTGGATGAAGGATGATTGTTTATCTTGTTGTGTACATGTGTTGTATGAAATCAATGTAAATAACATTATATGGTAATTGATTGGGTCTGATTCCAATTCAGAAAGAACGAATATTTTAAAATAATATTCAGTAAAGAATTAAAATGTGAATTTGATGTCCGATTTTGGATGGACAAGAAAATATTGAAACAAGTGAAGCCATGTTGATTCGATACGCGCCATTTTAACGTGAACGATATTTATATCGATTTTATTCATTTTTATAATGATTATCGAAAAGGAAATAATTTCAAAATCTGATATTTTGATAATATTATCATTTAAATATTATAATGATAAGGAGTATTCAATTTTGATTTAAATTGAAATGAAGTGGGAATCGTTTTTAAAACAAATTTATAAAATATGTTTTGAACGAAATATATTACATATCTAATATATATATATATATCTTAATGGCCTAAATAGAACGCGTTGCGCTGCGACCGTTCGCGAATTTCAACCAATGACTTCGAATTGACATTACGGGAGATTCGACTGTCATATTCTCCTAAAACCGGGACCGTTGGGTTCGTATCGAAAAGAGCTTTCCAATGAATATAAGGAATTTGAAATCTAACAATTGGATTTGGAATTATGTCCAAACCAAATTTAGAAAAGGTCGCTATGGATGCAGTTCGGTGGCCGTTCTTGGAAACCGACTGTACGTGCCTTGATAAAATTAATAAAAATATTAATAATTTGTGTAAAATCATATTTAATGATTTGGAAATAATTTGGATGAAAAATTCCAATTTTGTAAGGATAAAAATATGTTTTTATCAACATGAACTAGTTATTAACTAGAAAGATAATCCAACGTTTTTAAATAAATAAATTGGATTTGAGAATAGTTTTAATTTGAACAAAATTTTCCAATGTATGAATTGGAATGGATTTGAATAGAAATCATCTTCGGGGAATTTCGATATTGGATCCGTGACTATACGGATATTGCGGAGGAATTTGGAAGATAGATATATATCGTTATTTGCCATACGATATGTGTTGGTTTCAGAATTTGATACAGAATGTAGGCCGATATAATTTATGTTTAGAGCCTTATATTTAATATAAAAGTGGATTTTCGGTTTGTCGTGAATAGTTTCTTCAGTAACACTGTTCTTAAAACCCGTGTGAAAAGAATAAATCTTTTAATTAAGATTATTAGAGTTTTCAATTATATTTGGTAATTGGAATAAAATGGAATGTGAATTGGGTTTATAGTGAACTGTGTTTTTAAAGATATTCATTCTTTGACCCGATTAACAGTGAAATATGATTTGGAATACATAAATCTTTTAATTAAGATTAATGGAATTTTCGAAAGAAAGTTTTCTAATTTAATAAAATAAATTGGAATGGAATTGAATTCGACATGGTAATAGTCGAAATGAGCTTCTGTGGAGGAAAACTATTAATATATATATATATATGTATGGAATTTAAAAGTCTTTATCATTATTCCATTTATATGATTAGTCGGATACGGAAATTGATATCGACTATATATTGATCTGTTTTTCGTGAAGATTCCATAATTAATGGAATGTGGTTTTGGGTTTATAATGAAGTGTGTTTTAAATGACATTGGTTCTTTAACCCAGTTATAGACATGATTACATGTCTAACATTGTATTTCGAACTGTATTGTTGACCTTTGCTAAATATATATATCTGTTTGGTGGCGGAGAATTTATTCTCTTTCTTAACACCCTTCTGTGAGACGTATGAGCTTAGAGGTTATATATTGGTAGAAATCAGTGGTACAGTGTAGATTGTCGATGCGACATGTTTGTGTTTCCCAAAGTTAAATAATCATTGAGTAATTATTTATGAAATTAAAACTAAGTGAAGTTTCGATGAATCTTTAATTAGATTAAAATGTGAATGTGATAATTTAAATTATCAAATTTGGGAAATGATCGAGAATGGAGTACCACCAGTTTTACTCCAAGCGATAGTTAAATCTTTAATTAGATTTGAACGTGAAATGGTAATTAAATTTACCGATAACACCGTGGTGTTAGATATGGAGTACTACCAGTTTTGCTCCAGGAGATGAATAGATTGGGATTGGGAAAATAAAATAAAACAAATGTTTACTTCGGTAAGGCTCACTAATCCCGACTGGTTGATAAACCTTAATTTGGTTTAGAATTGATAAAGGAAGATTAAATAATAATTTTAAAAGAAATTATCTTTGATAAGATTAATGGTAGCCTTTCCCTAAAAATGCGAATATTTAAATAAAAGAATATTTTGGATTGGAATGAGGCGTATGATGTGTTTTTATAGCACTTGATTATTGATTATAAAATACGCGAGTTATTTCGAAAGACCGAGTTTATGCCCATTCTGAATAACTGATTCAACGATAAGCTGACGATGAAGACGGTGGTTGAAAACTGAAGTTCTTCACATCGTTTGGATGATTACTGATGTCTTGATTGGGCTGTACACCCAGGACAAGGTAATAAGTGGTGATCGTCCAGACGTACTTGGAAATTGACCGGGTATACGAGGATCTCTCTCCTGTATTAGACGTATGGGACGAGGAATAAGATGCCTCCGGTTTCATTCAGACCCAGAACGGACTTGTAAATGGATGTGTGTCTGACATTGGATTTTATTCTGTGTTAATTGATTTCTGTTAAATATATATCTGTTTGGTGGAGGAGAATTTATTCTCTTGCTTATCACCCTTCTCTGAGACGTACGAGCTTAGAGGTTATATATTGATAGACATCAGTTGCATGACGTGAATTGTCAGTGTGGCATGCTGAGATGCAAATGATCAAGGCTTTTGTTGAAAAGCAGAGTCTTGTGGTTGATGATCAAAGCACGACTTTAAATGGCATAGATTTGTGTATAGCGTTAATTCGCGAGCCTCACACCCCGGTATGAGTCTAAAATGGGATCAGGGACGCAGGGAGAACACGTCGTTTCTTTCTAGCTAGAGGTGGTGTCATGGTATGGAGCCCAAACTTTTATATTTTTACCTATGTGGGTGATGGATAGCGAGACGCCTCGGAAATATCTATCACTACGGGGCCGATGGATAGGTCCGATTAGACTGGAAAACGTGTGTTAAGGAATAACTCATTCTCGAACGTAAGGGAGGACCGACCCTGCAGAAACCAAGGGTCCACTGCGGGGGATCCTGAGGCATTTGCTAGAGTGTCTCAAATCGGAAGGAGCTATTGCTAGCCTTGACTCATGATGGAATCCAATTTCCAATACGTGACATTTCGGTTTTAATTGCAGAACTAGTATGGAGACATTGTAGGATGGGGTATTATGTCGTATATGATTGATACATTTATATTTGAAGTGATTTTGACACTATACACTTATAGTAATATCAAAATGATTTGTTTTAAAATGTACCAAGCATGTTTGGCTATTATAAGGAAAAACTTTGTCCTCCGGCTTGCGTTGCATTATGTGATGGGACCTGAGTCTTATAATAGCTTCATTTTTCGAAAAGCATTGCACTATTTATAAACTGTTATATGCACTGGTATTCTTGGGAGAAGACCCATTCCGTGTTATACGGCGTGGTCCCTTGATTTACTTTACTTTTAAAGTAAAGTTTTAAATAACTATTTTAGCTCTCGCACCAATCCCATGACTGACCTGGAGTTTATTGTTTTAACATAAACTCTGGGTGCCCATATTTTCCACATGAGCAGTCGATAGTTTTGGTTTTGCAGATATTATTTTTCCTGGATCCTGGATCTACAGCTGGAGCTATATTCAGAAAGCTTTGTATCCGTGTATCTCTTTCAGTTGTGTTATGTAATATTTTTCCACTTCTTTGTAATTTAAATCTCTGCTATTTTTCTGCTATATATTATTTATTTTTACTCTGATATCTTGTACTCTAATGTAAATTGTTGTAATAAGCAATGAAATGTTCTATTGTTTGTGTTCTAATTTTTCGTGTTCTCAACTCAATCCGGGCTTTCCCTTACGGGTGAGTTTGGGTCGTTTCAAAATTAGTATAAATGTGGATAATATCGATACAAAATAGACAATAACGATAAGGTTGTTATGGATTAGAAATGAAACTATTGGTAATATTAATATTATTAACAATATTGATAATATCAATGCAGCTCAACTAGTTTGATTTATCAAAATAGTTTCCAAAATACAACTTAATATAAAAGTCAATTTCTTCATTTAGCAACTATAAAAAACTATTTTTCATATATTGATAAACTATAATATGAGTAACCTTTAAACTACTTAATCAAATAGAGTTTCTATCAAAAGAAAAAAAAACAATTTAAATCAAGGAGAGTTCGATATTTGGGTCGAAATTAAATAAAAAAAGGACACTAAAAGTATCCATTCAACTCATTATGTGGTAGAATAAATATAACAGGTTAGGAAAACAGAATAAATATTGTGAAAATAGAGTCCCTAAAACCAAAATTTATACAAGGCGAGTCCTTGTCTAAAGTTTCAGGCAAGGCGGATCCATAAAACTATAGCAATGTGTTTTCCGTGATCTTTCTGCTTCATTGCTTAAAGAAAATTCAAATATTAAAAGAAGATTGCTAGAAAAGAAAAATAAATGCAAAAATATCAACACTTATTATGAAAAACTATAGTCACATGTGTAGTTATTACCTTATAGTCTTGTGGACATGACTCGGTGTATTAGAAAATCGTCTACGATTTTTATGTAAAATTACTTCTTTATTAGCATTTTTTCTGAAAGTGAGATATTTTTCATTTGTACGCAACTTACATTTTTTTCTACAATAATATGGTGTCGAATAAGTGTTGACATTAAATACAAAATTTTGAAGGATTCAGCAAAAATTGTATAAAAGTATGCTATTGATGGTTATAGCTATAGTTTTTCGAAAAACTACAGTAATTCCAGCATGTTTTGTTGAAGCATGATTTTGTTTGTTTTGAAATATTTTTTTTTCTTGTATGAATACGAACATGATGATATATTGAATTAATTTTTGAAGTTTTCTTTTTTTACATTGGTTTTTTATTTTCGAGAAACAAGGACCCAATTTATATGTGTTTTGACTTAATTTTTTGTGTATTCTGAAATTTAACATGGACTTTAGTCAACCTGTCCCATAAATAAATGATGTATTAACATTAGTTTATAAAATTTATTGCGTTAAGTGAGCAGTAAGCATGTTACCAGAATGGTAAAATAAAAATCCAATGGTTAATATGAATAAACTAGAAGGCTTGGTGAAATAGTCACCGAAAGAAAAATATTACAATTCAGCTTGTTTAATGCAATTACTTAGCTCTAAAATACATCTTACTAAAAAGTAAAACTTCTTCCTTTAACAAAAAAAACTAGTGAGTAGCCCGTGCTTCGTACACAGGCAATATGCAGAAAATATTGATGCAATAGATGTAACATGACTAGTACCATGGCGATTAAAAATTATACGTGTTAATGTTAATGCAGTTGTGAAGTATGTGTAATAGAAACAATAATCACATGTGATGATGAATAGTATAAAAAGTTGAAAATGATATGCGTATGGTCATATATGTGGTGGTTGGAGTAGATATGATACCTTGATTGTCCATGTAAATATTTGCGCATAAAACAGTAAACAAATATGAGGTGTAAGGGTGAGAAAAAAATGGTAGGAAACATATGGTGAAAATTCTTGTTGACATGTTACCAGCATGTGTGTTTGCAATGAATAATGCAACATGTTGAAAGTTTTGTCCGGTGGCACTATATAGATCGTTAGTGTTATAGTGGGTACCGCAGTAAAGCTGAACAAATATGATTTGTTTGCTTACAAATGTATATAACAATTAGCTCATTATTGATCATCGCAAACAAAGTTGAGGAAAACCAATGTGCGGTAGAGAGACAAATATTAGAACTAGCTTTTGGATGTTGTAAAATTTTCGAATAAATGTTTTGGGCTTGGGTTTGTGAAGAGGGAAGAAAGAAGGAAGAAGAAAAAGGGGGAAACGTTTTGTCCCACATCATGAAACATTCATAGGTTTATCTCTATATATGTAATGAAATGATATATCATATCAAAAGAAAGAAGAGATGGAAGAGATAAGGCATTAACATGACCATGACATACATATTAATATTTAAATGGTCAAAAGATGGGCCTTGGGGCTCTTGGGGTCTCGTGACCCATTGGGCCAAGAAAAACCGCTCAGAAACCAACTAGTCGACAGGTCAAATATCGACCGGTCGACTATTTTAGCCTCTGGTTAAAAATGGTTGACCGATGAAAAACTAGCGGTCGACCGTTGTCGGGTTTTTCCAAAATTCGCAATGCTTTGAAACGTTGCAAGGCTGAAAGGATGCGTCTATTTGAATTCGAACAGAAACAACTGTTGCAAATAACAAATCGCGACGCTTTAATAAATGGTCGCCTCCCTCTACATATATAAATTGGCATGGTCAGAACCATGAGGAATTAGTCTGTATTCATCTTCTTCTTCCCTTAGGATTCTATAACGCCATTAAACTGTTGCAAAACAGTTCTATCCGAAACACTTCTAAACTGTTTCAATTCTGAAAGTGTTGCAAAATCGCTATCTTCTTCTTACTCTTCAATTCTATATTCTAAATTGCATCTTCAATAATCATATTTCAAAGTGTTCTTGGTCGGATCAAAATCGTACAAATTTTGAATTTTGCTGTTTCAAGGCTTCATTGAATCCTGAATTCAATAGTTCGATAACCTTTTTGTACCTGGTGGGTTGAACTATTATCTGAAAGAATTTGCTACACAAATCCTTGAAGTCAGAAGTACGACAATTATTCTCCTCCATTAGCGTCTCAAACTACGAAATCCCCAAAAAATTTCAGACAATATTTCAACCATGGAAGGACAATTATTCTCCTCCGTTAGCGTCTCAAACCACGAAATCCCCAACAAATTTTCAAACAATATTTCAACCATGGAAGGTTTGAGCACATTGCAAGTAATGAATCAACATTTTACCAAATTAAAATGATTTGATGGAGAGAACTTCATCGTTAGCAAGAGACCATGAAATTCTTCCTGTTCACGGTCAAATTATTTCATATTCTCGAAGATGGATTGGAGAAAATACTGGAGGAAACCGATAAGGATAGTGCGGACCTAAAAGCTAAAAGGGAAAAGCATAAAAAGCAAGATTTTCTATGCAGAGATCACATTCTGAATGCACTATCTACTCCGATATACAATGCTCACATGACCTTGGACACCGCGAAGGCACTCTGGACTGCGCTAGAAAGCAAATATCGCATCTCTGAGGCAAGTAATAAAAAATTTCTTATACGAAATTTTATGGATTTCAAAATGGTCACCAACAAGTCCATAATTGGACAACTAAGTGAAATTCTACTGTTGGTAAATCAACTTAAGGATGCCGGTATTGATCTCCCTGAATCATTTGTTGTTGGAGTTATTATTTCGAGACTCCCGAATTCTTGGAATGATTATAAGAAAAAAATTAAAACATGCAGAAACGGATTATGATTTAGATGGTTTACAGCTTCATCTTCGTATTGAAGAGGATTCTCGTAAATGCGAACTAGATGATAATCTGCAAACTGAGTCTCAATCTAAGGCTAATAATGTTGAAATTAACGATAAGTTGAAGCCTAAGAATGAGACACAGTTTAAAAAGAAAGGTAATAATTCCAAGAACAAGAAGAAGGGTAATTGTTACTATTGTCACATACCTGGCCACTATGCCCGAGATTGTCGTCTTCGGAAGAAACAACAAAAAGCGAATGTGGTCGAAGAAAAGCTTGTGGCTGTCGTACAAGAGGCAAACTCCGTTAGTGGCATTGATAATGATTGGTGGCTCGATACTGGAGAAACTATTCATATTTGCAAAGACCGTAATCTGTTCAAGACTTACGATGAGAGTAATGGGGAATCCGGCGAAGTAACTGGCGCAAAAAAGTTGCAAGCAAAGTTCTTGGAAAAGGCACTATTGAATTAGCATTCACCTCTGGGAAAGTTCTTACTTTATTCGATGTATTTTATGTATCTGATATGTGTAAGAATTTGATTTTTGGATATCTCCTTAACAAAGGAGGATTCAAGATGGTGTATGAGTCTGATAAGTTAGTGTTGTCCAAGAACAGCAAATTTATTAGACAGGGATATTATTGTAATGACATGATTAAGTTGAATCTAATGAAGAAATCTTCTACTTATATTGTTGATTCTGTTAATTTATGGCATAGTAGATTAGGACTTGTTAATTATAAGTCACTTAAAAATATGCGTAAATTAGGATTAATTTCTGATTTTGATTTCGAATCTATTTCTAAATGTGAAATATGTGTTCAAGCAAAATACATCGTAAATCCTCCAAATCTGTAGAAAGGGAAACTAGTTTGCTTGATTTAGTATATCTGATGTGGGTGACTTAAAGAGTCATATCACCTATGGTGGTAACCGATACTATATAACATTTATTGATGACTATTCTAGATACGCTTATGTATATATAATGAAATCTAAAGATGAAGCCTTTGATAAATTCAAAATTTACAAAGCAGAAGTCAAAACACAATTAGGAATCAAAATTAAAGTGTTACATTCAGATCGTGGCGGTGAATATTTTTCAAATGAGTTTACTTTGTTTTGCAAATAACATGGTATTATTCACCAATGTACCGCCCCTTATACACCACAACAAGGTGTTGCTGAAAGGAAAAAATAAAATTTTAGTTGAAATGGTTAATGCCATGCTCATAAGTTCTAATTTACCTTACAACCTATGGGGTGATGATGTGTTATCTGCATGTTACATTTTAAATAGAGTACCAATTAAAAAGAATAATATTTCCCCATATGAATTATGGTTTAATAGAAAACCTTACTAGACTTAAAGTTTGGGGTTGTTTAGCATATGTTAGAAAACCAGACCCTAAACGACCAAAGTTAGGTAATAGAGCTTTTAAGTGTGTTTTCATAGGATATTCTCTTAATAGTATAACTTATAGATTTATGATTCTTGATACCTTAGAAGTCATAGAATCTATAGATGTAGAATTTTTTGAAAATCAAACTATTGAGAATCCATTGGGATCTAGTCCAGAACCAACTGAGACTAATGACGATGAATATGCTCCTGCTCAAAACAGCAAGGATGTGTCAGTACCAGATGATAGTACTGAACACAGGAGAAGTAAAAGAGCAAGAATAGAGAAGGACTATGGTCCTGATTTCATAACATATCTTGTAGAAGGCAATAAGGACGAAGTCCTTAATGTAACAAGATATGTAATGAACGTCGATGATGATCCCAAAAATTATTCTGAAGCTATGATTTCTAGAGATTCTAATTTCTGGAAAGAAGCTATCAATGATGAAATGAACTCCATAATTTTAAATCAAACTTGGGTATTAAGCGATTTACCTCCCGGTTCTATACCTATAGGATGTAAATGGATATTTAAGAAAAAGTTGAATGCAAATGGATCCATTGATAAATTTAAAGAATGATTAGTAGCCGAGGGATATAAATAAAGACAAGGAGTTGATTATTTTGATACATATGCTCTGGTGTCTCGCATATCTTCGATACGTTGTTTAATAGCACTTGCATCAATTCATAACTTGGTTATACATCAAATGGATGTAAAGACAGCTTTTCTAAATGGAGATTTAGAAGAAGAGATTTACATGGAATAATCTGAAGGTTTCATAACCCCAGGCCAAGAAATTAAAGTTGTAAATTAGTTAAATCTCTTTATGGCCCGAAGCAAGCTCCCATGCAATGGTATGAGAAGTTTGATAAAGTTGCACTGTCGTTTGGATTTATTGTTAACGATGTAGATAAATGTATCTATAGCAAGTTATGTTATAATTTGTTTATACGTTGATGGCATGCTGATATTTGGTTCCAATATATCCTATGTGAATGTAACTAAGGAGTTTCTATCTTCTAAATTTGATATGAAAGATCTGGGAGAGGCAAATGTAATTTTAGGAATTAAAATCATTAGGAAAACGGGGGAGTTATTACTAACTCAATCTCATTACATTAGAAGTTCCTAAAGAAGTATGATCATTATAATTACAAACCAACACTAACTCTTTAGATCCAAGTACAAAATTAGAAAAGAACACTGGACGTACCATTTATCAATTGGAATATTCCAATATTATTGGGAGTCTTATGTATGCTATGCATTGCACGAGACCAGACATCGCACATACTATAAGTGTATTGTGTCGATTTATGAGTAATTCAGGTTTCGAACACTAGATAGTCATTTTCAGAGTCTTAGCTTATTTGAAGGGAACCATAAACTATGATTTATCTTATAAAGGATATCCTGCTGTAATAGAAGGATATAGTGATGCAACCTGGAACAATGTAGAATCAAAATCTAAGTCTACGACTGGATGGATATTTACATTAGGAGGCACTGCTGTGTCTTGGGCTTCCAAGAAGCAGACCTGTATATCTGATTCAACTATGTTATCATAATTTATTGCATTAGCAGACACATGTAAGGAAGCAGAATGGCTTAGAAATTTGTTAGTAGAAATCCCATTATGGAAGAAGCCATCTCCAGCAGTCTTGATTAATTGTGATAATCAAGCAACTATATATAATATCTCTAATAAGACATATAATGGAAAATCTAGACATGTGAGTCTAAGACGTCAAATGGTGAGATAGTTACTCAAAGGAGGAGTTATAACTTTTGACTACATAGAAACGAAGAAAAACTTGGTTGACCCACTTACGAAAGGTCTTCTAAAGGCTATGTTTTCTATAAAGTCTAAAGAAATGGGACTAAGATCTATGAATGAAGATTGATCATCCTTAACAGAAACTCAACTTGTGTCTTGAAAAGGATAGACAAAGTTCAATGGGTACCAACAAGTTAAGGAAATGATTATGGAACACTAAATCAATAATCCTATAATGTTTAGTGTTGGATTCTGCATGAACAAAGGGTTAATAAATATCCTTAATAAATCTAAAAACCCTAAAAGGTGTCTCGTAGAAACACCTTAAGTGACTTACCTATATGAGTATGGAAATCAGGCCGTTTCCTAGGAAAGTAAGACCACTTTCTAAGTAGACTCATGAACCAGGATTTAAGCACATGGCCATTAACGTGCCGAGCAATATAAAACACTCTAACTAAGGAATACAACATGTGTGATGGTTCCAGTTTTATCATTAAGGGATACTTAGTTCAAGATTCGTTCACCATAGAATCTCGATAAAACTTTGAACGGTTTACACTAAGTAAAAGTTCAAATCCAAAAGATACTTTTTTATGTGTTGTATCCACGATGATGCAAAACTTGATCTTAGAACTACATAGGCTTGATCCCATTTGGGTATGTAGGAAGTCACACTAGTGATTCAGCCATTCACTTTATTTATTAGATTATTTTAAAAATTGGGGGAGATTGTTGCAAAATTTTCAAATAAATGTTTTGGGCTTGTGTTTGTGAAGAGAGAAGGAAGAAGAAAAAGGGGGAAACGTTTTGTCCTACATCATGAAATATTCATAAGTTTATCTCTATATATGTAATGAAGTGATATATCATATCAAAAGAAAGAAGAAAAGGAAGTGATAAGGCAATAGCATGACCATGACATACATATTAATATTCAAAGGGTCAAAAGATGGGCCTTAGGCCTCGGGGCTCTTGGGGTCTCGTGATCCATTGGACCAAGAAAAACCGCTCAGAAACCAACCAGTCGATACGTCAAATCTCAACCAGTCGACTGTTTTATCCTCTGATTAAAAATGGTCGACCGATGAAAAACTAGCGGTCGACCGTTGTCTGGTTTTTCCAAAATTCGCAATGCTTTGAAACGTTGCAAGGCTGAAAGGATGCGTCTGTTCGAATTCGAACAGAAACAACTATTGCTAATAACAAATCGTGATGCTTTAATAAATGGTTGCCCCCTCTACATATATAAATTGGCACGGTCAGAACCATGAGGAATTAATCTGTATTCATCTTCTTCTTCTCTTAGGATTCTGCAACGCCATTAAACTATTGCAAAACAGTTCTGTCCGAAACACTTCTGAAGTTTTTAAATTCTGAAAGTATTGCAGAATCACTATCTTCTTCTTACTCTTCAATTCTATATTCTAAATTGCATCTTCAATAATCATATTTCAGAGTGTTCTTGGTCGGGTCAAAATCATACAAAATTTGGAATCCGATTTCGCTGTTTCAAGGCTTCATTGAATCCTGAAGTCAATAGTTCGATAACCCTTTTGTACCTGGTGGGATGAACTATTATCTAAAAAAATAATTCTATGCAAATCCTTGAAGTCAGAAGTACGACAATTATTCTCCTCCATTAGCGTCTCAAACCACGAAATCCACAACACTGGAATTAAATCAGTAGAAACGTTGGTCAGAGATATATAAGAGTTTAGTTGGACTTGAAATGCACATAATTAGTGAAATAATTCAGGATAGCACACAGTGGAAATTGTAAAACATGCATTGTAAAAGGTACAATACATTAGTTTTAAAATCAAACAACACGGAGATAAGACAAACTTTGTAATACTAAAACAGCTATTTGTTTTGGCTTTTGTCCCGAGTTAGTGAAGCTGGTACGACGGCACTGTCATTCAAATCCTACGTAGTTACAAAATTGTAGATATCAATTATGCGTTAAAAAAGAGGGAAAATGGTAATAGGTAAGCATGTGCAAGAAGTACGTCAGAGTAAAAATGCGGTGCATACGTTTGAACCAAAAAGCTTCACAATTTAAATCTCAGCTTGTACGTAGTTGCATGGATAAAGGAATAAATTGAAGGGTCAGCAGTAAACGTCTAAGATACGTACGTGGCAGGTACTGCTTCAACGGAGGCAAAAAAAACCACGATAAGCATTTGCACGGTTGGAATACCATATATTTTTTCTGATGAAGGCCACCTTATTTTCGGGTTTTCCAGCATCATCGAATAGAAAAGCCACGAAAGGTCGTTCGCCACTGCTTGAACACATATAATATTGGAGTAACTTAACATTATGTATATTAAAATTCTAGTACTAACAACATTGAATCCATTGAAAGGGTATTAAACAATTTAGAAAAAATGAGACTATGACAATTTAAATATATGATGAGTGCCTAAATTTTAATGACAAAACCAAAGATAAAAAATAACGTAACAAAAATGGATAGTAAAAAGTTAAGATAAACCGCGTACCAAGCGAAGTCAATATTGTGAAGAATGAAAAGCAATGGACGTCACCAAGAAATTGCCTTCACAACCAAAGCGGTGGAAATCATACGTTATTTTTTTTAATGAAAGATTAAAAAGTACAACCATTTCAGTCTTGTCCAATTCTCCGTAGAGAGCAAAAGTTGACCATATACACAAAATTGAATAGTCAGTTTTGAAACTAAAATGAGTTTACTTGCAAAAAAATGGCATTGGATAGCTTTTTACCATTCAACAATGATTCTCCACCATTTTCAAGTTATTTAAGCTTCCATTATCTAACTATTTTCCAATAAGAGTTCAATGGTACAATCATTCAGCTCTACCTCAACCCAATCAAATTGTTAGCCTGCCTTGTAGCCAGGCCACATAAGCTCCGAGTGATCGTGTTAGTATGTAGTAGAGATCAAGGTTCGTGCCTATTTGAGAGCTGGAAGATGGTAGAAGAACGAACAAACAAAGAAACACTGAAGTCATCTTCTAGCTTAGGGTTGGACACAAATGGAAGCCTCAAGATCGGATCTGTACGTTTGGGACAAATGTAAACAACTCTGCATCTTTACTTCAGCACCAGGTCAGATATAATTGAGGGGAGTTCGGTTCGAATGGAATCATGGTCTTGGATCGGATAAGATAGATCAAGAACCGGTTCGGATGGAAGCATGAAGAATTGTTCAAGTTCTAGCTTATGTCTCGGGTCGCAACTCATTGGTTCAGAGGGATTCTATCCAATCTGTGGTCAGTTAATTGATGTGAAACGAGCAACTTCCCACTATCTCATGGAGCATCCCAACGCGGGTTGGATGGATTTGTCAAATCCATCCAACCAGCAAAGCAACTCACCCCAACGGGTGAGTTGCTTTGAATACCTTATCCGGCTTTTATAAAGCTGGATAAGGTATCACCTGGATTGCAATCGGACAATTGTCCGATTGCAATCCGTGGTGTGGTGTGGAGATTAATCCACACCTCTTATCCGGCTTTTTAAAAGCCGGATAAGAACCATATATATATATATATATATATATAAATTCCCCAGACGCCACAAGATTTCTCTCCATTCCTCTCCTCTCCTCTCGTCTGCCATTACTTGCTCCTGCCATTAATTCGTATACCGCCTAAAAAAAAATGAAACGAGTTATGCGGGCTCTTCGAGGTAGCGGAAGCCGTAGCCGGAATGTAGAGCCTAGTGACGAGCACGAACCAGTAGAACGGAACGTACCGACTGCTGGTACGGAAGACCGTGAGACACCGTCCGTTAGAAGAAGACGGATTGCTAGGAGAACCGACGTTTTAGAGTTGCACCGGGACCCAGATCTAGGATCGGATAAGCAATTGGCCGATTTTCATAAGTTGGCCGCTGAAGAGGAGCACGTCAGCACGTTAGTTGACACATCGGTACGTTTTATTTATTAAATATTACCTTCGTAATGTCGGACATAAAATAAGTAATTCTCATTCGTATTATTAGGCTCGAAGCGAGCGAACACGTGGGTCTTGGGCCGGTGTTGTTCGTCTGTATAGTCAGATCCGTGAGTATGATACAGAGGCTATTATTCAGACATTTTTGAGTAGTATTGGTTTAGGCCACTTTTTGAGTACGTATTCTCGTGGTATGTACTTATTATTTCCTTTATTATTACATTCTCTGTAACTAAATAATTATTCGTTACATAGGTATCGAACGTCTTTTAAATAATGATGTTCAATTATGTAGTGCATTGGCTGCTTGTTGGTGGAAAACAACTCATACATTTCACTTTGGTTTTGGGGAGATGGGCATCACTCCACCGGACTTTTCTATGCTCACCGGGCTTTCCATAGGACAAGGGGCAACGTTGCCGTATGATGAGGTGTACCAGAACTACGGTACTCTGCAAACTTTATTTCCAAATCTTGATTTAGAGAATGCCATCACTAGTAATTTCCAGATTAAATGCTCTCAAATTAAACTAGCAATACAGGAATTATCTAGTAATAATCAGCCTAAGGTTCATCATTTGGAGATTGCACGATTATTTGTTTTGTATATGATGGGAAATTTATTTTTCACGAATGCTTCGAGCAGTTTGCCATGCAGTTATGTGGCGGTAGTTGAACCGTTTTCATTTGATAGCAGTCCGACTGAGTATGATTGGGGAACACCTATTTTAGCATACCTGTATAGGTCATTGGATCTTCAGTGTGTCGTTAGGAGCAGGGTGGGTTCGATTACTAGTTTTTGGGAGATTTTACAGTATTGGTACTTCGAGTACTTCCACAATTTGTCTTTTCCCACCGTTGATCCAGCATTACATACTTTCTATCCTAGAGTACGAGCGTGGAGTTTGGGTAACCGTAGACCGGTGCCTGGAGGACAGGCACAATATGTTTTTGCCATAGCTCGCAATCAGATTGAGTTGCGGAGGACGCGTGATGCAGTTATCTGGCATCCCTTTGATGGTTCACAGTTTCTTGCTCAGCCCTCCTCGGTGCATGCTCTTCATCTATCGACGAAGCGCTTTCCACTAGTATCATCTCCCCCGAGCTTAGGTTGCTTCTGGTACTTAGGGGAACGATGTTGGAGACAAATATATGTTGAGGATGTTGTTCCTGATGATCCACACCCACATACAGCTACTCCCAGGGTTTATACTGCTAGTGCTTTACAGGAGCACGCAGACGATTGGTGGCCAGCCAGTGATTTCATTTTTACCGGTAGGGATTATATTTCTTTCTAGCGTCAGTATTATTCCCCACCTCAGACCGGGAGTTTTGTGCATGCTGCATCCGTTGACTTGGTTGGGCCTTCTACGCTTCGTACTGGCCTTGAGCCCCCTTTCATTGCTAATATTTCACAGTCCACGCAGGTTTACCATGCTCCCCAGGATCCACCTCCTCCACGCGCTTCCCAGGTGCCAGACTACGGTTGGACTGTTGCAGTACCAACTACATACGGATCTGATAGGTATGTTGATATACCACGGCCAGAAGTGACGGAGTATCCAGATCCAGCTGTTTTTTCTTATCAGGATCTTTATCAGATGACGCTTGGTCTGCGATAGGTAATGTATGATGAGTTGACTGCTCGTATGAACGAGCTGAGGACCGCAGATGATGATGAGGATGTGGAGATGGAGCCTGCGGATCTAGATGATGATTAGTTGTATCTTATTTAGTAGACGTTCATGTTGTATTTGTTTGTATATTTGTTTTAGTGTGATGTCCCTTTGTAGTAGGTTATTCAACCGTATGTTTCGTATTTGTATTATCCTATAGGTGTACTCTGCTTGTACGTCCTTATGTGTAACCGTTGTGTTTTCTTATGTTATCTGTTTGTGCGTTATATGTAATCCGCATGATCGTGCGTACGTGTTTGTTAAACGAATCCACGTGGTTTATTTTAATCACTGATTGAAATATTTAACGAGTCTTAATACTGCTTACCAGAGATAACAATGAAATAAGTACTAAAATTTACGATGCACATACAAGCAAGAAACAAAATCATTTGCCTATGGTAAAGATCTACCATCGATAATTGAGCTGTAGGATACAAAATATGACAAGACAACACTATGCACCACTACGGTAACTTGTTATAGATTGTTCAATGAATAGAAACAACATGATGTGACAACTCGTACCAATTACTAGGACATATAAATAGATCTTCAAAGCCTATAGTGTCTAGTTACATCAATAATTATATCACTGCCGACATATGCTTTGATTTGTAGTGAATAGTGTACAGTGTTCTGTGGATAGGGTGGATTCCTTCTACTTGGAATCTGGCGTTACTTTATCTTTATGTCACTTTATTACAAAGTTTGTTTCTATCACTTTCACCTTTCTGTCAATTTATCACGTTTGTCCAGCGAATGGACCAGTCAGTATTGGAATTTTAAACGATAAAGTTTACAAATTTAACACTACAACGTTGAATGGTAAAAGGATTCCCATAGTAGACAAGTCCGTATTAGGAATTGCAACATTTCATATTTACTCCCCATGTTGGCCCAATAAATATATACGGGTATTACGTTGTTGTTAGCTGGAACCAAACTTTTCATCAAAATAAAAAAATGTCTTTATGGTCATGGCCATCGTCAATGGATTCGAACTATGATCAAAACTTTCCAGAGCGTCCTCCTTCAAGTCCAAGAACAAATATTGAATGGAATATCGAGTACCAAGAGCGACACTATGAGGAATTGCGTCAAGTCTACCCGGAGTTCACCCGCATGACAATTCGTCCACCAGTTGCACCTGTTCCAGAGGTAGGTCATCAAGAAGTCCAAACTGTAATTGAAGGACGCTTACAAGCGTCTACAGTCCCTCGTACTACGACTGCACCAGATGTAGGTCACCAAGAGGTAAGACGAGTTTCAGTTAACCAGGCTCCTAATGAGCAGGAAGTTAACTCCTATCCCGTTTGTTGCCACTGTGGTTACGCGGTAGAGGTGGTAGTCCGAGCGGATGGAGAGAATATAGGTCGCAGGATCCATTTATGCTCGCTATGGCCTAACGGATGCAATTATTTTGAGTGGATAGACGAGCGTTTCCCTCAAAGGGCAATCTCTTATGCCAACGAGTTAGAGAAGAGAATAGGCGACTTCAAACCGCTTTGAATGAGCGTAACAATTAATGTGTTTGCGTATTGAATCTATTACCGTTACCTATTGTGTCTTTACAAGCTTTTGTATCTTAACGCTTATTGTTGAATGTATCGGTGTTCTATCCTTAAGTTTATTGTTTGATCTATTTGTGTTATTATTAAAAATAAACAATATGAGTAATCTTAATAACACGATACGTTACCAAGTACAACAGAAAGAGACATGCAGATAACGATACCATACAACCACTAAACCCAAACTAGATGCTTTTTACACACATACAACTACAATACAACCATCACAGTCTAACAAATAAGATAACAACCAGATCGCACATACTACATAAAAGTACAACTACAACACACTAAAGGATAACGTACGAGTACATATAGCAATACTAAAGGATAACGACAACACACAGAAACCTACCACGGCCTTGGGAAAGGTCCAACTGTAGTTTTATCGGCATCCACCTTCTTCAAACGTTTTATTTCGGCTTGCGATTCCAGTGCATACAGACGTCCACGTTCGCACATGGGTGGGTCAATCCATTGGGTAAAGTAACAACATTCAATTTCATCTAGGAAAACCCTGTGGGCCTCGTACGCTTCACAATAAAAATAACGACGACCGGCATCTTTTTCAGTCTCAGAGACAGCCACCACCGATTCTTGACCACATAGGCAGATAGGGTTGGATCCAATAGTCCGCAGTGGTTCGGAAACTTTCCCTTCAAGTACTATTTCTTTTCCAGGCCGTTGATTACCGTAACCCCCATCGTTATTCTCCCATTTATCCATAGCTCATTTTGTAAACGATGAGTAAATGGGAGATGTGACTACTCTGCTATTTAACATATGCGTCATGCTTGAACAGGGTTCAGTGATGGGGCCGACCCATGGTTTCAATTAAAGTGGGTTCTATAGCATGACTATTGAGTAGTCGCGTTCGGTCCACTATATGCACTTAATATCACGAATCTGCACTGTGTACGATTATTGAGTAGTCGATTCCCGTCCACTGTCGACACTTAATATCACGAATCTTTACTGGGTTCAATTATTGAGTAGTCTTGTCCGGTCTCATTGTACTTTATTCTTAAGCTAGAACTAACAATGATTCATAAATTATCGTCTTGTTAACGATTATATTATCATTTCTTATAAAGTAAACACCGGTATCAGAAGACGAACAACATTAAAAATTAAACACAAACCCATAAAAGATACAAGCCGTATAGATACATGCTGCCTCAGCAACAACAATAAACATGAACTTAGTTAGTAACCGACGTCACTACGAATTTCTGACAAACCCAAGTCTAGTTGCCTCAGCAACTATCTTCTGCAAGCGCCTTATTTCCGCTTGCGCTTCCAAGGCGTACTGCAGTCCTCGTTTGCACATTGGCGGGCCAAGCCACTGCATAAAATTACAACATTGGACTTCGTTCGGGTAATACCGGTGGTCCTCGAAACAAGCGCACCCGAAAAAACGACGACCAGCATTTTGTTCCGTTTTAGCTACAACCACGACCGATTCGTCTCCTCAACGACAAATTGGGTACTCTCCACCCGGTACTGTGGGCCCAATGGGGTGTAGGGGCTCGACAACATGTCCTTCGTATAATATCTGTTTACCAGGCGTTCGATTTGCAAAAACTGTGCGTAAACGAGCAGTGAGCGAAACCTTTTTCGTCTTCGGCAGATCGGAAGTTTCCTCATTATCTTGAACAACTTTTTCCTTACCCTTCTTACTACGTAGGCCTTGCCGTGACAGTTCAAACGCGTCATAGCATTTGTTCATCTCTTCATCATCAATAACCCAGTTTGCCATTGCTGAATCCGATACGAGTTAAGGGTAAAAAGAGAAACTTTAATACGGTATGAAGTGTTGGTTGTTTATAGGGTGAAAATATGGCATATTTATATACCTATTTGTCAACAAGATGGTCACATTATTGCCAGACAACTATGCTTTCACGGGATGAGTAGTAGAGCATTAAAATTCAAATGTGTTACAGTGATGAAAAGTAAAGGAATCTATCCCTTATTATCATGGACAGCATGTTCAATTTAATAAGGGTAAAGAACTAAAGGTCCTACGTGACATAAAGTAAAGGAATCTATTCCTTATTATCATGGAAAGCATGTTACGTGAGATAAAGTAAAGGAATGGGTAAAGAACTAAAGGTCTAAAGGTCCTAAGTGACATAAAGTAAAGGAATCTATCCCTTATTATCATGGACAGCATGTTCAATTTAATAAGGGTAAAGAACTAAAGGTCCTACGTGACATAAAGTAAAGGAATCTATTCCTTATTATCATGGAAAGAATGTTACATGACATAAAGTAAAGGAATGAGTAAAGAACTAAAGGTCTAAAGGTCCTACGTGACATAAAGTAAAGGAATCTATCCCTTATTATCATGGACAGCATGTTCAATTTAATGAGGGTAAAGAACTAAAGGTCCTACGTGACATAAAGTAAAGGAATCTATTCCTTATTATCATGGACAACATGTTACGTGACATAAAGTAAAGGAATGAGTAAAGAACTAAAGGTCTAAAGGTCCTACGTGACATAAAGTAAAGGAATCTATTCCTTATTATCATGGACAACATGTTACGTAAAGTAACAAATAACACAAAAGGAGGAAACTCTAATTAAGGACGGAAACTCTAATAGTTAATGATAGCACGAGATACAATTTAATTGCTATACATAGAGGTGCACTTGGTTCATTCAAACACAAACTATTTTACAGCAACTACTAAACCGATGAGTGCGTTAAAAAGGTTATGGTGTTGGTCTTCAAGCTCTTCATCCTCTTCATCATCTGACGAGTATATTGACCGCCGTAACAAACAACAACAGGCATTTCAAGAAGAAACAAGATACGCGATAGAACGTGATATTGCTGAAAGCTCAGCGTCAACCCAAGGTGGAAGCGCCGTCGGTAGAAAAGAAATGCGATATGGACGCGACTACCCCTCTGGTCACAATCAACTAGTCAAGGACTACTTCGTCGCAAAACCCAGTATACGGAGACATATATTTCCGTCGAAGATTTCGTATGTCAAAAAGGGTGTTTGCTCGAGTACTAACTAAAGTGTCTGCGAACAACGTATACTTCACACATAGAAGAAATGCAATCAACGAACTTGGCATCTCACCGCTTCAAAAGGTTACTGCTGCACTACGTATGATTTGTTATGCAAGTTCTGCTGACTCTCTCGACGACAAAATTAGAATTGGGGAGTCAACTACGGTGGAATGTATGAAACAATTTTGTAAAACCGTCGTACGAGAGTTCGGTGAAGAGTATCTGCAATCTCCAACCCCTCATGACACTGCGAGGTTATTAGCAACGGGAGATCAACGCGGTTTTCCAGGTATGATGGGTAGCTTGGATTGTATGCACTGGAGATGGGAAAACTATCCAATAGCACTGCAAGGCCAATATAAAGGCCATATGAAAAAAGCTACAATGGTGTTAGAAGCTGTTGCTTCATTTGACCTTTACATATGGCATGCTTTTTTTGGCGTTCCTGGTTCTCTAAACGATATTAATGTTCTACGTCAATCTTATTTATTTAACGATTTATATAATGACCTTTCACCTCCTTGCAACTACAAAATCGGTGGCAAAGAACATTCTGTTGGTTATTATCTCGTGGATGGAATTTATCCAAAATGGAAGACGCTGGTGCAAGCATACAGAAAACCGAACAATGCAAAGAAGCCTTATTCACGAAACAGCAAGAGAGTCTTAGAAAAGATATTGAACGAGCTTTTGGAGTACTCCAAGGTAGATTTCATATACTTCGAAACGAAGTTCACTACCACGATAAAGCAGTTGTAGCCGACATAATGTACTGTTGCATTATTTTACATAATATGATTGTTGAGGAGGAACGAGGAGGATATGAACTCCAGCTTCGTAACTAGCCGGACATTGCAGTGGAATTTAGGAAAAAACCGTATAAAGACCCAAATACGTTTGCAGAATACTTGCAACGACTGGAAGAAGTCCGAGATCCACAAGCTCATTTAGAATTACGTGAAGAGCTAGTTGAGCACTACTGGGAGTTTGCGGGAAACCGATAGTTAATTAACTGCTTAATGTTTCGATTCATATCTGTATTATTTACGTTTATATGCCAGCATGTACTGTAGTGTAATATTTCGTTCTAAATTAATGGTTGTATGATTTTCTCTACGAATATTTAATACATCTACATAACATCCATAAAATACAAGAACGTAACTGAATTACTTAAAGTACAACAAGGTCTGCAACCGGTACTAAAAAGAAACTACAACATACTCTACAAAGGAAACGGACTAATCTACGTTACATCTCTGGTACTCTTCAAGACGTTTTTCCATGTACCACCTCTGTATGAGATTTAGATCATCCAGCTTGACACTCATAAGAGCGAAATCATCTGCATTTTTTTGTCGAGCGAGCTCCGCTTTTCGTAACTCCAATTCATTTATTCTTGTTTGCTGCATCTCTTCGTGTCTTCGTTGCCTTTCCTCCCCTCTCTCTCTTCTCTCTCTCCTAGCTGCTTCCTTCGCTTCGATATACTCCCTATTCGATTCCTCTGCAACTGCCATACGTCCATCGAGTTGCTCGTAATACTGACTGTAATCTTTCGTCGGTTTCTTGTTCGCTTTATATCTGCCAGGGGGTCGTCTACCGGAACTTGTTGCGAATGGGGTGTCTTCAGATGGAGTTGTGCTTCCAGGGCTAACATCTTCGGTCGGTCTCAACGGCATAAATCGTTGCGTGGTATGTTCATGTCGCACGTTGCTCCATTTATCTTCCCGACATAATATTTCATAGCATTTTTGCATAGTAAACGGTTGGTTTTTTTGATTTGGCCATATACACAACATTTGCTTTGCTAAGCTGCGTAACACTACTTAACATAAAAGAAATAATCTAAATAAACATCAAACAAAATAAGCTTGTTATAATTTATTACCAAGTCCATGTCGTTTTCTCCACTTTGCTGTCTACTAGCCAACCCACTCATTATCCCATTCCAAAGTTGGCAGCAAGCATTGATTCTCTTCCATGACTACTTCAACGAGTCAACCGAGCGTGCATGATTATGTGGACTTCGACCGTTGAATAATTTACAAACCGAATTCCAAAATGAGCTTCCAGTTTGGCTTGTGCCTTTCACGTTATCTTTGGAACACTGAACCCAGCAATATGCTAGTTCAGCTTGTTCATCAGGTGATTATTTTACCTGCTTCTTCATAGGAGGCCGAATCCCAGCAGATTCATTAATCTCATTGCTATCGTTTCCCATTTCGTCGTTTTCAAGACCATTATCCCCGAATAACATGTTCAAATTCCTGGACAGATTGAGAGAGGTATCCGAAAATGTCGATTGATGTTGGCTGTTTGGGGATGAATAGGGTTGACTGATATAAGATTGTTGGACAGAGGGGTTACGACCATAGGTGGAAACTTGAGTGTTTTGAAAATGATTAGAATTTTGTTGTGACTGGTACAGGTTAGGATTGTGCTGTGGAAGATAACAATTTGAGGTGTTTTGCATTATACCAGAGTTAAAATGTTCGTTGCGCTGGTACGAATTTGTGGATGGAAACTCTTGCTGATCATGAACATAATCAAACGGATTCGGAAAGCTTTAGGTAGGCATCGTCGCTTTTCCTTTTGTATTCTTGCTGTTTGTTTTCTTCGACATTGCAGTTGGATGCTGTAAATTATACTACTTTGATGGTTGAGTAAAATGAGAGAATTTTGTGTGTTTTGAAAGTGAAAAATAGGTTGTATTTAAAGATGAAAGGGTATAGGAGAGAGAGGAGCGGGAAGGGAGCAACGGCTACTAAAGTAGCCGTTGCTGCCTTTGCCGGCTAATTTAAAGCCGGCTAAGGGGGGGGAGAAATAATTCGACCCCCCTTAGCCGGCTTTAAATAAGCCGGCTAAAGGTGGTTGCCAAAGCAACCAACCCGGTTGCTTTGGCAACCTTGGGGGTTGCCAAAGCAACCCCCAAGTGGGCAACTGACCCCGCGTTGGGGGTCAGTTGCCCACTGACCAACCCCGCGTTGGGGTTGGTCTTACATTGATGGATTAGATGCCACGTAACCCTAAATTGTTATCACATAGTCCCTAAAGAATCGGACAACTACACTGCTACAAATTTGCTGTGCTCACCACGTCATGGTCATGTTTCATGCTACTTTTCAAGGGACCAACTCCTATATATACCCGACCCTAATGATGTACAGAGGGGCTGGGGACATAAAAACTCAAATGTAACTGTCTCTGTCACGATTACAGTGGAACCCAGTCTAAAGTTCATTGTTTTCGAAGTGTAATTCATGCAACATTGAGGGAAAATCACATGTATTCGAATTGAATGATTGTAATTCTGGTAATTATAATTTCTCTATAAATCAAGGAACTATAAAGTAGATGTAGGCTCATTAAGGATGAACCACTATAAAAATGTTGTTCTTGTTTTTCTTCCTTCTTATCAGTTGTTTATTCATATATTATGCTCAAAATCTAGTCAATTGGGTGTTAGTGACATTTTTTGGTCTAACATTTTGGTGCTTTCACTAAGAATGGATTGATTCTCAACCACAGATCTTCTCATCTACTAATGAATACCATATTTCGTTGAGTGAAGATCCGTATTTGATTTGAAATGTTCGCTGGTTAGATGTATAAGCCCTTACGGCTAAGATCTGTACTGCCTCTGATTGTTTTGAAGCATCTAGGATTGAAGAAGTAGATGTGTCAAACTTGCAACATTTTGATGGGATGGGATTGGATCACTTCGCGGATCGAATTGTAGAAGCTACACTCATTTAGGAATGAGAAAGTTGCACTCAGTTTGCGAATCGGATCAGGCAAAAACTCAGATCGAATGGACATTGGTTCGGACATGGCAGATGAACAGACCACGCGGATCGGATCGGAGTTCCAGATCGTATAATTGCCTGGATCTGGTCGGATGGGACCTGAACCCGCCTGAAGCCAATCAATTACATAGCGACGAATTTGGTGATAATCTTCATCCAACCCGCAGCTAGCAAAGACACCTCCTAACCTCAGTTCAAAGATATGACCCGATCCGACCTGAAGATGTTATCCAACTCGTGAAACATGAAGATATCCAACCCTAAACCCACTTTTCCGATCCAACGGCTGGTCCGAACAGGGACCCGAAGCGACATGCTCCATCTGACCCAAGGGCTAAACCGCGATCCGATGACATCCTCGAACCGCATCTTGAAGGCGAATTCCGATCCGACTCGGTATGGCTATTTTTGGGGAAAAAAATACGTTTTTAGGTCATTTCAAAAATGGCTCCATCTTACAAAATCGAAAAAATCGTGTGGTGCCCACATTTTCAACCTAACGGGCTAGGTCGACCACTGCTGGGACAGTGGGGCCCTGGACCCCCATTGGCGCTGCGCCCGGACCCGCTGACGGCCTCGCCTTCGTCTCGGAGCACGACTCGCCTTCGAGTCGGAGCACGGCTCGCCTTCGGTTCGACATATATTTCAGCCAACATTGGTCATGAAAGCTTGTCATTGAAGATTAGACGAATAGTCAAAGAATATAACAACAAAATGACAACGACTGAGATTCTTCCCAGAGCCATGACACCTACTTGCATCAGTAAGCCAGTGTGAGGAGCTATCAGTCAGATTCAGCTTGCTATCAATGACTGTATACGAGACAATGATTGTCTCATGGTAGCTTCTTCTTCCATAGCTCCGACGGTGTATAGATTTCACCGATACAACTGATGTTGCTCTCTAACAAGTAGTGACCACCTAATTTATGTGACTTAAACCTGTCCAATCGGCGGAGCATCTAATGACGGTTATATGGAACAGTCCGAGCACTACTCCGAAGATGATTCATATGATCTTAGTGACAATGATTGTCAATAATAGGATACCAGAAAGAAGCTAAGGATCCCAACATCCCAAAGCTACACTTCAATTATATGATGTGATGAATGAAATATGTCCTGCGATTCACCTCCTGAAGAACTTGGCTAACCTTTGCAATGGCTATTTGCTGTCAACCACATCGAGGAAGACCGGTTCCCATCGAATAAGGGGTAGGTCAACATACTTTGGTGCCCAGAGTTAGGTACTAGTTGAACCACCACACGCCATAATTGGACCTATGGAACCTTTCTCGGATTATAGTAACTTGACTGCTCACCAGCCACCATACGAACTGGGTCAAGTGACGAGAGCTCGAGATTAAAGCAAATATGAATCAACCATTAGCTCTCTATTTCTTATTTCCATTATGGCATAACGTATGAATATTACTTAAAGTCTCGCAGACTATGCTATCTTATTAAAGCTTATCTGATCAAGGTATAGACCTAACAGCTCCAACAGAATTCAGAGCTTACATTGCACCCAAGTGTCTACTGCTCAGTCCTAACCGAGGCTGGAGCAGGAATGGTCCTTGATGACCAAGTCATTGGAAGAACCTGCTATTTGGCTAGATGGAATATGCTAGGCAACAGAGAGAGCATGGAACCCAAATACGCTTCCCCTCCTGATGAGATGGAGTGTGAAGGAGGCATCGGCTTAGCAGGCAAAAGAAAAATCACATAAAGAGTTGCCCGATGATCTGCCCAAAGACATAGATCTCAGAGAAAATGAAGATTCGAGATGCAAGAGGGCGACATCTGACGAAGCAACTACCCAAAGATTGAAAAGCTCGCTTGCAGTTTGATGATTGCTTTGAGAAAACTCCACCACTAATTCCAAGTTCATCTAATTGTGATACACACTGATTGGCCAATACGATAGGTCCCACAGCGACCTGAGGCATCTGGATGATTGCTCGAATGAAACATTGAGCTAAACCAGTTTGATCTCAATTCCCTCCTATAGAACTCCATACGGGGGAGGTATTAACTGACTTCATCATTGAGTTTACCATTCCCGAAGAGGACGTAATAAATGAAGAAGATGGCCCTACGAAAAGAAAGATGAAAACAAGCACCTGGAAGATATGCAGACGGTGCAAGGAATGATCAACGGTCTGACGCCAGAGTTTTGCCGATAATTCCTGAAGAACGGCCAATTTTCTATGCCTTAGGATTGGAATTTTCTGCTACTAACAATGATTCCGAATACAAGGTCCTGATCGCCGGTCTGAAACTCGTTAAGGAGTTGGGAGCAGCGCCGTTGAACATCTTCGTAACTCTTGGATTGTTATTTGCTAGTTTCGGAGGGAATTCCAGGTGAAGGGACAATGACTCGCAGCTTACCTAGAACGGGTAGAGGAGCTGTTGGATGGATGGGATCATTACACCATGTCTCGTATTCCATACACAGAAAATTAGAAAGTGGATTACCTGGCCAAGTTAGGAAGTTCTGACAATCCAGAAGAGATGAAGATAATCCCAATTAAGACACTACAAACTCCGACCATTGATCAGATGGAAGTTGATACAGTGTTGGTGACCAAACTCGAAAGAGATTCATGGACAACCCCCATAAAGAATTTCCTGTAGCACGGACTGCATCTAGCAAGGAGAAGTGAAAGGTGTGCTATCGTTCGTTATGCCTCAAGATATGACAAGCAAGGCGACATTGCTTATTTCCCTTGGAAGGTTTTCCTAAGATTGACACCAATGAGTCCTATTACTGAATACACCATCCTGAATGATTAGACAAAAGCACTCATCAACTTCCCACTAGATAAGAGATGTACACGAATGAAGCTTCCGACGAAAGACGTCTTGGAGTTAGAAAATGAAAATTCACAATTCCACTCCATTGATTGATTATCTACCAAGAAACTCATGCACCAGGTACTGGGGGAAATAGGAGAATCAAGCGTGGAATGCTCGTGATTACGTCATCTAATTCAATGCTAATACATCATAAGCCTACATGACCGATTGTCTCAGTCTTTCCCGAAGAGTGGCGAGTTAAGGGTTTGGAACACTTAAGCCTGGATGCTGATTGATTGTTTGCATAAAAGCTTTTATCCTTGACGCCGGATCGAAGGCATGTCTGCAGACGGATGAGGCATGTTTATCCTTATGGCTCCCGAACCAACTTCCTGACATGAAAGGGACTAAGATCCTTTAAGCATGGACCAATTTTTAACTATAGATCTATTGTCCTCCAGCCAAATACCGTCCTAGCACCAATATGATGACGTGCTACTATTAGCGGTACAGACATGACTCTCTGACACTCAATCCATGTCTTTGATATGGAGGCAAGAAGGCGATTCGAAGAAGATGCAACCTCATCATTGGCTTACAGTATTTAGCTGGCTGCTTTTGTCACTCGAAGACCCCAATCAAGCCGTCCCCTGACAGAGATTAGGCGAGGCAAAATGGACCTACAAAGAAACTATAGTGCCATTTTTGCTCTGAATGATATTCATTCCTTTAAGAGGATTACTCTTTAACCATGACTCTTATATTTTTATGCTTTATAAGTTATTGATGTAATTGATTCAAATGAATTAATATGTGGATGGTGTAGGTACCCCGGTTTTGACATCGATCAGACTTCTAGCACCCGCATATGGAGTTATGGAATAAACCCATAACGGGCTCGACTGAACTGCTCATATACAAAGCCACACCCTCCATCTAAATAGAATTGTATAGCTCAAGGTTGGAATCTAACTTCAGATAGATGCAACTCGACTAGCTACATTGCTCGATCGTATGCACGATGCCACCAGATTACATCAATCCGAATAAAGAAGGTACCTGGAGTTTGGTTCCAATTAATCCTCCCATAGATTGAATGAAGGAACACAAAGATTCGGCAAGTGTGGCCCGACCACTTACCCGATAATGTACATCTGCCAGAGCTAATTGGGAAGTATGGATTAAAATCAAGTTCGAGAATGATACTCGAGCCGGCAGAATCTTGCTCTTGGAATTAGAGTGCAGGAGGAAAGCCGGGGCGAATGGCATGACCATTCGCTTGATTAAATCTAACTCTCATGATTTGAGAGAGAGTATAAAAGATGGGAAGACGACATCCCCAAGGCGTGATGGTGCACCACGATTAAAAGACCGCCTTGATTCCACTCCACCCGGGGCATTCAAAGGGAGAGTATGAAGGCGCCAGGGACTGAGCACTGCAAATGAACTCCTACCCCATTGAAGGATAGGGGGTAGAATGAAAGCTGAGTTTGAACTCTACCCTAGGCATACGACAGGAGAGTGTAAAGACATTGCGATTAAATGCCACGGAAGGGCTCCTACCCCGCTACAGGATCGGGGGCAAGAATGAAAGCTGAGCCCGAACTCCTCATTTCCGGACATGAAGGGGGGCGATGCACTATCAATCCAAATCAAACACAAACAAGCCCTAGCCAGACACTTTATTCACTATTGATTGGGGGCATACACACAAAACACACCCCTACGATGGCTGCAATATGATATGCTATTTATTTGCGCGGATTATGATTTGCAGGGATACCGAATTGAAACTCTTATTTGATTTGTAATGTGATTTATTGCTTACTACTCAGTGTAGTAATGCTCTGACTACAAATATATTCGACTGAAACATATAACAAACTTGCAAACGTATGATATTGTAGGAATACTACTTTGTTTGCTAATTGCAGATTTACAAAGGATAACTGGTCAAGAACGCGAGGCCCACATTCGCAACAACAACAGGCAAGTAGAAACAAATAAAGAGCCACGTCCAGAAGGCGGATGATGATGCCTAATGATAAGCATCCTACGTAACTTGAGGTGGCGACCCAAAAGAGGCTTTGAGAGTGAATTATTCAATGACATGTCATGCGACTTAATACTCGCAGTTGGGAAGTACCCAGCGAAACCCTGGGATTCTTAAATTTATACCCAGCCTTAATACGATCTCGAGTGATCGTCGATTTTCTGGTCTTAATACGATCTGACACGGTCGTGGCATTCAGGATTTCTATGGATTGAAGATTTCCCTGAATATCCATAATATGGCTCCCTTCGTCTAAATTCGAAAAGGAAGTGATATGACCACCACCTATCTTATGCCATTACCCCTGGACTGGAGGCATACTGCTGGAAATATTTACGAATTGCATAACTTACATGTCTGTGTCTAACTTATACCTCGATCTTGATAGGCCGCTTGAGGACCACATAATGGATGTAGAGTGAACATCCATTTGCTAGTCTCGACCGATTTTCCGATTGAAACACCGCTGATTAGGAGGCACTCTATTACTTTGACTTCTAGCTTGCAAGGAAGTGAATTGCTTGATACTCTGACTCAAGGGCTAAGAAGAAGGAAGATAGAAATTTCTTCCATGCTAAGGATATTGGTGCAGAAGACGATAGGAACGAAGGAATTCAGTAGATTTCTTCTTGCGATGATCCCTCAGCATGTCAGACTATATATGAAATGGATGGTTCCATTGCTGAATTGAGAACCGAGATGCTCAGCAAGATCAACTTCTCCAGAAACGACGGAAAATGATGGATAATTTCTTCACTTGGATAGATGGAAGGCCGAGAAACTACGATTTACTCACAGGAGTGAGCATCGTGGGAATTCAAGCGACAACGAACTTGGCTCGAACACTCCCTGCTCCGTTGACAAAGTCGTCTTAGATGAAGCAAGGGGAAATCAACCTCCTCCTAGACATATGCAGCATGTAATTTCTAACGGAGCGTTCTGGATGAAAACGACGGCAATGCAAGAGCCACTGGAAACTTAACAGAGTTCGATCAACCTCTGCTCCAATTCGGATGAATATTTCAAATCCAACTTAACTCAACCTCGAAATGAATCTCCCTATTCCTTAATGTAGGGGCAAGTAGAAGCATTTGAGCCACCTATAATTTAATCTTTTCGCCACCCAACTCCGATCCTCAGAGCTTGGATGGGAGACCCAAGACTATCCCGCATACATCCGAACTGCGAATCGCCATCTAGAATTACAGGATGGAAGCTTGATTGATGACTATCACATATGCGAACCTAAGAAGCCAGAGACCAGCTTCCACCTACTTCCAGACTTCATGCTTGGGGCATCAGCGCTAAATTGGACAATTTATAACAGTTTGCCAATGTTAATTGAGGCTTCACCAGAGGCGGCACACCTCAAAGGAAATGTAAGCAACATCATTCAAAACTCTTTCACAAGAGACATCAGGGATTTCAGCAACTCCCTGCACTTCAAGCTACCAGTTCTGGATCTTGGCTCACATAGTTGTTGTACAATTTTTGGTAGCATCCATCCGATTTGATCAACCGCTAGAATGCATTGGTCACCCACTACGTTGAGCGATCAAAGGTCCTCGTTTTTCGATCCAAGAATGTTATTTTACTCACTTCAATCAAATAAAGGTCCGACGAGACCATACATTCGTTCCTCATAAGGTTCAACGTCGCAGCAACATCTATAGATCGGCCTGGGCCATCTATGGTGTTTATAGCAGCAATATCGGGTATTCTAGACTTAGACTTCAAAGTCTCTCCGCGTCAGTACCCAACAAAAGGTCGTGGCAGATTCACCTCTGGAATAAACCTCAATATCTTTATACCATTAGATTTTCCTAGAGAAGTTGGTGAATTCTATCCTGAGATAGATTCCTGCAACAAGAAGATACTAATATTGAGATGGATGGTCTCAATGTTCTCGTGAAGACGAATAGAGCATCATCCCACTTTTGAAATGATAAAGACAAAGGAAAAGCCCTCGAAAAGACTGGAAGGAATGTACAATTCCAAAAAGGACCAATTTCACTAATTGATCCCACGATTTTGATTGTCACGCATCAAAAATAGACTCAACAAGACTATGACGGCTATTTCGAATTGTGCCAAAGCATGATCGAAGGAGCTTGAATAACTCCCTAATGACGTTCTCTCACTTGAATGATTGGCGAACTTACTCAACTCCGTGACTGATGGAAGGAGAGTATCTAAGTTCGTTGACACTTAATGAGGCAACCCTTGCTTTTTGGCTAAAGAGATAGGATGACACCAGAGAAAATGTGATTTGACCGTTCATGTATACAACTCAGACTCTTGCTAACTTGAGAAAGAACACAAAACGACTTGGATCAACCAAGATTGATAAATATGCAACTCTAATCAGATGCAATGACGGGAAGTGTAAAGGCTTAAAAATTGGATGTCCAATTGAGCTAGTCCAAACCCCAACGATGTTGGGGGCATGAGCACTAACTTCGCTCGTCCACCACTGATGCTGGGAGCATGAGCTTTAACTGATAGACTAACTTTGAACATGATCCTGACTCGACACTTGATTAAAATCATATAAACTATATCTCTGGAATATGATATGATTCGTCTTAACTGTTCCAGAAAGCCGACTAACAGGTCAATCATGAATTCAAAGAGTTCATCCGCAACTACATCGAATGGAGAGTGTGATAAACTTCTCTGTTGCCTTATAATTGCGATGACCATACCAGCTACTGGCTTGCATATTTTCAACGAAGAGGACACGACAATCTAATAATGCCTTCACAAGAATGGATGAAATTCTAGAAAGGTTCAACTTGACTTAATCAAAGCACATCTCATCTACGATGAGAGGTACTTTGGAGGGCAAAATGTTAGCCTGCCTTGTAGCCAGGCCACATAAGGTCATAGTGATCGTTTTCGTATAAAGTAGAGATCAAGGTTTGTGCCTACTTAAGAGATGAAAGATGGGTAGAAGAACGAACATACAAAGAAACACAGAAGTCATCTTCTAGCTTAGGGTCGGATACAAATGGAAGCCTCCGGATCGGATCTGTACGTTTGGGACGAATGGAAACAACTCTACATCTTTACTTCATCACCAGGTCAGATATAATTGAGGGGGATTCGGTTCGAATGGAATCATGGTCTCGGATCGGATAAGATAGATCAAGAACCAGTTAGAATGGAAGCATGAAGCATCGTTCAAGTTGTAGCTAATGTCTCGGGTAGCAACTCATTGGTTCAAAGGGATTCTATCCGATCCGAGATCAGTTAATTGATGTGAAACGAGCAACTTCTCACTGACTCTTACGTTGATAACCCCAAATTGTTGTCACATAGTCCCTAAAGAATCGGACCACTACACTGCTACAAATCTGCTGTGCTTGCCACGTCATGGCCTTGTTTCATGCTACTTTTCAGGGGGCCAACTCCTATATATACCCGACCCTAATGATGTACAGGGGGGCTGGCGACAGTAAAACTCAAATGTAACTGTCTCTGTCACGATTTCTGTGGAACCCAGTCTAAAGTTCATTGTTTTTGAAGTGTAATTCATGCAACATTGAGGGAAAATCATATGTATTTGAATCGAATGATTTTAATTCTAGTAATTGTAATTTCTCAATAAATCAAGGAACTATAAAGTGGATTTAGGCTCGTTAAGTCCGAACCACTATAAAAATGTTGTTCTTACTTTTTCTTCCTTCTTGTCAGTTGTTTATTCATATAATATGCTCAAAATCTAGTCAATTGGGTGTTAGTGTCATTTTTTGGTCTAACACAAACCTTGCAAAATCTCTCTCGAAACACTAATCTCCATAAATATTATTTACCCTGTTCCATTCAATCCCAAACGACCATTCCTCTCCCTTTATGGCAATATGTCCTTAAATGTCTCTATCAAGAAATCAGCTCAAACGCCAATCTTACTCTCATCTACCCTACCCAGTGCATCATCTTTATAGGTAAACTATGTAACAACCCAGAAAATGCGAGCCAGTTTAAAAATTTTATTTTGGCGAATTTAGCGAATTTTGAATATTTAAAATAGATTATTTTAAATAATATTGACGAGAAATTTATTTTGAATAGAATCGAACGTATATATTTATATATGTTGCCGTTAGAATATAAATATTTATTTTAAATTATAAAAGGAATTGAAAATGGCGCGGTAGTTCGATAATTTGATTTCAAAATTCAATTGAATATACCGGGTGCAAAATAAACCGGATTTTAGCGAAACCAAAAATAATAGAACCTATTTGATGATATCTTTCCAACGAGTCCGAATAATCGAAATTTCATAGCGGGAATCAAAAGATATATCCAGTTGAAAATTCTGAATAGTCGCTATGGAATTAAGGCCCTTAAAAATGGAAATTTTGCAAATGACTTCGGATTTCGACGAAACCACTTTTGTTGGATCCGAGATGGAAAATTATTGCTAGGTTTCAAATTTCATAATTTTTCGAATCAACATGTGAGCGTGGCAAAGGAAAACGCGTTTGACCAGTTTTAGTTGATTTTAATCGACTGGAAAATGGCTATTTTTCCAACAGTCTCAGAATTCGATGAAACTAGTTTTGTTAGGACCGTATCGTCAATACGAAGCTAGAAAATATTTTTCGGGAATTTTTAAAGTTCGTATGTGACCCTAGTAAATTAAATTCATGTTCAAATTCAATATATAGAGTTATATGTTGATTTTGACGAAAATTGATCGAAACGATTGAATCAGCTTACGATACATATCCCATTGTGTTCGGAATGGGGGTAATTAGCTAGGGGCGACAATCGGTGGGATTTGATTGGAGTTCATGGTGTAAATCAATTAATTGATGGATTAAAATAACATTAAATTATAAAATATAATATCTCCTTCCCTCCCCTTCTCTCTTCAGTCAAAGTCAAACAGAAAGAAGAAAAAAGAAATCAAATCGCGCCGGAGGGAATCGAAACCGCCACCGACGCTCGTCCCTCCGCCCACCGCCGCTTGGTCGGATCCCTCTCCCCGTGTCGATCTCCTCCCTCAGCACCCCCTTCTTCCTCCGCAACCTCCACCTTCACATGATTCCTCCATCGACGGAGCTCCCACCGCCCTCACGATCAGCACCGCCACCCCGGAGGACCCCGCCGCCGCCGCTCCTCCTTCATCCGCGTCCCTCCTCCCCCTTAATCTGAAAACCCTCGTGCCTACCCCCAAATCGCCAATTCCAGCGAACCCTAGCACCTGAGAGCCGCGACCACCACCTCCGACAGCTCCAGCGCTGCCTCCATAGCCCCAGTCTGCCTCCTTTAGCGCAGAAAACCCCCTCCGATAACAAAATTCTATTTTCTTTGAAGAGCAAAGGGTGAGTTTTTATTATATTAATTTTTAATTTCAGTTTCAAATATGAATAACATTTTAAAAATTCAGTTTTTAGTTTATATAAAGTTATAATTTTAATTTACATAAAGCTTTGATTTTTAAAATTTATAAAAGTAAAAGACGAGATTTTTACATAGTAAAAGGCGAATCTTTATATTGGAAAAGGCGGAATCTTTATATAGAGAATAGCGTGATAAAAATATAATTTTTATTATATGAACACCATTGTAAAAATAGAATTTTTATCTGTATAGTAGCGATGTAAAAATAGAATTTTTATCCATATGGAGTAATTATATAAATATGATTTTTATATACATAGCAACAAGATAAAAATGTGATTTTTATATATGTAGTGGCTACGGGCAACGAAAGTGACAAAAGGAGCGAATGACGAAGATTTCTACATAGGAAGAGCCGAGATGATTGGATTAGCTTTGGTGAGAATTTCTCACTCTTCAATTTTTTTACTAGTTATATATATATATATATATATACTAGGATGCAGACGGTGCTTAGCAGCACCCGACACCCGTCGTCCACAGACCATGGATGGCTTGTTTGTTTGATTGATGTGTTGTGAAAATTGATTGTGTTGTGGAATGATTGAATAATAAAATATTCTTGTGTTGAAAGGAAATAAAATATTTATATATCTAAAAATATTTTATCGTTAAAAATATAATTTTTAACGCGAATGTGAATAAATAAATATTTATAAACAAATCAGAAGATTTGTTTATATACACATATTTGACTGATATTGATTGGGACGATAAACTTTACACATCGCCCAACTGCACAAATAAAATCTGTGATTGATTGTTGAAACCCTACACGGGTGTTGGGATGATAATTGGCGTACACTAATCCCAATTATTTAATTGTATGTCGAGCGATTGGTCGACAGACTGTGTAAGCGTTGATTATATATATTTGATGCTTATGCAATTGTGTTGTGCACTTTTGATGATGGTTGATTATTTATCGTTGGTGTGATATACATGTGTTGTGTGGAATCCATATAATTAACATTATATGGTAATTGATTGGGCCTCATTCCAATTGGGAAAATAAAGGATATTATAAAATATAGTCACATGTGGACAATACTCATTTGTTGAGATTAGTCATGTGTTGAAAGAAATATAGATTCATGTGTTGAATAGAATTAATATACATTTGTTGAAAAGAATAACGAAGTTATTGAAAAATATAAAGCCGTGTTGATTAGAGATGCGCTATTTTGACGCGAACGATATTTATATCGATTATATTCAATTTTAAAATGAATATTTAGAAAGAGAATAGAAATTGAATTCGAATTGAATAGAATTGAAATTGAATTCGAATTGAATAGAATAGAAATTGAAGTCGAATTGACTAGAATAGAAATTGAATTCGAATTGAATAGAATAGAAATTGAATTCGAATTGAATAAAATAGAAATTGAAGTCGAATTGAATAGAATAGAAATTGAATTCGAATTGAATAGAATAGAAATTGAAGTCGAATTGAATAGAATAGAAATTGAATTCGAATTAAATAGAATAGAAATTGAAGTCGAATTGAATAGAATAGAAATTGAAGTCGAATTGAATAGAATAGAAATTGAATTCGATTTGATTTGAATTCGAATAGAATTGAAAATTGAATTGAATCGAATTGAATTGAATAGAAATTGAAATCGAATTTGAATTGAATTGAAATGAATTTAAAACGAACTTATAAGGAAAAATTGAACTTTGATTTGAAATTGAAAAGGATTTTGAAATTGTTTTTGAAACGAATTTAAACGATTTATAAAATTCGTTTTAAGTAGAAATCGATGAAATATATATTATATATATAATATAATGGCCTGAATAGAACGCGGCGCGCCGCGGCAGTTCGCGAATTTCGACCATTGACTTCGAACGGACATTACGGGAGATCCGACCGTCGGATTCTCCTAAAACCGGAACCGTTGGGTTCTTATCGAAAAGAGCTTTCCAATGAATATTAGAAATTTGAAATCTAGCGGTTGGATTTGGAATTGTGTCCAAATCAAATTTGGAAAAGGTCGCTGTAAGTGCAGTTCGATGGCCGTAGATGGAAATCGACTGTACGGGCCTTGGTAAAATTATTAAAAATATCTACAATTTGTGTAAAATCATAAGAAATGATTTGGGGAAAACTGGGATAAAAAACTCCATATTTGCAAAGATAAAAATAAATTTTTATCAAAAAGGAACTAGTTTTGAACTAGAATTAAAATCAATTTATTTTTGAAATAAATAAATTGACTTTGAAATGGGTTTTAAATAACCAGAATTTCTAATATATTTTATTGGAATTGAAATAGAATGTGATTTGGGTTTACCGTGAATTGTGTTTTAAATGACACTAGTTCTTTAACCCAGTAAAAGGAGTTTTAATGAATCTTTAATTAGATTGAAACATGAATTGATAATTTAAATTATCAAAATTTGGAAATGATCGAAAAGGGAGTATCACCAGTTTTGCTCCTAGCGATAGTTAAATCTTTAATTAGATTTGAACGTGAAATGGTAATTAACTTTACCGATAACACCATGGTGTTAGTTATGGGGTAATAACAGTTTTGCTCCATGGGATGAATAGGTTGGGATTGGGAAATAAAATAAATAATTACTTCGGTGTGGTTCGCTAATCTCGACTAGTTTGGAAAAGCATAATCTGGTTTGAAATGTCATCCAAAGGAAGATTAAAGAATAAATTTAAAAGAATTTATCTTTGATAAAATTAATGGGAATATTTCCCTAGGAGTGTGAATATCTGAATAAAAGAATATTCTGAATTGGAATGAGGCGTATATTGTGTATTATAGCACTTGTTGATTAAGATATGCGAGTTATTCAGAAAGTCCGGGTATAACCCATTCTGAATAACTGATTCGACGACGAGTCGAAGAGATTGAAGACGGTGCAACACCGATGATCTTCACATCGGATGGATGGGTGCTACTGATGCTCACGATGGGAGTAGCTACCTTGAAGGGGGCTAAAGTAGTAGTCGTCTGGACGTGCTTGGAGGTCGACGGATATGCGAGGAAAGTGCCTCCGGTTTCGTTCAGACCTAGAACGGACTTGTAAATGGATGGTGTGTCTGACATTGTATTCCTTTATATTGTATTCGTTGATCTCTGCTAAATATATATCTGTTTGGCGGCGGAGAATTTATTCTTTTGCTTAACGCCCTTCTCTGAGACATACGAGCTCAGAGGTTATATATTGGCAGAAATCAGTGGTACGATATGGATTGATAGTGTGGCATGCTGAGATGCAGTGATCCAGACTTTTGTTGAAAAGCAAAGTTTGGTGGATGATGATCAAAGCGCAGCTTTAATATAGCACGGCTTTGTGTATAGCGTTGATTCGCGGGCCTCACACCCCGGTATGGTGGTAAACTGATGGTTTGATCAGTATGCTTTTTAGAGGATGGGCACCTTCATGGCGTCGTGGATTCGGTCGACCGAGATTGAGCTTAGTGCTCAGAGGGATAGGGTAAGCGGTGTTTTCTCTCGCCGGGACGTAAGCCGCAGTGATACTCGATTTCCCAAAAGTGCGGATGTGCATTATGGTGTTTTCTCTACCTGAGACGTAAGCCGTTGTAGATGGCACTACGTGATCGATCTTCCGAATCAGGAGCCGCCATGATGGAAATCCAATTTTCAAATATGACATTTTGCGGTTTTGATTGTAGAGCCTAGTATTGACGACATGATATATGGTACCCATGCCGTCTATGATTGATATATTTATATTTGAAGTTGTTTTCTTCACTTATAGTAATAATATAAGATGAAATTTCACGTATCAAGCATATTTGGCTATTATAAGGGAAAACCTTATCCTCCGGCTTGCGTTGCATTATGTGATGGGACCTGGGTCTTATAATAGCTTCATTGTTCTTTATTTAGCATTGCGCTGTTTGTTTTCTGCACTGGTATTCTTGGGAGGAAAACCGTTCCGTGTTATACGGCGTGGTCCCTTCATTTACCTTACTTTAACAGCAAAGATTAATAACTGTTTTAGTTCTCACACCAGTCACATGACTGACCTGAAGTTTATTGTTTTAACCTAAACTCTGGGTGCCCCTATTTCCACACGGGCAGCTAGTAGTTTTGGTTTTGCAGATTTATATTCACAGGATCCTGATTTACAGCTGGAACGATGCTCGGAAAGCTCTGTATCCGTGTATTACTTTCAGTTGTGTTTTATATTGTTATTTCCGCTGCGATGTATTTAAATATAATTTAAATCTCTGATATTCTCTGTGTAATATTAATTCAAACTGTGTATATTCTTGTATTCTGATGGAATTGTTGTAATATACAATGAAATGTTCTTCTGTTTGCGTTCTGATTTGTCGTGTTCTCAAGGTAATCCGGGCTTTCCTTCATAGGGAAGTTACGGGTCCTCACATACTATCCGTTGAATTAAAAAAAAATTCCATAAACTACTAAATAATTAAACAGGTATACCATGTTTCATAGTCTATCTTTTTCATCACAATTTCACTCCTCGTCGAATTGTGCATAGTCAGGTTTCACCGTCAAACTACTTGTTTCATAATAGAGCAATGTTTTTTTTAATCTGTATGTGATGTCATATTCTTTGTCAATTTTTTACAAACTGTGAGTAATTAAGAACAAAATTAAACTGCATGATACAACGATAAACTCAAAAAAATGCATTCAAAAATTAAAGAACCACACCTAGTTTAACAGCTTGGTTATTAGATTATAGATGCACATATGTAATAACCATGGTAAAACAATTGGAATTGGTATGTCAAATAATTTAGGCATGGTAAAATTCATTTGAAATAATAGAAGATCAATTTAAAGGAATGGGAAAAATCCACCAACTTTAAGAAGAATAGTGAGTTGATCGTTATTAGACAAACTATCATCATTGCAACCTGATTACTTATGGGAGACAATCTGCAAGCACATGGCATGCATATGGCCACATATTCGAAAGAATCCCAAAGAAAGCGCAAGCTATAAATAGTTTGACAATTAGTCAAATGCTATAGTATATCATTTTGTGTGACCCTTGACTTGCGAAAAATTACCATTTTCAAAATTTTCGAAAGAGTTCTCACACAAACGTATGTCTTTTGTTTATCGAATAATTTCAAGTTATACATATGTTTTCTTATGGAATTTAAAGACAACCAAAATTTCTCTACCATTTTGCATTGTATATGCCTTATTTTAATTAGTCTAAGTCGGTTCACCGTAAAAACTATAAAATATAATGGAATAAGATTTTTTTTATGTATGAATGAGCTAGCATCATCATTTATGCATTTAGAGCTAGAAAAATAGATAGTTTTCTAATTTGTAAGCTTTATATTTTAATTGTCTATATAGTAGTTTGTAAATACAATTGTCTGGAAGATAATTTTTGAATGTCAAAAACTATATTCATAGTCCAACCTAAAACAGTAGGAAATATTTTTCAAAGAACATTAACATACTGTATAACTCAGAAAGAAAAAACATGATAGATGGTTTGCTTGTTGGTATAAAACATTGGTTTGCAACGTAGAGAATTTAGGATTTGGGTAAAAATAGGTGTAAGGGTCTATATAAACATATAATAACCAAGATAATGGTAGGTAAAATAATTGTGAGTTTTATTATAAGTTTTAATTAAATTGGAAGATTGAACAAACAGTAGACAAATTTTCTTGTAGTAGACATGCCAAAATGTATAACATAAGAAATTGCATTAGATGACATTAGTCACTAAGTGAATTCAGCTGAATAGTTACTCACTATTCTCATTTGAGCTCTAAAACTGAACTGAATACAACCGAATTTATCTGTTGGTTTAAATATCATTGATTAAATCCATATAAATGCATCATAATCAATAGAGTATTGTATTTGTAAATTTTTTTTAAAAGAATGTAAGTCAATAGAATGCTAGTCGACAGGTTATATCAGACACCGTGAAATCGAAGTTTTGTAGAGTGATGAATAGTATACTTGTAAAATAGTCTTTGTTTATAGTCTGAGTATTTTATCGTTCAAATTATAATTCTGCAGATTTTGTTAACCTCAAACGCACAAATGCAACACCGTAAGGAAGCTGTAACATTTGAGCTGGAAAATCATTTTGTATGAATTTTTTGTGAACACATAATAGTAGAAAGCTGAAAGCAGATAATGGATTAACGAAAGTATTATAAAGGCAATGTCAAAGTATCATAAAGAGAAAGTTACAGGAAAGAAGTAGCATCAGTTTTCTCTTTTGTTAATCATTAAAGTTTGTCTTACATATTATGAATAGGTTGACAAAAGCATGATGATATTACATGTATGACGCGAAAGCAGACAATGGAAAAGGAATATCAATTAAATAAATTACATTTTAACACATTATTATTATTAACCGACATTTTGGTCAGGTTACCAAAAGTACACAAGACACGCTCGTCTCAACATATCGCATGATATTACAGCCCAGAGGCGTCATCAATATCATCTGGGGTCCAGTACCAGAAGACTCGAGTCTGGCCACTAGCAGGATGTCGCATCCCTCGAACGCAACCTTTATCAGTATCTGTCTGCATCCGAGCCAAAGGCGAGCCATGCTCTGAGCCAAAGGCAAGCCGTCAAGCAGGTTCGGATGCAGCGCCGGTTAGGTCGAAACTTGGGCACCGCCCGATTCATCCGTTTTCTACCAACAAGTGTGTTGCCCAGAATTAGCAGATCAGCTCAAAGTCAAGATTCAGCTAACAAATTCAACGAACCTCGCCGCTCCTCTAGCACATTCCCAACCAAGGCATCGACCAAGATTTCGAACCCCCAAGCCACTCCGACAGACCTCGCACCTCTCAAACAAAATTTTCGTACCTCCGAGAGGTGTGAAATTCTGCACCCTCGAGGTGCGAAATTCCGCACACTCGAGATGCAAAATTTCGCACTTGCGAGGTGCGAAATTTCGTACTCTCGAGGTGCGAAATTTCGTACCCTCGAGGGGGCAGAATTCTGCACCCTCGAGGTGCGAAATTCGTACCTTACGGGGTACGAATTTTGCACCCCCAGGAGGTACGAATTTTGCACCCCCGAGGTGCGAAATTCGCACCCTCTGGGGGAGGTGCGAAAAAAGGGGTACAAGGGCCTAAGGTGCGAATTTTCTGTAGCTGGTCCCTTCTCTACCTACTCCTTCCTAGCCCCTACCTTACCACTTCCTATAAATACCCCATGGCCTCACACTTCAAAAGGGGGAATTCTTGAGTTTTGAGACCTCCATAAAGCTCCATTAACGGCATCTCCTCTTTAAGGAAGAAAAAAGGCAAAATTATCCATTCTCCTAATTCTTGTAAACATGACTATTGTAACTTCATGTATGGTAGCCAATGAATGTAATGAGAGAATATCAACCTTGTAATCTTTCAAGTGATCAATAAAATTCCAATGACTCTTCAAAGTGGACGTAGGCCCTCGCTGAGGCCGAACCACTATAAATTTCTTGTGTTATTTACTGCTATATGCTCCGTTTTATGTTCTTGTCTATGCGACCATATTTATAAATTCTAGTAATTGGAATCTTTGGTGTTTACGACATTTTATGCTGTCAACATTTGGTGCTTTCACTGAGAGAACTCGGATTTTGCGCCTTTGTCGCACGTTATCATCTCGACCCCTGACGAGCTTAAGGTTCCTTGCTAAACCTGCTGTCGAGTCCGCTCACGATGGCAAAGCGACCAAAGGACGCAATGATCGGCTCTTCAGCCGCAGCCGATGCTGGGACATCCCACAACCTCAACCCGGTGAACATCCTGGCCACTAACGAAACCTTCCCTCTTATTGTGGACCCTGAAGCGCCTGCAACACAAGCTCAAATCCGTGCGCTTAATGAAAGATATGAGAACACGGATGTCGAGCTCAACCAAGCATTAAGGAATAGCATCGACCTTATGCGATAACTTCAAGAAAGTCAGTGCATCGTCGCTCGACTTCAACTAGCTCGGAACAACGTTCGACCTCGACCAACTGTCTCAGAAACTTCCTCTTACAAGTCGAGGGGTCCGCATCAAAGAAGGAGGTTTGATCTCATTAACAACATCGCCACTCATACCAACGCCCTCGACAACGGCAATGGGAACGACAATGGCGACCGAACTATAATCACGTATAGCGAGGGGGCACAGTACCAAGGTCGCTCTCGCTTGATTATCAATGACAGTTCAGGTCCTACCAACCAACCTCTTCCTCAACACAACTCAACGTCCGCTAATCAGGATGATGGCCCCGCTAGTCTAGCGGCCCGCGCCCTTCCAGAACAGGATCTACATCAACCCGCTTCTTACCAAGATCTGATTCTAGATGTCGAGGACATGGAGGAAGACGATCCAGACGTCCATCATAGAAAACGCCCTCGCAACAGGACTGCGGAACATCGCCAAAACCCATGGGACCTGATGGCGGATCCCCATCCAACTTACCTTCCCGACGTGGTCCGAAGGATCATGAGGGAGAGGCGAGGAAACATGCATGATTCATGGGAAGCGCACATTAGGCGCAACCCCTTCACAAGAAGGGTATACGAAGCTAAGTGGTCACGATGCTTCAGTATGCCACAGATGCTGCTCTATGACGGTACAACCGACCCCTGTAACTTCCTAAACCAATATGAATGGCAAATGGACTCAAGCCGGGGCAATGATCAGGTCAAATGCAAGTCTTCCAAGACTTCTTATCAGAAACCGCTTTGTTATGGTTCGCTCACCTCCCACTCGATTCCATTAACAACTTCGTCCAATCAGCAACAGAATTGGTCAAGCAGTTCAGGGTGCATATCCCAACTCCAAAGAATGCCCTCACACTATCCAATCTATACCAAGGACCAGCCGAGTCGCTCAAAAGATACCTCTCCCGGTTCAACATCGCCTTCGCCGAGGTCGAGGACCCAGACCCTCGTGTCGTACTCTTTCAGTTAGCAAAGGGTCTTCTCCCTACTTCCGAATTCGGGGCATGGATTGATCGGAAGCAGACAAAAAGCCTCGAAACTTCCATAAAAAGGCTAGGCAATACTTATGTCAAGAAGAAGCGAGTCAAAACCGACTCTCCAGGGCCTGTCTTCCCAAAAATCCACATGCGAATACCATTGGTGACAACGTCAAAAGGGAAACAGGTAGGGAAGCTCTTTGACAAGGACAAGGGGCAGGCCCCTACACAAAAAGACCGAATAACAGTAGGCAAGGCGACCGCAACAATGGCCAGGTTTCTACAAAACCCAAAAAGCCCAGCTCTCGTCGGACATACGAGATCTACACCCCGTTGAATGAAGACTTCGAAACAATAAACCGAGAAATGTGCAATATGCTTCAATACAAGAAACCATACAACAGGCAATCCACTAATCATGAGAAGAGGACCGGCAAGTACTGTTGGTACCACGACATATACAGGCACAATACCATTTTTTTTTGAGCAGGACGGATGTGTAGCGCGAAACTACACAGCCGATTAAACATAATATTAATATATATAAATAGCCCAGTTGACAAGCCCAACTGGTGGCCCATAGTTCTAAAGCAAAAGAGTAATAGAGTAATAGAAATACAACTGTTCAAGCCAAAACAAACATAACAACAGTGTCTACACCATCCAAAACACAGCTAAGGATATACATAGATCATCTAAAAGCCAAAAAGGAACCATAGAAACATAGCATGCTGACACAAACAACCTTATGCAAATCAGTGCAAGTCCGGACTTGAATCGCCATGGTTAGAGTCCACTGACTCCGCTGGGCTGTTGGTTGCCGGCAGAGCGAGCATGAAATTGGCTGAAGGAGGAGCTTGACCTGACCATGAGTCGAAACAGAAAATTATGAGTTTGTATAACCCTCTAAATTGCTTCAGTGGTTTGTTAAAAATCACTGCGTTCCTTTCCTTCCAAATACACCAACAAAATATTGCTGAGAAGGAGTCCAAAGCTGCATTTGCATCATTAAATTTCCAATGATCAAACACTGAATTAATTTCAGGCACAAAGCCAAGCAAGAAGGACCCAGTGGCTGCGAGGACAGGGAAAGAATATTCGCATTCAAGGAAAAGATGATCAATAGTCTCAACATGATCGGAGCAAAGAGCACAATGAAGATCCTCAATCAAATTAAGTTTATGCAACTTAGCTCTTGTATTGATTTTACCATGAATCAAACGCCAATTGAAGAAAAGAACCTTTGGAGGAAGATGGATTTTTCCAGATTCTGGAAAATGAAAATAATCTTCCAGAAAAATTGATATAATTATATACTGAAGCAACAAAAAAACCTTTATTTGGTGATAAAGCCCAAAAATAGCAATTAGGAGATAGGGAAGGTTGGGTATGCATGATCAGGTTGGAAGCTAGCAGGAAATTATCCAGGACTTGGGCATTAAAAATGGTAAAAGGGCAAAGCACTGAGGGACCAATATGCAACAGATTTGCAATAAAGGAAAATTCATTAGCAATGAAAGGAAATAGAGAAGGAAAAGCTTGACAAAGAGGAATGTGTCCATGCCAAATGTCATGCCAGAATAAACAAGATTCTCCATCACCCAATTTAACATGAAACAGATTTTTAATGCGGGGAATAAAAGATAAAACCCCAGACCAGAAAGGAGAAGGCTTAACAGAGGGAAGAGAGTGCAAAATTAAATGAGGATTGCTGGAATAGTGAAGGGAAAGGATCCAATCTTTCCATAAGAAAGAGCCAGGAGATACTACACGCCATAACCATTTTGATAAAAGGGCTAAATTAAAATTGGAAAGATTAATTATGCCCAAACCCCCTGATTAATATGTAAACAAACAGTTTGCCAATTGGCCAATTTTTTGACCTTGTTACCATTCCATAGGAAAGAGCTTCTGATTGAATCAAATCTTGAAATTACCCATTTAGGGAATTTGTGATAGTCATCCAATATGTCGGTAAAGCAGATAAAACAGCTTTAACCAGCACCAAAAGACCAGCAGAGGATAAGGTATTAGCTATCCAGGAAGATAATCTCTGCTCAATTTTATGAATTAGAGGCAACCAATCAGATTTGTGAATTAGAGGATAAGGGCACAATACCAATAATTGTCGTCAATTCAAAGACGTAATCAAAAAGCTTATCCGAGAGAAGTGCCTTGAGCAGTACGACCGATAAGCATCATGCCTCTCACCAGCCCCGAGCGGCAGAGGACCTGCTAGAAACGGATCTCCTTCCACTTGTGGACCCCGAAGCTCCTGCGACTCAAGCACAGATTCAGATGGTTAATTAGGAGTATAAGGATGCATCTCTTGTGCTAGGCATTGAAGGCTAGCGTCAACCTTATGCGCCAACTTCAAAAAAGTCAACGCATCATCATTCTACTTTAGCTTGCTCAGAATCGCGCCCGCTTGCAAGACACTACATCAGAAATTTCTTTTGTCGAAGCTAGGGGCCCACGTCAAGGAAGAAGGTTCAACCTCACTAAAAACATCACCGTCCGCTCCAACACTCGTACAACGACATCAACGACAACAGAAATGAGAGGATGATCGAACCATCATCGCTTACGACCAAGGAGCACAGTAACAAACTGGGTCCGAGTAACCAATCTTCTACTCGGAAGAGCCCACTTGTTGCCACTCAGAACCAGAGTACTTCAGACTAGGGTGCACATCAGCTCGCCTAAACTCGACAACCACACCAAAACCATACCTTCCATGACATAAAAGAGAGAGCCGGATGTGTATAATAGAAGACGTCGACAGAAGGGAACTTCCAAAGTCTGCCAAAGCTAATGGGTTTCATTAGAAAATCCCCCTTCAGCATATATCCCTGACACTTCTACATGCAAAAGGTGGCATCCTATGACAGCACGACCGAACTCTAATCTCGACAATGTTAGAATCGCCATCCAGAATGGAACGCGTCATCCCTGCTGCCCCCCGGTTGTGACGCTCAAGCCTTCGCTAGGCGGACTCAAACTGCTGTGAGTCCAAACTTATCGCCTACGCTTCTTGGGTCCAATTGGGCCCAAGTTCACTTCAACCGACTTCCACAGAATCATGCAACCGAAGTTGGAATACCTTCCGCCAAGAAGGCGTGCTAGGCTCCAAAGTCCTGGATCAGATCACGACCTCTATAATGAGGTCGGAGCCCGACTTCCAATTATCGCCAACACAATCCCTAGAGTTGTGAAGAAACCATGGGGGCACGCCCACAACATTTACGAAACCAGTACAAGGCGCAACCCGTTCACTTCGACTATCCTTACTACAGAATGGCACCAGCACTTCAACATGCCAACACTTACCCCATACTTAAAGAGGCCATGATTCTCGAGGCTTCATTAGCTACCACGAATGGCACATGGATTCATCACAAGCCGCTAATGCCATCAAGTGATTCCTCGTCCCTCTCCAGGTCCGTGCTACAAAGGTTCTCTCGACTTCCACCTTAAAACATCTCAACTCCCGACCAACTTGCCAAGAGATTGGCTATGCAGCCCAGGATGCATGCCGTAACGCCCAGAGATATCCTCTTAATCTCGAACACTTATCAACACCCCCGAGAAAATCTATCTTGCAACCTGCAATTACCAACCATGCAAAAGGACAAGACCTAAAAGTTCGACGAGCACACCAAGGGACTCCACAGGATTTGTCGGTTCTACAGCATCCGCAGACACAACGCTCATTAAAGACTCCAACTGCATGGGATCTCTGAGCTACTCACCGCTCATCAAAGTTTCCCGCTAAACATGCCCTCGACCGACAACTAATCCCTCAAGATTGTCCCCACCTCGTCAGGACTACAACTTCCATGGCGCAGTTAACCTTAGGTTGTCATCAGAAATGTCAGTTTGCAACTCCTCTCTGCCTCTGCCTCCCTCATTGAAAGCATAACATAAACTAAAAACGAACTTTCTCCCATAAAAGACACCTCCTTTCCACTGTTTCATAGCCCTTTTTTATCCTCCATGTGGCGCTCCCGATCAGCAGGGGCACGCTAGGAAGCAGTGCCGGAGGAACATTCGGAAGCGAGCCCAAGAATTCAAGTCCTCAACCATCCCCACGACCGTCGTCTACGATGCAATAATCCTCGAGGTTATCATTGGAGATGTCGGCCAGCGACTCATTAACACCATCATCTCGCCCATACTAAAAAAAAGAGGAGGCGAGAGAGATGATTCGATAGCATAAAGAAGGCATACGCAATAATGTTTAAAGGTCAAAAAATAGGACCTTGAGCACAATTGCCGACGGAATTGTCTGTGGGTAAAGGGTCACAACCTTTCCAATAGTTGTTACCGTTGCAATTCAAACAGAACCATCCATTCACGGATAGATACCTCATTCCGGCCAATATATATAGGCCACAAAAAAAATGAAAACAAGAAGCAAGGCCTTTTCTCCAAGACACACCTCCTCTTTGTTGTATCACAACCATCCTCCTCGAAATAATTCTTTGGCCACTTGGGGTCACGACTGGAAGCTCAACCAAAGGCCCACTCAAATGCACATCGGCAGCTTCGACTTCAAACGCGCCTTCCCTTCACCTGCAGGCCTCGCTCCTCGTCTGGGAGGCCTATGCCGATACAACGGAAGGTCGGCAATGGAACTTTCAAACTCTCAACCATGGACGAAGATAAACTCCCAAGAGCATGGAACAAAACATCCTTACCTCTACTCTGCATAACCTAGTGTACAGTTAATTCACACACTCCAATGATGTTTTGTTTTCCTGTAATTCAAGGCATTGTAAAGGCTATCACTGCAAAAATTATCCTTAGAAATGATGTTCAGTTTCCTGTCTCCCTTCCATGTTTGCTTCGTGCATGATGTTCATGACGTGTTTGATCAATCCTGACAACCAGCATGCGTACAAACTTTCAATCACCGCACCGGCTCCCCGAGCATGGGAGTCGGTGCTGCCTTCCGAGCCTCGATCCGACATCGAGGCCAAACAACATTGGCTACGACCGGCATCCCGAGCACGGGAACCGACTACGCTACTCGAGTCACCGGCCTGCGGCGCGACCGAGTATAAATAACCACGAACTCAAACCTCGGCCCGTGTCGAGGCCGAGGATAAATCATTCCGCGCCCAAGTCCCAAGCGACTTGGGGCTGCCCAGCAGACAGCCGGGAGCAATGTAAACTTCCCCTAGCTATGGGTACCTATCGAATCTCAGCGCAACACCGAGACCGGCATTAATTCGTTTCTCCCCGAAGCTCTAAAGGCTTAGGAGCATATTACAGCCACGATCGGACCCTACGGGCTGATGATCGAAGCTTTTCTCCAACGAATAAACAACACCGCACTCTCTCCAACCCGATGAACAACGAAAGAGCCATACACCGGACGGACTACATAACGCAATGTCAAATGCCTCCGCTACACTTGGGATTAACCCCGGGCAACCCAAGTACACAGCTGGCGCTCAACCTGGTTTCGCAAACTATGAGTTTCCTGAGCTGAGGGAAACTTACTAGAAGCATGCTCTTTATCACACCCCTCCGGAATAATTGACCCGGAGCGTGGTGCACAATCACACTCCTCTAGAATAATCAACCCAGAGCGTGGTCTCCGATCGCATTTCTGTTAGCGTAACAACAAGTACGCTTATGCAAGTACGGGACGCCGGAAAACATGAGAAGAACGTTCGAACACTTAACATGAAACACGATCTTTATTAATTCATATTCCATTTCATACACACACACATGTTATATAGACTACATGTCTAACATCTCTTCTCTCTGATGACAGGGTATACATGAATACCACACCACATCTTTAAGAACCAAAAGCGAGGACCGCACTTGCATATACTATTGGTTTACCTTACCCAAAGTATCTTTAATTCCTTTAACAATTGCTGATGCTACTCATCCTTTTCTTTTCTTTTCTTTTGTCTCTATAGGTTCAACATAGGCAGGTCACCACCACTGACTGGCCCTTTCCTTATAGAATTGCTTCCTTCTCTACTCTATACAGGAGTAACAGATTCATGAGGCACCGATGTGCGCCTTCCTCCATCATCCTCGCCGCTTGTAATCATCATAACCTCCCTGAGAGAAATACATGGCAACAGCTTGGGGACGATGTAAGAAGTAAGGACCAATGCAGTCTGGGTTCTCCCCAAGCCTTCTTGGCGCCCAGCTTTGCTCTCTTCTCGGCATCCTAGGCGGCTTTCTGATCAGCTGGCTCCCTGTCCTGAAATCCCATAATTGCATCCACTTCAAGTTCGCTAAGGATCCTCTCTCCCTCTTCTAGTGGGCATCATCGACGGCTCTCCTTTTTTCTAACCTACTCAGAGGCCCTCCCCTTCTCCGCCTCGGCATCGGCCTACCTTTTTGCCACCACAGCGGCAGATTTCTCCTTGGAATCCCGACTAGTCTTCGCCCATGCATCTTGCATGGCAGCCTCATCATGTCCCTCTTCCCCGTCGGCTCCTCCGAATTTGCCACCAGCCGGGCTTCCTGACCTTCCATCGTAGCTTGCTTTGTTTGCACACTTACATCAGTTACGCCCGTCGCATGAGCACTTTGTCCAGCCACAACTCCTCCTCCTCCAAGGAGGCTCATATAAATATGGGATCTCGAAGCCGTGGGTCCTCCTACTACTCCAGATTGTTCCCGCTGTAACTCCAACCAGAACTCGGACACTTGAGGAAGCATGGAGGCAAAGCCTGGCATCGCCTCCGCTCCAGGGGGAGGGGCTACCCAGCAAAAGAAGCAACTATTTGACCTCTAAGGGTTCATCACTCGCATCCTCTTCAGTTAGCAAGTACTCGAGCCTGGGGGCAGTCCCCTGCCTATCTCTGCAGCAGCTTACTCATCACAGGACCTAAGGAGGATCTCCTCCCGCTTCCGTGTTGCCATTTCCATCGCCACAACTATCATGGCAACCATTATAAACAGGAACATATACATCTCCACAAGGAGGACCCGGACCCAAACCCTCAGGTCTCAGAAACTTCTAACCTCCTTGCAATACTAGGTAGACCGAGCATAGAAACCCGCCCCAAAGGACAGATGGAGCAATATAATCACCGGTTCCCCAAGGAACTGATGAACTTAGATAAATTCTCAATACGCAAAATAAAAAATCCATATTTCAGTGCAAGTTCTCGGGTTTCCATGGCCGGTTCATTGGGTTCGCAAAGTCTCCTCGCCCTGCCAGCAAACTCATACTTAAACGCAACATGAAACTAACTCACACCCCTCGATCCGAGCTTGCTGTAACGACTTGCATTCTATGCTGTAACGACCAGATTCTCAACACCAGCAAACTCCAATTACCGACCAAACATGAAACAATGAGCAACGATCCGAGCTTGCTGTAACGACCTGCATTCTACACATCGGAGGATCGTAGAATAATTATTTTATTTTCATATGAGGTCGTATAGTCGTGTAACTTTGGGGAATGACTATTGGGGTCATTTCCCATGTTCCCGATTTTTACCGATTTTTAAATGACCGTTTTGCCCTTGGCAAATCTTGTCTCGCCCATAACTTTTGATTGGTAAAGAGTTTTGACCTGGAACCACTTCCGTAAGATTCGAATGATGGTTTACCTTTTCTAGAGTGGCGACATTAATTAAACAGACTTACCGTTTGGGAGATATTTTGAAAAAAGGTTTAGAAGGTGAAAAAACAGCTTAAGTGGGTTGTCTAGGGTAATTAGCAAATGGGCCCATAACCCATTTCGGGATTAGGGTTATGGGGAAGCTGAAATGAGTTAGGTTTTCATTCTATTTCAGTTTTCTAGCCGCCATTTACCTCTTAGAAACCCTAACAACGGCCTTTGTTAATGCTTCAAAAAATCCATAAGCACATTGAGCAAAGGATGCAGAATGTGTATCATTGGGTTCGGTTGTGCATGATATCATCCAAGGCACTTAAACGACTCACAATGGGTAGGACGCAACAACACAGAGCAAGACCCAAGTATCAAACCCAAGACAAATCAAATCGGCCAGTACGACCGAAGAAGATGGCACGATATGCTATGAGAAATGCGGCTCAATGGAGATAAGGATTGTACATTATGTAAAGCCGCTCACAACAATGGAGCACGCTTGATCTAATATCAAAGTTTGGTCGCACGCATCAAGACAGGAGTCAAGATCGCACGTATATTTAGCAATTTCTCATGAATTGCAACTCCTATCGCTCGACACTCGAATCAGAAACCCATTGGTAGGTCGTATACCGACTCCTAGAAGAGCACATTCACATCTCAAAGTCGCAAGTCTCAGTCGATCGCCTCTAGACTAATGAAGATCGTCGTTCGCTCACTCAAATCAGATACAACCACATTAAGGAACTATGATCGATCGTTCCTTCATCTCACCATCAAGCAAATCAGATATCTACTCATCGAATGCTAAAAATAGACGCGATCGAAGAGCACCGACCGAAGTCACTCGCTTAACTACTCAAGACACTCGCTTTATTGAGTCGCTCGCACATGATAACTGAATACAGCCACGGACAGCTAGCCAGTAGCATGACTGTAATTAATAGAATGAGCAATCTGTAGCCTGCATAAACGGATTTCAAGTCATTTCCCGAAGGAGGCACACCTATAGATACACTATGGCTACCAACATAAAAGGGATCGAATCTTTGAAACCACGAAGTGCTGCAAAATTCCATCCTCAACTACTGACTCGGCCATGGCGTCAAGTACAATCTGGGGATCAAGGAAAACAAAGGCATCCTCCTTCTCAATAAAATAGTCGTGTTTTGAAATAAATTGTTTTATAATAAAAATCATATTTTTATCATCTATATGAACTATATAAAATAGTCGTGTTTTGAAATAAATTTTTTTATAATAAAAATCATATTTTTATCACCTATATGAACTATATAAAATAATCGTGTTTTGAAATGAATTGTTTTACAATAAAAATCACATTTTTACTATATACATGAATTGTTAAAAATAGCGAAGTGTTGAAATAATTGTCGATTGGATAAAAATATCATTTTTATCAAATGTATGAAAAGAATATAGTTTTCAAATCGAAGAATCGATATATATAGATAGATATATATAAATAGAACTGAAATATATTGAATAATGAGGCTGCAGTTCGTGTTTTGAAACCGTGATTTCAAACGATAAGTGCGGGAGATCCGACCATTGGATTTTCCCGAAACCGAAACCGTTGGGTTCGCTTTGGAAATATCTTTCAAACGACACCAACTTTGTGAAGTTCCAACGGTTGGATTGTCTGGAATGTTTAATTCAAATCTGAAGAAAAACAGCGCCAGAATCAATTGTATTTATATATATATATAAATATAATTATATTAAATCGAATAACGACGCTGCAGTTCGTATTTTGAAATTGAAACTTCAAACGAATGTACCGGGAGATCCAACCATCGGATTTTCCCAAAGTTGGAACCGTTGGATTCGTTTTGAAAAGATCTTTCTAATGATATAAAATTTATGAAGATCCAATGGTTAGATTTTCAAATATGTGTAAATCAAATCTGAAGAAAAACAGCGTCACGACCACGTTATGGCCCGAAGTGTCGTTTGAATGAATTGGCTATAAATAAATAAATAAAAATAGCGATAAATCGTTATAAAATATTATAAATGATATGGAATATGAAATTTAGAAACTAACTGAAGGTTAGCTAAGGGCGACCAAATCACCTTAAGGGACTGCTATGTGACAAAACTAAGAGAGGCTAAGAAAAAAGAATCGGGAAAGGATGCAGAGGCTCTTCCCCACATCCAAAACCCCCCTTTATAGCAATTAAAGAAGGGCCCATGCACTGGCGAGCATAGTGGAGTGCAAAAAGAGATCGATCCTTGGAAAGCCAGTGTAGAGGATGAGACGGCGACATCGGCCGAAGACACAATTCCTATAGCTCTAAATCTGAAGGACCCAAACCGTGTGTTGAATATAGGATCTCGGTTAAGCCCCGAATTAAAAAATCAATTGATTGTCTTCCTAAGAGCTAACTTAGATGTGTTCGCATGGAACCATTATGACATGTGGGGCATATCTCCTGAAATTGCGGTCCATTAGCTAAACATTAACCCGCGCATTCCGGCTGTCAAACAAAAAAGTAGAACCTAGGAGTCGGAGAGGTCGAGCGCCTTAAAAGAAGAAATCGACAGATTAATGGAGAACGGTTTTATTAGAGAATTTACCTATCCGAAATGGGTATCCAACCCAGTGCTCGTGATAAAATCAAACGGTAAATGGTGGGTCTGCGTAAGATTATTTAGACCTGAATAAAGCTTGTCCGAAAGATAGTTTTCCCCTTCCTAGAATCGACCAATTGATGGATTCTACTGCCGGTCATGAGATGCTATCTTTCATGGATGCAAATTCCGGCTATAATCAAATCATGATGTATGGTCCGGACTAGGAAGACACAAGTTTCATTACTGATTTCGGTCTATACTGCTATAAGGTGATGTCGTTTGGCATAAAAAAACGCAGGGACAACTTCTCAGCGACTGGTAAATGCAATGTTCAAAAAGAAAGTCGATAGGACGATGGAAGTCTATGTCGATGACATGTTGGTTAAGTCAAAGAGTGCAATTGACCATTTGGAAGACTTAGCCCGAATGTTCGATATCTTATGCCAATATGGCATGAAGTTGAATCCCTTGAAATGTTCTTTTGGAGTCGGTTCGGGAAAATTCCTTGGGTACATGGTCAACACTAGAGGTATAGAAGCTAATCCAGCCAAAATATCAGCTTTGAGAGAAATGCATGCCCCAGGAACCAAGAAGGAACTTCAGTGTTTGAATGGGAAGATCGCAACCTTAAATCGCTTTATATCTAGGGCGACAGAGAAATGTCTTCCATTCTTCGATGCCCTTAGAAAAGGAAAGAAAGAGATACAGTGGACCCCTGAGTGTCAAAAAGCCTTCGAGGAATAGATCCAACACCTGGCAACACCACATGTGCTATCAAAGCCTAGTGACGGAGAGAACTTTTTTCTGTACTTGGCGGTTTCCGCCCATGCCCTAAGTGCAACATTGATCAGAGAAGATTTGAAGGTACAAAAATTGGTCTATTACATCAGTAATTGGCTATCCGTAGCAGAGCTTAATTACCCAAAATTGAAAAACTTGCTTATTGTTTGCTCATTGCATCAAAGAAACTTCGTCCCTACTTTCAGGCTCATCCCATCAGGGTCTCAAAGACTTGCCTCTGAGCAAGTTATGTCCCGGTCGGAAACCTCCGAAAGATTATTAAATGGAATATAGAGCTCAGTCAATACGACATTACGTATCATCCTCGGAAAGCAATCAACGGACAAGCACTTCCTGACTTTATCACAGAGTTTACCAACCAAGGGGAGGTAAAGGAGGAAGATGATATTGAAACTAATATCTAGTGGAAATTATTCGTAGACGGGGCGTCGAACGATCACTGTCCTGTGGAAGGGGTAGTTCTCGAAACCCCCGAGGGAAGATCCTTGTGCTATGCATTAAGGCTAGATTTTCTGTTAACCAACAACGAAGCTGAGTATGAAGCCCTTATCGCGGGAATAAAGCTAGCAAAAGAATTGCAAATAAAAACTATACAAATCTTCAACGACTCTCAGCTCGTAGTATACCAAATTCTGGGAGAATTCCAAGCCAAAATGGGTAACTTGCCAAATTATTTTTTCAAAGCCTTGGAATTATTGGAAGCTTTCGAGCATTACACCATATCTCATATTTCTAGAGAGGAAAATACTAAAGTTGATTCATTAGCCAAATACGCAAGCACGGTAGATACACAGCTAATGGGGATAGTTCTAGTGGAAGTCCTTTCCAGCCCGTGGATGTCACCAATTAAAGAATACCTCGTAACTAGGGCACTCCTGGATAAAGCCAAACTCCAAAGAAAGATTTTGCGAAAAGCTCCCTTATACCTTATTCAGGATGGACGACTGTATAGACGAGGATTTTTTACACCTTTACTTCGTTGTGTTACAGAAAAGGAGTCTAAGGAAATCATGGTGGAATTACACGAAGGGGAATGCGGAGGACATACCGGTGGACAAACTTTGGCCAAGAAAATCCTACGATATAGTTACTTCTGGCCAGATATCAATAAAGATTCCACGGCTTACACTAAAAAAATGTGACAGGTGCCAAAGATTTGCCAAGATCCTAAGGATGCCATCCACAACCATAACCCACATGGTCAGCCCATGGCCATTTGCTATCTGGGGCATTGTCCTCATAGGAACCCTTCCCAATGCAAAATCTGGTATTAAATACGCAATTATTGCCGTTGAGTACTTTACAAAATGGGCTGAAGCAGAACCATTGGCCATTGTAACTTCGAAGAAAGTTATTAACTTTGTCTTGAAAAATATCATATGCAGGTTTGGGATACCACAAAAGATAATCAGAGACAACGAGAACCAATTTGAAAGTGAAGAGCTCCAAAGCTTTTGCGCCAAGTACAAAATCCAGAAAAGCTTTTCAGCAGTAGCTCATCCACAAGCAAACGGGTAGGTGGAAGCAGTAAATAAAATCATCAAGACTACCATTAAGAAATGACCAGAGAAGGCTAAAGGTGGATGGGTAGATGAATTCCCACTGGCATTATTGGCATATCGCGCCACGCACAAAAGTGCAACAGGGCATACTCCCTTTTCTTTATCTTATGGCTCTGAAGCTATGATATCAGTGGAGTTGGAAGTCCATATCCATAGAAGGATACACTTTGACCTCAAAGAAAATGAGAAGCTACAGCTCGAAGCCCTTGACCAACTTGAGGAAAGAAGAAAAGAAGCGGAATTCAGAGTAGCCACACACCAAAGAAGGTTGCCTAGGCACTTCAATTCAAAAGTCAAACATAGAACTTTTGAAATTGTAGACCTCGTTCTGAAAAGATAATGACGGGTATTGGAGTCTTCGGACCCAATTGGGAAGGACCTTATGTTATAAGTCAGAAACTCCATGACAGAACTTTCAAATTGGCCACCATAGACGGGAATCAGATTCCACGAGCATGGAATAGCGAGCATATTCATCGTTACTTCTTATAACATGTTATTCAAATACATAGAAAATGCTATAAAGGTTTATGAAATTTTTGCATTTTGAATGATGTACATAAAATGACTGAATATGGAGTTCTAATTAAATGTACAGGTCACTTATTCATAGGCTCCTACTGAAAGTTGACATCCTTGTGCAGGCAAACGAGCGACCAGGGGGCGCCAACTTAAGGAGTTCCAACTTTCATCAGGGAACACATGATCTCTCAATATAGAACCAACAAAAAGCTTGGTACCAGATTAAAAGAGTCAATGCTAGAGTAAAAGCAACTCAAAAAGTCCCACGGTACCAAAGAAACACCTTCTTAGGTGCTGGACACGGGTTCTCCAACTTGAAGAAAAAAACTCAATGAGGCGAACCAGTGTCTGTTTCCTAGGGCAAGGCACAAAGTCAGAAAAACCGACATGTCCTGAAACGGAAAAATTGCCAATCAAGAGGGGCATCTTGTTAGGTACAGGACACGAATTTTATCCCTTCTGAGTCAAAGCTCGATGAGAGGAATTAGTGTCCGCTCCTCGGGATGAAGCATAAAATGGGGAAGGATTAAACATGCTGGAAGGACCAGCGCAAAGCCGAAATCCTAGCCCAAAGGGGTATCCATTCTTGTTCTTTGTTGTTAACCAAGTCAAACAAAGCCAAGATTGGATTACAACATTGGAACCAAGGTCCTCCAATGGGGGCACGAATAAAAATGCATCACGAAAATACCCCAAATAAGTAAACAGGATATTTAATAAAAAATATAAATGGCTAAATTGCTAAAGTTAAAACAACGAAAAGCTTACTAGTCAAGACAAATACTAAAACTGGATGATCGCAGCCTAATAACAATGTTGTAAGATTAACCATAATGCGATATTAACATACAAACGCCCCGTAATGCGATATTAACGTGCGAACGCCCCGCAATATGATATTTATGCACGATGGCCACGAATTTTTTTAAAAATATGTGTGTTGTTAAGCAGGGCAAAGAAACATGGCATGATAAAGACACGAAGAGCATCGTAAAACCAGCCAAACAACCATTCATCAGGATCGCAGAAGTGTCACGGACCAAACACAAGTCACAACAAGCATAATATCATGGGCAAGGACTGGCACCCGCTTACACAACCGGTCTTAAAAGTAGCAAAATAACCAAGGAGAAGGAGATTACAGATCTCTAACCTTCCTTGGCCTACCTACTTTCCTCTTAGTCAGAGAAGAACAAGATGGAGGCCTATCAGCATGTGCAGAAACCAACGACTCAACATCCCCAGGGGCGAAAGAAGCAACCACGCTATCTTTGGACCTGAGAGCTCGGATCAGCTTAGCCTTATCATTTTCCAGGACAGAAACACGCTCGAGATTGTCCTTGTGAAGTCTTTGGAGATCGCAGGCCAATGTATGCCAGCCATTCATCCGCTACGCAGAATGATTTATCAACAAGTCCATTTTTTTTCCAAATTGATGCACAGCAGTCTCTAGACGGGCCAACATCTAACCTTTTGCGGCAGCCATGTCATAAGAGAAGTTCTGAGAGTCAGTCGGAGATATATCCACATTTGAAGGAACTCCCTGTAAACTCCACCCTCGAAACCGCTTAGCAAACCTAGGACTGCAAGGCCCAGGAGCATGGCACGGCTTATTGATGATAGCTTGAAGCTCTATATAAGAGGGGCTGGAGGGAGAGTTTACAGACAGTTGACAGCTGACTGAATCTCATCTATTGGGACACCAAAATCGAGGAAGGTTTCCTTTGACGTCGTTCTAGAGATGGAACCATCCTGCAAACGGATCAGGGAATAACCATAAGGTTCAAAGTAAGAATGAACATGAGTAAGAATCAACAAACCTAAGCAGCAATAGAGAGAAATGCGGAATTTTTCCTTTCCCAGTTGAGAAAACCTATTGAAGAAAAATGAGAGAAAAATTGAGTGAGAAATAATAAAATAAGGGGAGATTAAGAGACACACAAAGCATTTCTCGCCATATCGGCCCAATACTCGAGTACTGATATAGGTATCCCATCAGAGTCTAGTTGGCGTGTTCACTTCCCCATGATTCAGCTATTTGCAATAATGACAAAACAGTTCAAGCGTCTCACCCAAAGGTGAAGACGCCAATCAGCAGCGATGAAGCAATACTGATCCTTGCACGAACGACCCCTCAACAAGTCAGGACAAGCCTACCAAACAATGTTGCAATCAGACATGTCGAAGCCAGTAATTCCATGCTAAAAGAAATCATGGACTTTGTAATGACCCGTATATTTTTGCGATATATAATTAACTTATTTAATTATGTAAATAGTGGTTTAGAATTCAAATGGTCATTGAATTAAATAATAGTGAATATTTAATTAAAATAATAATTAAATAATATATTTAATTCTGAAATAATCAGAATTGGCGGAAATGGCGATATGGTGTGAATTGGGAAATTCAAATTACATAATTCAGTTTAAAATTGAATTACGATAACGAATATATTTACTTAACGAAGTTTGAACGTATAAATTATAATATATTTATAATCGAGCTCGAAATGGCGCTGCAGTTCGTAAATTGGCGATTCGAACTTCAACTGAATGTATAGGGTTCGTTTTTAATCGGATTTCTGTGAAACAGGAAATGTTAGGAGCTGGTGGAGTATATATATAGTGGAAGAGAAAAATCGGGATTTCGTCGTGTAGATTTTGATTTATGTCCAAATCAAATATTCAGAAAAACAGCGGTATATTCGTTCGTGGCCACAATGTTTATTCAAATATATTTGAATATCGGTTTTGAATTTAGACAAGGTTCTTTTGAGACATAACGATAAAATAATTTTTAGAATTTTACTGTAATTTTTAATTATTTAAATAATCAACTTTTTATTTGGAGTGTTTTGCACCCTGTATCAGCGATTTTGGGGTTTCACAATATGAGTTAATCTACCGGTATTATTATATTTTTGTGATCGTGACACCGAGCTCGACACAACGGTATGTTTAATTCTGTCTATAGTAATCTGTAAAACAAATAAAATTTTTGGTGTAACAATGTCTGTAAAACTTCATGGTGAAAAAGGAAGCTGTTTATTTGTATCTATTTAATTGAACTACAACGGTTTCTGTCCATAATTTGTTTGGCTAAATTCCTAGCTTTGTTGCACTAAATTATATATTTTTGTTCATGAAGGAGAAAGGGTAGTTTGTACTTCGTGTACTCTAAAACAAATGCTTGTTTTGGCAGTATAAACAAGCCAAAGAAAATGTGAACATGACTCAGCTTCACTACTAAAATAAATTAAAAGCAACCGGTACCTTTCACCTTAAGTTAAGTAATAAATAAATGTATACTTTTGGTTCCTTGGCTGCTATGTAAACAACTTGACTACTCTAGGAAAAATGAATAGACACAGCAAGCAAAACTCCATGAAGAGAAAATGCATACCGTGGAAGTAATAGTACCGTGTTTATTTTTTTGTGGCAGACTTATTGCCACAGCTAAGCTAAATACCTTAGGCGCTAAGTATTGTCCTCATATAAATATGCCAGTAACGAGATCTATTTTTTTCTTCCTTTGGACAATATATGAAAGCAAAGACAGTAGGAAAAAGAAAATGAAAACATACTGGGAGCATGGGTTTTTATTTTCATGAAGGAGGAGCATTTGTGTGGGATACAGGATGCATGTATGGATGTACAGGGTGCTACTGTATAACCAGAGGAGATGGAGTACTCGTGGACTGTTGTGGTGAGAGGTGATCGGAAATGGATACTGTAAGGAAGGTACAGTGGTGCAGTTGAGTCAGAGGAGCAAACTAATAGTCTGGAGCGGGTGCTGGTAACTCATTTGGGGTAGGGCGAGTATTGTACGTATGAGTACCGGTGAGGATCCATTGGGACCAACGGCAAATGGTAAGCCCAATATTTTCAAAGAAAACAAAACGTATACGAGAATTAAAACGTGATAACTGGAAGTGAGAAGGTCTGGTTATTTGGTATTAGCTTGAAAACGTCAGGTATGGTTTGGGTACGGAAACACGGGTTCGAATTTCCTGAAGAGGAAGGAGACTGGTCGAAGAAATTTCGATGTGTGGTGATTCTTGTTTAAATTTAAAAGAAGTAAAGATGGGAAGAAGTGGGTGTATAAATCTGGAAATGGCTTACGGGATGGAAAGAGGCGAGTTCGTATGTTATTGGGGAAGAAGTTCACAACAGGTCGGGTGTATTAATGGGCCGAGATGCTTGGGTAAGGGCCCGAGTTTATTTAATTAAATAAAGATTTATTTAAAATAGTATAGAACTAATATATATCATAACTATCTCATACTATATCATAATTTCGAACGGTCAGATCCGTTAAGATCGTATGGACGGACACTACCCAATGGAACTGACTGGGAGTGGATTGGTGCTCGTACAATTTATAGCAAAATAAATTGTCCGTCTGAATCAAATCGAGAGATGGTTATCGATATTAACGATGATCGTCCAATGTGAGTAAAACTCACCAACTCTGAACAGATCTATTTTTATAACGTATATTTAGAACTAATAAATGATGATTGATTGCTGTGTGTTAACTATTTGGTTGAATTGTGTATGTATTGGTTGAAAATTTAGATAACGATATATATATATATATAAATTGTTAATCGAAGATTGATTCTATTTATCAGAATATTTTATATTCGTGTTATTTGCGTTGTTTAACATCTGTGATGCAGGGAACAGGGTGGAGCGGTCCAACTGGACTCCTCAATATTTATGATACTGTTCTGTTCATATATTGTAATATATGATGTGATATATAATCTGTTTGATTATGTGTACTTAAATGATAGCGATCATTGTGGTTTTCCATTTTAAATATCATAAGAGACCCTGGGATGTAAAAAGAAATATTTCAATGTGTAGTTAAATAAAGGAATTTTATAAAATCAACCGCTTTTATAAAAGGAAATATTTTTGAAAATAAAGTATTTATAAAATCATAGGATTTAATATAAAGAAATATTTATTTAGGAAATAAATAGAATAAAGGGATATGTATTCAGAAAATAAATAGAATAAAGGATTATTTATATAGAAAATAAATAGAGGAGTTAATCGATCAAGTTAATCGAAAGGAGTTAATCGAACATAGTTAATCAAAACGGAGTTAAACAAAAATTAGAAACTGACTAGAGATTAATAAGTTGAATAGTTTTCTGAGTATCGATCTGATGTTGCTTTCGGCCTTCGGGGTTTATACTTAGGAAGTTGTTCTCTTGTTAGTTTATAGTTAGAGTCTGATAGACGTGGAAGAAAAGTGATACATAATTAAGCCATAGAAATGTTTTCCAGTGTTAATAACGTATATTGTCTAAACATAGAAATGAGGATATATATATATATATATGTTGGATGATTGGATTGATAATTCCATTTGGAAATAAGATCGTTGTGTGTACACGGACATTTTTCATTTGATAGTTAAATCACAGACTATCAAAGTTTTGACCATTTTAACGTTGTTAATATGGAGAGACCGGTTAGATTATTATCCGAAGAACCACTCTATATTGGCATAAGCGTTGCGAATCATATATGCCAAAGAAAATTGAAAACGGAGTAAAGTGCAAGGGCTATCCTGTTTACAGAATAGTGCCTTCGGTTTGTCCAGTCCTAGGACGACCTGTATGGAAGAATGTCTGGCAGAGTATATCTAATAGATCGCGTAAGTGATCTCTTCAAACGTATTCACGTTTGGTGGTGGAGGAATTCGTTTCTCTTAGCTGTATACCCGTGTTATTTATGGAAAAATCAATTTTTGATTTAGCGGGTATGACGATGTGACATTCAAAGTGAATGAAGAGATGATATGTAAAAGATAAGCGTAGCTTCTAGCCTCACATCTATGTAGGTCGCACCTATTAGGGTGTATAATCACCTGATCTAGAGTTTCATTTCTAAAAATCTATTGTCGATACTGTCCCATTCGGGAAACGGTTGCTAATCCCAACCGTTTGTGATATACATTCGATACACTCAAGCGAAATGACTGGTCGGTCATGTGTGGCTGATTTGCAAGATGTTCTTGTTGAACCCAGTGTATTCCTAGGGGTACACTAGCGAAAGGTGGTTCTACCATGTCATAGTTGGAAATCCATTACCCAATACGTGCTTGCGGTTTTGATTGTATACTATATATGTAGAGCGTGAGATGAAAGCGTTTCTGCTAGATGATTATTATATTATGGTTGATAGACACTATTATAATATCAGTGAGTTTTGATATAAAGATTATTTTGGATTCTCGTAAGGGAAAAACCCGTTCCGTTATACGCCGTAGTCTTATGAGATACCGTTTACTTGTTCAAACTGTTTAAACTGTTTTACTCATACCAGTCCCATGACTGACTCAGAGTTTATTTTATTTTGTTTTCCCTAAACTCTTGGGTGCCCAATTTTGTACGGGCAGTCAAGTAATCAGGATTTACAGATATACTGGAAGAGCTTGGAGCAGGAGGCTTCAGGATTATATAGCTATAGTTATTTCCGTTGTGTTGTAAGTGTTGTACTCTGGTAATGTTATTATATACATATACTGATTTTATATCAAGGATATGTTATCTATTATATGTTGTTCGTTCCGCTGTGAGATTCGTGTTACTCTGATGTTGTGTTCTTTTTCTTCTTCTTCTATTCTAAGTTTCTATCTTATCTATTCTCACCCTCTAATTTCTTTCATTAACTATCGGTATTTTCTATCCTTGGATGTTCGATATATGTTGTATCGGATAACCAAGATCGCTAATTTTCGGGTCGTTACGGACTTCGAGGAGCAAGTGTTAATCCCTCAAAAAATCCACACGCACATTGAGCAAAGGATGCGGAATGGATATCATCAGGGTCGGTCGTGCATGATGTCATCCAAGGCACTTAAACGACTCACAATGGATAGGATGCAACAACACAGAGCAAGACCGAAGTATCAAACCCAAGACAAATCAAATGAGCCAGTACGACCGAAGAAGATGACACGATATGCTATGAGAAATGCGGATCAATAGAGATAAGGATCATACATTATGTAAAGCCACTAACAACAATGGAGCACGCTTGATCTAATATCAAAGTTAGGTCGCACGCATCAAGACAGGAGACAAGATCGCACGTATATTTAACAACTGCTTATGAATTGCGACTCCCATCGCTTGACACTCGAACCAAATACCCATTGGGATGTCGTATACCAACTCCTAGGAAGAGCACATTCACATCTCAAAGTTGCAAGTCTGAGTCGGTCGCCTCTAGACTAATGAAGATCATCGCTCGTTCACTAAAATCAGACACAACCACATTAAGGAACTATGATCGGTCGTTCTTTCATCTCGCCATCAAGTAAATCAGATATCTACTCATCGAATGCTAGAAATAGACGCAACCGAAGAGCACCGACCGAAGTCACTCGCTTAATTACTCAAGACACTCGCTCAATTGAGTTGCTCGCACATGACAACTGAATATAGCCACGGGCAACTAGCTACAGCTAGTCAATGGCATGACTATAATTAACAGAATGAGCGATCCATAGCATGCATAAACAGATTTCAAGTCATTCTCGAAGGAGGCTCACCTATAATTACACCATGGATACCAACATAAAGGGGATTGAATCTTTGAAACCACGAAGTGCTGATAAATTCCATCCTCATCTACTGATTCGGCCATGGCGTCAAGTACAATCTGGTGATCAAGGAAAACGAAGGCATCCTCCTTCTCAGTCATTCATCCATCCTTCTTCTCCTCAAATTCTACCATTCTCTTGTATAATTCTAAGATTGAAATATATAAACGAGGGTATATTGAGTGAATATAGAGAGGTATGAAAAGAAAGAATTGATGTATTTTGTAATCCTCATTATAAAATTGGAAATCACCTTCACAGTGGACGTAGGCCTAATTAACGGCTGATCCACTCTAAATCTCGTCTCTACTTTACTTTTTCTGTATTTTTCATTTTCAATTGCTGATTAAACACAGTTCCATTTTTTTCTTACCGTACTGGTAAAGTACAGTTTTAGTACCTTGAGTATTTAGACCAATTTTGGAGTAAACAACCTCCACCTTCTAAAATCATCCCAAATCACCTTCTAATCACTAATTAAGATAACTTATGTCAAATCAAGGAGAAATAACACCAAATCAGAGTTGGAGCTACTGCTAGGCATTAGATTTCGTCCCAAACAGTGGAGTTTTCAAATTTGATATTTTATTTGTGGCTAAGGTGAGTGATTTGTATTGTTTTTCACTAATTATGGTTAATTGAGGTGATTAGTGTTAATTAGCGAAATTATAACTCAGAAAATTTTGAAAAAATGTTTATAAATTCTTAAATATTATTTTAACCCTCTGTTAGAAATTTGGATATGTTTTGCTAATCCTATCATTAGTTGTGGTTAAGCATGATTAAGGGGAAAATATGGGTTTTGGGTATGTTTGATCCATTTTGACATGGTTATTTATCATTTTGGTGTTTATGGTTGATGTTATATGTTGCTATGACTGTTTGGTATGATTTATGATTGCTTAGAACAGTTAGATCGGTTAAAAACGCTGTTGTGTGGCGTAAAACAGTCGTTGGAAAGGTTGTAGAAAATGATGCACGAACCGGATTAGATCGCCCTACCCGTTCGTGACCAGGGTATCACGACCAGAACTAGAGCACCACCCTTCTCCGAACCGAGCTGTGTCACGAGTCCACGAGCTGGACCCTGATGCTCCTCACTATTTTTTCCAACATGCGATATTGAACCGGATGTCCTGGACCAAAGCATCACGATCTGATACCATGAAGCCACGAGCCAGAGCTTGGAGTAATGACCTGGAGTCATGACCTGACCCGGTGGGGGAAGCCGACCCGACCCGATGCGATGACCACGAAGCCAGTGAGGCACTACGACCCAAACCGATCTGGAGAGGGTGCTATGAACCGAACTGCTTGATGGTCATGAACCAGAGCTGCTCACGAACCAATGGGGGATCCGAGCCTAGATGATGACCACGAACCGAATGGAGACCGATCCGGAGAAGACCAAAACCTGAAATGCAAAGGTAGTCTAAATAGGAGGTAGAACTCAGGATCCAGTTGGGAACCAATGAGTTTACTTCATGAGTTGGGCTTTGCTGCGGGACGTGTGCTAAGGGGTTATCGACGTCCATAACTTTGATTCACCACCAGGATGAATGTAGGCTATGGATCAGTGCACTGGGGTAGTTATTACTCCATGCGGCAGAGAGATCGTAGCATAGCTATGATCCGGTACAGTGAAGTCGTCATGACTTCATGGGGTAGAGTGGACATAGCAAGGACTAGTGGCTATGGATAAGTGCAGTGGAGTCGCTATGACTCCATGGGGCAGAGTGATCATAGCAAGGATTTGGGTGATCAAAGCAGTGGATATCGTATGCTTTATGCACTGAGTAAGAGATGTGAGGATGGTTGCTATGCTTGATATCACTATGACATACACGCCCCTCGCCCGTATCTTTACACCATATGTTAGTGTCACCTTTGAGTATTGTACATCCTATTGTGGTAACTCTTTGGTTGGAGGTTCAGGTGTGGTTTAGTATACCTGTTATTGTTCTATTTTGCTACTTATCACTCATATCAGACTTTTATCTGATCTAGAGTTCTATGTCTCTTCTTATTACTCTGGGTGCTCTTAAACGGGCAGACTAGAGATAGGTCAGGTGATTATGCGCAAGTAGCTGTACCGGAGACGAGCATAAGGCTTCTACATATGATATATATATATATAATCTCCCTGTGTTTTTACTGGTCACTACTTTGGGCATTAGTAGTGCACCTCTTTCTTTGCTTTAGACACAGTATGTTGTAATTGTAATAAGCTGTATTTTGAATTTCTGCTGCTATGATGATTATGGTTTAGGTTTCAACTTATGCACTGTCTCACCTATTTTATGTCAAAGTTATGTTATTATTATATTTTATTCCATGCGCCGTGAGACATTCTACAAGTTCCTTGTTAATTCAAATTCCTTTCTTTTCCTTTCTTTGGCGACCGTCCCGTGTTAGTCGGGCATCGGCACAGCGCACTTTCATTGGAAATGTCGGATGGTGCGGGGTGGGCCATCACACTTGGTATCAGAGCTCTAGGTTGCGTAGTTAACCTAGGGGGAGACACTAGGGAGAGATAGTATACATATATGAGAGCGTGTATTTGTGATATTTTGGTTATCAAAAGCTATATATATACTATTAGTATATCTAAGGATGGAGTTGCACTACACTGGCACCACTGAAGAGATGGTTAATCGTTTTCTCCTTACAGATTGAACGATGAGCCGACATACAAGGGGTACTGGTAGAGGAGCTAATAATGGGAATGCTCCTGATATGAGGACAATGTTCACTAACTTCATGAGAGAAATGCTTAAAGATGTTCGTAGGGCTGCTCCTAATGTTGCAAATGGTGGTGGTGCAGCAGTGCAGGCGTTTAGGGCCGATTTCGCCAAGCTCTGTAAGGATTATACTAGTCTTGGTGGGAAGCCGTTTCACGGAACGAAATCGGCTATAGAAGTTCAGGATTGGTTGGATAGCTGTGACTGCCTCTTTGAGGATTTGGGAATCGAAGATACGATGAAGAGAAGGCTAGCATCCCGTCAGCTATGAGGATGGGCAATGAATTGGTGAAATGCTATTAAGGTAGCTACTCCAAAGGATCAAGTTACTTGGGATCAGTTTAAGGCCTGATTCAGTGATAAGTTTATCCCAACTGCTTAGAAATCAGAATTGTTTAGGAAGTTCTTGGAGCTTAAGCAGAGTGGTTGGGCATTCTCAGAATATATTGATGAGTTTTATACTTTATCGAAGTATGGATTATCCCTTATTGGCACTCCCGAGAAGAAGAATGAGAAGTTCATAACTGGTTTAGATCAGTATTTGGGAGAAAGACTTATAAACCATATTGATGAGATTTTTGAATCGATTGTTGGGAAAGCATTGAGGTCAGAGAGCCTTTATCCTAAGCCCAAGACTGAAGTCGCTGTTGCATCTGCAGAGGGGCCAAAGCCGTAGGCAAGCGATGGAGGAAAGAATAATTCTTAGAATAAGAGGAAGCAGAACCAAGCTAAGGATGGTCAGAAGAAGAGTAAGAAAGATGTTGAGTGCATTAGCTGTGGCATGAAGGGCCATTATGCTAAAGAATGTCGACCAAAGCCAGCGGATAGGAAGTGCTTCAACTACGGCCAAGTGGGACATCACAAGGATAAATGTACGCAACCCCCTAAAGAGAAGCGGAATATGAAAGCATATGCTATTAATGTTGTTCCCTCTTCGTCGAATTCCCAACTACGACAAAGGAAGGAAAGAATGTCGTCATTCAATGCATGCTTTCTGTTTATGATGTTCCTGTTCGAGTACGATTTGATACTGGGGCTTCCCGTTCCTTCATATTTAGTGACCTGGTAGATAAGTTGGGATTGGAACCCAAGATAGTCGATAGACCTTTAGCAGTGACGAACCCGATTGGTGGTTCAACTAGCCTTAGTATGATTTGTCGTAATGTGGTCTTATCGAGTCATGGATGTATGTTTTCTTGTGATTACTTTGTTTTGGGCTTTACTGGGTTTGGTAATATTTTGGGAGTCGATTGGCTCCAAAGATATGGAGTGGTGGTAGACTGTGAAGGATTTTCGGTGACTATTAGGGTGGAGGGTAGTGTTTGGTGACCTACCTACTGATGAGGTGATGGTTGGTTTTCTAAATTCCCTCGACATCCCGAAGGACGAGTAAGCAAGAATACCCTTTGTTGGCCAGTATCCGGATATCTTCGATGAAGTTACCGAACTTCCACCACATTGAGAAATTGAGTTCCGTATTGATTTAGTGAAAGATGCCAGACCTATAGTGATGCCACTTCGTCGTATGGCATCAAGGGAGCAGCGAGAACTCGGGGTGCAAGTAAGCGATCTTTTCAAGAAGGGATTTATTAGAAGAAGTGTTTCTGAGTGGGGAGCACCAGTTGTGTTTTCTACCAAGGTGGATAGTTCCCTTCGATTGTGTGTGGACTACCGCGAGTTGAATAAGGTGATGAGGAAGAATAAGTATCCTCTACCGAAGATAGATGATTTGTTTGATCAGTTAAGTGGCGCGAGAGTGTTCTCCCAGTTGGATCTCGCGACAGTTTTTTATCAGCTTAGGGTGGAAGCTGGAGTATAGCTAAAACGGCCTTTCGGACGCCGTCTGGATATTATGAGCGGTTAGTCATGCCATTCGGGTTGACCAATGCACCATATTATGTGGATCTTATGAATAAAGTATTCCAAGATCAATTGAATAAGTTTGTTCTTGTGTTCGTAGATGATATCTTGGTTTATTTGTGGACAAAGGAAGGACACAAGGAACATTTGAGGATTGTGATAGAGGTGTAGAGAAAACACCAATTGAATGCAAAGTTTTCTAAGTGTCACTTTTGGAGGAGGGAAGTGAGATTCTGGGGCCATGTTGTTTCAGAAAATGGTATTGCCGTGGACCCTGCGAAGGTGGCTACGGTACAAGATTGGTCTACGCCCAAGAATGCAACAGATGACAAAAGTTTCTTGGGATTAGGTAGATATTATCGTAAGTTTATCCAAGACTTCTCCAAGATAGCAGCACCATTAACTCAGTTGACCAGGAGGAATCAAGCTTTTGTTTGGGACGAAAGGTGTGAAAATGCATTCATGAGTCTAAAGGAAAAGTTGACATGTGCGCCAGTGTTAGTCATTCCTAAAGGGAATGAAGAGATGACAGTATATAAGATGCATATGGTATCGGACTAGGTGTTGTATTGATGCAAGGAGGTAGCATTGTAGCTTATGCTAGTCGGCAACTGAAACCGCATAAGAAAAGATACCCTACCCACGATTTGGAATTGGCAGCGATCGTATTCGCGTTGAAGATGTGGCGACATTATCTCTTGGGAGAAAGATTCAAGTTGTTTATCGACCATAAGTCATTAAAGTATCTTTTCTCTCAGAATGATCTAAATCTCCGATAGCAAAGATGGTTAGAATTCTTAGCTTCCTACGATTTTGATATTGCATATACACCTGGAAAGGGCAATGCAGTAGCTGATGCATTAAGTAGAAGACATGCCAGTTTAAGGGCTATGTTTCTTGAATGGAGGCAACTGGAGTACATCGCTGGGTACGATTTCAGACCAAAGTGCAAACTAGATCCAGAAATGCTAACAAGTTTGACGATCAGACCCACTTTGATTGAACGGATTTGCTCCAGTTAGAGGGACGATCCTAACCTATTGGTAATCATCTCCAAGTTAGAGATGGGTATCGACAAGGAGATGAACAAGTTTGGGCTTGATCGAGATGGATGGCTTAGAAAGAATGGGAGACTGGTTGTACCCAATGTCAATGGATTGAGAGATGAAGTGCTTAGAGAATGTCATTACTCAAAACTGACTATACATCCTGGTAGTAATAAAATGTATGGAGACATGAAGCAGACCTACTACTGGGAAGTGATGAAAAGAGACGTTGGGAAGTTTATATCCAAATGCATGAACTGCCAGCTAGTTAAAGTTAAGCAAAAGAAACCTATTAGTTTGTTGCAACCATTAGAAATTCTAGAATGGAAATGGGAACAAGTCTCAATGGATTTCATTGATGGGTTACCAAGGACTAGATCCGGCCATGATAGCATTTGGGTAATTGTGGACCGATTGACCAAGAGTGCAAGGTTTATACCCGTCAAGTCGAATAGAACAACAACCTAAGTTAGCAGAACTATATATGAAGTGGATAGTGAGATTTCATGGAGTACCCAAGGGCATTGTGAGTGACCAAGATCCGTTATTTACTAGTGGATTTTGGAAGAGCTTACAAGAGGCTTTAGGATCAGAATTGCATCTCAGTACTGCGTACCGTCCTCAAACCGACGATTAGACAAAGAGAGCGAATCGAGTATTAGAAGATCTTTTGAGAGCTTGCATATTAGATTTGGTGGATCGTGGGATGACCATTTGCATCTAGTGGAGTTTGCATATAATAATAATTATCAGTCCAGTATTGGTATGGCTCCATCTGAAGCTTTGTATGGAAGACCGTGCAACTCACCGTCATGTTGGTTAGAAACCGGGAAATTTGTGCTTGGGCCAGATGTGATAAGAGAAACCTCAGATAAGATCAAGGTTATCCGACAACGAATGAAGGCGGCCCAAGATATACAAAAGAGTTATGCTGATAAGAGGAGAAGAGATTTTAGATTCTCCATTGGTGAGTTGGTGTTTGTCAAGATTTCTCCGTTAAAGAGAATGATACGATTTGGTAGGAGAGGCAAGTTAACACCAAGATTTGTTGGTCCATTCCCAGTTCTCGAGCAAGTTGGGAATTTGGCATATAAAGTTGAGTTGCCGGACAAGATAGCGGGAGTTCATAACGTATTTCATGTTTCCCAGTTAAGGAAATTCGTGACCCCGATGTGGCTATTCCTGATCAGTTGGATGATATCGAAGTAGAACCTGAGGCAGTTTGGAACCGCAAGCCGATTTGTATTGTCGAGCACGATACGAAGAAACTGCGAAGGAAAGCAGTGAATCTAGTCAAAGTTCAGTGGGGCGGGGATGAGAATGACTGTACTTAGGAGACAGAGGAGAGCATTAAGGAGACGTATCAAGTACTCTTTTCCTGGTAAGGTTTTCATTTCGATCTAGTCTTTCTGCATGCTAGGATAGGTTTGTTTTGTATGTTTGATTGCGAGATATGGCTGGTAGACATGCGGGACCCATTGGTTGTTTCTTAGTTGAGGAATTTCGGGGAAGAAATTTCTTAAGAGGGGGGAGGGAGAGAGTGTAACGACTTGCATTCTACGCATCGGAGGATCGTAGAATAATTATTTTATTCTCATATGAGGTCGTATAGTCGTTTAACTTTAGGGAACGACTATTGGTGTCATTTCCCATGCTCACAATTTGTGCCGATTTTTAAATGACCGTTTTACCCCTGGCAATTCTTGTCTCGCGCATAACTTTTGATTGGTAAGGAGTTTTTACCTAAAACCACTTCCATTAGATCCAGATGATGGTTTACCTTTCCGTAGAGTGGTTACAACAATCAAACGGACTTACCGTTTGGGAGATATGGCTGAAACAATATTTAAAAGGTGAAAAAACTGCTTAAGTGGGCTGTTTAGGGTAATTAACAAATGGGCCCATAACCCATTTCGGGATTAGGGTTATGAAGAGGCTGAAATGAGTTAGGTTTTCATTCTATTTCAGTTTTCTAGCCGCCATTTACCTCTTAGAAACCCCAACAATGGCCTCCACCTTCTAAAATCATCCCAAATCACGTTCTAATCACTAATTAAGCTAATCTATGTCAAATCAAGGAGAAATAGCACTAAATCAGATCCGGAGCTACTGCTACGCATCAGAATTCGACCCAAACAGTGGATTTTTTAGATTTGATATTTTATTTGTGGCTAAGGTGAGTGATTTGCATTGTTTTTCACTAACTATGGTTAATTAGGGGTGATTAGTGTTAACTAGCAAAATTATAACTCAAAAAAATTTGGAAAAATGTTTAGAAATTCTTAAATATTATTTTAAGCCTCTATTAGAAATTTGGGTTAATTTGGATATGTTTTGCTAATCCTATCATTAGTTGTGGTTAAGCATGATTAAGGGGAAAATATGGTTTTTGGGTATGTTTGATCCATTTTGACATGATTATTTATCATTTTGGTATTTATGGTTGATGTTATATGTTGCTATGACTGTTTGGTATGATTTATGATTGCTTAGAACAGTTAGATTGGTCGAAAACGCTGTCGTGTGGCGTAAAACACTTGCTGGAAAGGTTGCAAAAAATGATGCAAGGGATCAGATCGCCTTACCCGTACGTGACCAGGGTATCACGACCCGAACCAGAGCACTACCCTTCTCCGAACCGAGCAGTGTCACGAGCTACATTATCCACGAGCTGGACCCTGATGCTCCTCATGATCCGCTTAAACATGCGAGCCCGAACCGGATGTCCAGTACCGAAGCATCACGATCTGATGCCATCAAGCCACGAGCCAGAGCTTGGAGCCATGACCTGGAGTCACAACACGAGTGGGGGAAGCCAACCCGACCCGATGCAATGACCATGAATCCAATGAGGCACCACGACCCGAACCGATCTGGAGAGGGTGCTACGAACCGAACCGCTTGATGGTCACGAACTAGAGCTGCTCACGAACTGATGGAGGATCCGAGCCTAGATGATGACCACGAACCGAATGGAGACCGATCCAGAGAAGACCAAAACCCAAGATGCTAAGGTAGTCTAAATAAAAGGTAGAACTCGGGATTCAGTTGGGAACCAACGAGTTAACTTTATGTGTTGGGCTTTGCTGCGGGACGTGTGCTAAGGGGTTATCGACGTCCATAACTTTGATTCACAACCAAGACGAATGGTAGGCTACGGATCAATGCAGTGGGGTAGTTATTACTCCATGGGGAAAAGTGATCTTAGCATAGCTATGAGCCAGTGCAGTGAAGTCATCATGACTACATGGGGTAGAGTGGACATAGCAAGGACTAGTGGCTATGGATCAATGCAGAGGAGTCGCTATGACTACATGGGGCAGAGTGATCATAACAAGGATTTAGGTAATTAAAGCAGTGGATATTGTATGCTTTGCACACTGAGTGAGAGATGTGAGGATGGTTGTTATGCTTGATTGTTTGATCTCACTATGACATGCACACCCCTCCCCCGTATCTTTACACCATATGTTAGTGTCACCTTAGAGTATTGTGCATCCTGTTGTGCTAACTTTGGTTGTAGGTCCAAGTTCAAGTATGGTTTAGTATACATGTTATTGTTCTGTTTTGTTGTTTATCGCTCATACCAGACTTTTGTCTGACCCAGAGTTTTATGTCTCTTCTTATTACTCTGGGTGCTCTAAAACGGGCAAACTAGAGACATGTCAGGTGATTATGCACGAGTAGTTGTACCGGAGACGAGCAGGAGGCTTACACGTATGATATATATATATATATATATAATCTCTCTGTGTTGTTGCTGGTCACTACTTTGGGCATTAGCAGTGCACCTCTTTCTTTGCTTTAAAGACAGTATATTGGAATTGTAATAAGCTGTATTTTGAATTTCCGTTAATATGATAATTATGGTTTAGTTTTCGGCTTATGCACTGTCTCGCCTGTTTTTATGTCAAAGTTATGTTATTATTATATTTTATTCCATGCGCTATGAGACATTCTACAGGCTCCCTGTTAGTTCAAATTCCTTTCTTTTCCTTTCTTTGGTGACTGTCCCATGCTAGTCGGGCATCGGCACAACGCACTTTCATTGGAAATGTCGACTGGTGCGGGGCCGGCCATCACACTTGGTAGCTCATCTCTAACGTCGAGCAGAATCAAGCAGGTACTCGAGCCTTAGGGAAACCCTCTACGGATTATAGCACCTGCCTACAAATTTCAAGACCCGATCAGATCCCCTTAAGTCTCTACACTGGCGTCATCTTCACAGCATCCTACGGAGCGACCATCTTGAGAGCACCTTCACCTCGCAATGAAGGAAATCCGAAGCCAAAGTTCAGGCCCTGGAGGCTTCTCGGCTTCCATCAGTACCCGGACTCCACAAAAAGCTGGCGCTCTGGAACATGGTGGCAGCCTTTAGCCTCAACAACTAACGCCACTTCCATCACCAACCGCCAGTGCAACACCTAAGTCAAGATGCAGCCGCATCGTGGTTAGGTTATTGATCGGGTCCCAAGACTAACAGCTCAACTGTGTGTCGATATCTTACATAAGCATTCAAGCTGACAATCCAAGCAGGTCCATTCCTTAAGGACCGCGTCGCGAGACCAAAAATCACTAATCACTGTCCGCATCATGTGGTGTCATGCAAAGGTTCAAGTTTACAAACTCAAGATCGAAGACAGGGCTCGGCAGAGTCATGGGAGTGCGAAGTTATGTCTCGTGCTCCCGCGTGCCGGCTTAGTTGTCATCTCCTCAACCAATGTTCGAACACCTGAAGAGCGTGAAAGATTTAATAAGCATTTGGGACACAAAGCCCAATCCCGTATTCAAACATGCTTGGCGACCTTTATTCAAATTCCTAATCCCGTTTCCCAAGGTCCGCCGCTCCACGTTCTTGAATACCAAAACCGAAAGCCCTCTTACTTTCCATATCTCTCTTCGCTTCTCCCGAAAACCTAAAAACACCTCAAACATCCAAAGTACAAAAGAAGTATTTTGGCATCATCCATGCCTTATGATGATTTTCTATCCAGAGAAGAGAAGAAAGGAAGCAACTGTAATCAAGGGATCGTCATGCCCCAAACGAACATTCCAGAATCGGAATTCGGGATCGTGCGCCAAGCTACGATCATATTCACTTAACTTTGAAGCTCCAACTAACAAGCCAATCACGACACAACGACCACCTGTGTACTCACCAAGTGCTCAATCATCAAAGCGCCCGCGCCTAGCATTTAGGTCCGACCTCGCCTTAAAGGAGAATCCATATGAATCCATGCCACGACATATGACAAGTATTGTCATAACAATGGCATTCGCATACACGAGTTGCTGAAGCTTTGATCAATGGGACTAGCTTGGATCGTTGAGCGACCTTGGGCTCACCTAGTCCAAGTGATTTAACGGATACTCCAAATAATCAAGCTCCATCTCAATGACGTTTCAGCAACCACTTAGCGCAATCATGCGCTTAAGCCATGGCGACCATGTGTACACGCTTTGGGAATCTCGACCGAGCAGACCAACCCGATTCAAATGCGCGCACAAGCCTTAAGGGTCCAAGTATACACCAAACAGTCGTCATTCGATCCAAAAAACTCTTCGAAAAGCTAAAACTGCGTGATCATAAGCCCAGGCATACAATTCGCTTTCATATTACCTATCCTAACTCAGATCGCATCGCGCAAAAACACGCACAAATTTGTGATTACATACGCAATTAAAACCTGATAACGAACTATTTGCACTTCGATGCAATCGGGAGTCAGCAACTAACTTTTATTGTCTTTAATCTACAGGAAGTAGGCGCCTTAGACAGGTTCCAATCCAAGCCGCCAAATTCAAGTGAGTCAAAGCTCTTAGCAATGCTAGAATCCTAAGCTCACACCCACATATTTCAACAAGGCATCCCAACCACTCCAAAGCAGTGCGCTCTCGACATACAACACAGGAGGAAGGTCATAACCGATCGCTAAGTACCACATGGAGAGGTTTGCGCCCATATCAGACCCATCTCACTTCAAAGCATGTCCCGTTAACACAAAACGTACTTTGAGGGGGGAAATGTTAACCAGCCTTTTGGTCCGGTTACCAAAAGCACACAAGACACGCTCATCTCAACATATCGCGTGATATTACAGCCCGAAGGCGTCGCCAATATCATCCGGGGTTCAGTATCAGAAGACTCGAGTCTGGCCACTAGTAGGATGTTGCATTACTTGAATGCAACCTCCATCAGTATCCGTCCGCATCTGAGCCCGAAGGCAAGCCGTCAAGCCGGTCCGAGCGCTGCGTTAGTGGGGTCCGGGGCCCCACAGTCCCGCCCGATTCATCCGATTTCGGCCAACAAGTGTGTTTCCCAGAATTACCATATCATCTCAAAGTCAAGATTCAGCCAACAACTTCAGCGAGCCTCGTCGCTCTTCCAGCACATTCCTGAACCAAGGCCTCGACATCCCTGGACGCATCGACCAGGATTTCGAGCCCCCAAGCCACTCCGACAGACCTCGCACCTCTCAAACAAAATTTTCGTACACCCGAGAGGTGCGAAATTCCGCAACCTCGAGGTGCAAAATTCCGCACCCTCGAGGTGCGAAATTTCATACTTGCGAAGTGCGAAATTTCATACCCTCGAGGTGCGAAATTTTGCACTTGTGAGGAGCGGAATTTCGTACCCTCGAGGTGCGAAATTCGTACCCAGGAGGTACGAATTTCGCACCCCCAGGTGGTATGAATTTCGCACCCCCAAGGTGTGAAATTCGCACCCTCTGGGGGAGGTGCGAAAAAAGAGGTGCGAGGGCCTGAGGTGCGAATTTTCTATAGTTGGTCCCCATCTCTAGCTACTCCTACCTAACCACTTCCTATAAATACCCCATGGCCGCACACTTCAAAAGGGGGGATTTTTGAGCTTTGAGACCTCCATAGAGCTCCATTAATGACAACTCCTTTAAGGAAGAAGAAGGGCAAAATTGTCCATTTCCTAATTCTTGCAAATATGACTATCGTAACTTCATGTATGGTAGCCAATGAATGTAATGAGAGGATCTCAGCCTTGTAATCTTTCAAGTGATCAATAAAATTCCAACGACTCTTCAAAGTGGACGTAGGCCCTCGTTGAGGCCAAACCACTATAAATCTCTGGTATTATTTACTGCTTTATGCTCCGTTTTATGTTCTTGTCTATGCAACCATATTCATAATTCCTAGTAATTGGAATCTTTGGTGTTTACGACATTTTTTGCCGTCAACAATTATTATAGTGTTGCTGGTTTTTCTTAAATCATGTGTAATAGGTTTGACCTCTAAACAGAAATACCAGAATAACTTAATAATACCCTTATGTCAGTCGACCAATTTTGTTAAGACCGAGGATTAAAAAATATATGGAAACATTAGATTCATAGTGCAACAAATCTAATTCACATTCAACGGTCATTTATTACCTTTGACGAATTAAAACTGAGTAATTATGGAATATTGATAATATTGCTTATTGCACAACACGATAAACCAAACGACTACTAAATAGGGATTAGAAAGCAATTAATTTGTAGGAAATATGCCTATAATTAAATATGTGCTAAAACATTTGTTTGAGAAAAAATTATATCACAAATAACATAATCTCAATCATTTATGTCATAAAATAATAAAATAGCCATGTTAGATGACAGAAATATGATTGAGATATGTCTAGCAAATCAACAGAGCCAAGTCACAATTTCATAGCTGTCAATAACAAAGCTAACATTTAGTTCACATTTTAAAATTAGTAAAGAAAATTGAATGGTACACAAACTTTAAATTAATGAATCTTGATTACACCTACATTATTTACACGCAGTCACTCTCACTCACTTACTCCATTGTATTCATGTGTCGTTGTAATTGACTATGAAAAAAATAGATGTGCAATATATGCGTTTAACAAAATATTGAACTTTTTACTTTCAATAATTAAGAACTAGTGAAAAATTAAAACATCCAATGCCAAGTTGTATTAGGCTATTAATACATTTCTTACCATATGTAAATGAATGAGCAAACCTGTTATGTTCATTCAACACACACGCAATCAAGCAATGTTCGAAAAATTAAATTGTTCTTATATTGTTCAAGAAGCTGCGAACGTGCTGCCTCTGAAAATGTAAACTGAAAGTGTTTTTGTATTGCCCACTGTTATATAGTTGTCCACATGATTTTAACTTTGTATATATTCAATAGATCCTTCTCCTAAAAAAAAATGGTATGACCAACAATCGAGCAGCTAATAGATCTATACTCACTTACATCGAATATTTAACATATATACATTTAGTAATATCATAACAGACAATGGAAAAGCATGATAATAGGATATGACTAACAACATATGGATGTAGCCATAAATGATTTTTGAAAATCAATATTCATATTACAAATACATGTTTTCTCATACAGTAAATTCTTTCGCAAAGTAGAAAAAAGATATGTTGATGGTAATATATAAATATGAAAATTAAATATAACAACATACATGTATTGCTTATTCATATATTAGTTTATCTTATTGTTTATTAGTTAATTCCTGTCAAAACCAAAAGCTTTTTTTTAACAATTATACCTTCATGCACAGATAGCATACAAATAGATAAATTTATATTTACAAATAGCAGTAATAGGTAATGAATATGGTAATAGCGTCTATCTATAGATACAAATATTATAACATGATTTGGATGTAGTCATAGATGACAATTATACATTTGTGCAAATGACAATTATGTATTTGTGAAAATGACAATTAATCTTTAATTAATGCCAAATATTCATTAGTCATCTTATAACATGCATAAGCCAAAAGTCCTCTCATATCGATAAGAATAGGTTCTGGATTTCACAATAATAATAAAAAGCAGGACATATACAGCCATGACTATACTTTTCTTGGAATCCATCGACCAAGTCTTGAAAGCCCTGTTGTTATCGATGGTAGAAAAAGCATATAAATGGGAATGTATAATGTAATCTCTATTTTCTACGTAGAGACTTAGTAAACAGTACATGTAGTTGAGTTGAGAAAGAATAGAAGAATAAATTAAATAAAGGAATTCTCAGCAACTGGTCCACCAAATATGCCTTTAAGTGTACAACCAAAATTAATTTTTGCAATTGAATTTATAAATAATTTAGACGGATTTAAGACACCTAAAATATGAAAAGAAATTGATATATCATAATGTAGATTTTCTTATCCTTTTAAACTCGAACAGATGTTCTTATTTCCATCCTTTTTAACGTCGTTCTTATATTGTTCCAGAAGCTGCAAATGTGTAACCTCTGAAAATGTAAATTGGAAGTAGTTTTGTGTTGCCCGCTGTTATAATTGTCTGCGTGATTTTAACTCTGTATATATTCAATAGCTTCTTCTCCTTTTAAAAAAATTTGGTATGACCAACAATCGAGCGGTTTATAGATCTATATTCACTTACATCGAATATTTAACATATATACGTTTAGTAACAACATAATAGACAATGACAAAGCATGATAATAGGATATGACTATTATAACAACATATGGATGTAGCCATAAATGATTTTTGAAAATCAATATTCTTATTTTAAATACACGTTTTCTTATGTAGTAAATTCTTGCACGAAGTAGAACAAAAAGATATGCTGATGGGAATATATAAATATGAACATTAAATATAACAACAATATATTAATATAGCTTATTGTTTATTAGTTAATTCCCGTCAAAACCGAAATCTTCTTTTTTAACAATTATACCTTCATGCACATATAGTACATTAATAGATAAATTTATATTTACAAACAGCAGTAATAGGTAACGAATATGGTAATAACCTCTATTTATAGATACAAATATTATAACATGATTTGGATGTAGTCACAAATGACAATTACATATTTGTGCAAATGACAATTATTCTTTAATTAATGCCAAATATTCGTTAGTAAATTTATAACATGCATAAGCCAAAAGTCCTTTCATAATGATTAAAAAGGTTCTGGATTTCACAATAATGATAAAAAGCAGAACATATACAGGCATAATTATACTTTTCTTTGAATCCATCGAGCAAGTCTTGAAAGCCCTTTCGTTATCGATGGTAGAAAAAGCATATAAATGGGAATATATCATGCAATCTTTGTTTTCTATGTAGAGACTCGGTTAGTTGAGTTGAGAAGAATCAGAAGAACAAATTGAATAAAGGAATTTTCAGCAACTGGTCCACCAAATATGCCTTTAAAGTGTACAACAAAAATTCATTTTTGAAATTGAATTATAGATAATATAGATGGATTTAAGATGCCTAAAGTATGAAAACAAACTGATATATCATAATGTAGATTTTCTTATCCTTTATAACTCGAGCAGATGTTCTTATTTCCATCCATTTTCGCTGAGGACAATGTGTGGCAATGTACGATCAATTGAAATACACAACTCGAGATTCAATAGCTTGTCATTAATTGGTTTAATATTCATGTTGCGAACAAAAATAATTAAGTAATATAAGTGACTTGATTCTAAGAAATAAGCAGTCGATGTAGGTTTGTGTTGCAGTCACCGTAGAACAAACTTTCTTGTCAGTGTGATAAAATATAGACACAATAGCTTATATCATGTTTATGTGAATTTGTACAGTGAAAACTATAATATCAGCAAATGTGGAACATATGACTGTAATGTAAATAACTGATTAGGCAATATGCCAATTCAGTAAAATTTGAAATGCAACTTCTATGAAATGCAACTGCATGTCTTCCCCAAATTTGACGAAAGAGTGTAAATAGATCTAAAAATTTGAAATCTTTGATGATAATTATCAACAGGACATAAGTTGTCAACATGCGAAAAATATTGTAGAATCGACAGCACAATTCAAAGCCAATCATCCATGAAATGGCTGTGTTTGTATATAAAAAAATGAAAAATTAGTTACCATTTAAATTGGGAATTATGTGGATGTACGGTTTTTGAGTCGGACGGTTGCAGATGACCATCGTATTAATCGCGACAACTCAGTAAGCAACATCCAAACCTGAGAAGATACAACAAAGGTTAAATCAAATACTGAAATAGGCAGGGTTGACAAATTGGGTATTATAGGTGTTAGGGGAAAGTGGAAGAAAAACTAATTTAACATAGTACTCGACAGATACGGCTGGCAGAGCTCGGCTATTGATGATCGGTAGGCACAGTGGCGAACGCAGGATTCTAAGGATGGTGTGTCACCCATCCAGTGGCGGAGCCAGAAAATGTAGATAGGATGGGTAAGATAATAATTCAGGGGGTTCGGGGGCGTTAGCCCCCTTTTTTTTCTCATGTTGACCATTTAATTATGTGTATAAATATCATGAGAAAAACTAACAACAGTCGCGAGTGGAGAGAGTGGTGAATGTGATTGGTTCAATACTGACCCCCTGTATTCCAGTCTCCAATGAGATTGAAGTACTCGCGCGAGTAAAGCTTTGAGCGACTGTTGCTAGAATAGCACAAATATCATTTCAGACCGTCAAACAAACACATGGCTCCGCCCCTGCACCTATCAATACTTAGTAGATTATAAAAAAAAAAATCATAAAATAGTTTTTTTTTTCAACATGCATTTTAAATATACATTGCAAGCATTCCTATTTCAGATGCTCAACACAACTGTATTACAATAACGTAAACACCAAAAGGAGTAGAATAAATCATTCTGCTAATCCAAGAAAAACGTAACGAATCAAAATCAACTGCAAACAACAACCCTGATCGATCCTAGAACCAAACAAGAAGCAGAGAACTGAACAACTAACCCGATATCTCTTCCGATCCACCTCTTCACCTTCTCCTTACCACTCCCCACTCTCAAGCTCTTAGCTCTTCTTAGCGCATCCACCTCCTTCAGCAAATCGAGATAGAGATGAGGAACGAGCAGATGCATGGGATTCAGAATTTGGAGCAGGAGGAGTGGGAGGGGGATGAAAAGGTGAGGAGGGAGATTCGAGCGGAAGAGGAAGTAGGAGCAGGGGAGGGATGTGATTTCGTTGCGCTGGAGGGGATGAAAAGAGGAAGTAGGACCAACTACGTTGCGTAACCTTTTTTTTTTTGTCTGAAAATATTGCTGTGTCACGTGACACACCATGCCCATGCATGGTTCCGCCACTGGGTAGGCGTGGGAGGAAGAACGCGAATTTCCCCCATGTGAAACGGTCCTCGCGATTTGGGATAGGTGTCGTCCACACCGGCGGCGGCTGAAATAGGTGAATAAAGCGGCGATGGAAGTGGAAAATTCAATCGCGGATGGGAAAGAGATTCGACGGTAGAATTTTTGGTGAGAATCGATTTCAGATTGGAGAGAGAGAAAAATAAGTTGGGAAGAAGCAGAGATCGTGGTTTTTTTAGGCAGTTATGAGGAGGGGAAAAAAAGCGAAGAATAGGCCAGAAGCATTTATTTTGAAATAGCGGAACCGTAGCAGTCCACATAAGCATTCTCATTTCGTTGCTTTACAATTTAAGTAATAGATAGATAAGTAAATTTTGGGAAAGTCTATTTTGACACAATTTGGTGACACAATTGGTGACACAATGAATTCTCACCATTGGATTGCCCCCTGAATTCCACCTTCCCATGTAAAGACAAAAGGATCCAATGGTGCAGATCTTTTGTGTCACCATTTGTGTCACCAAATTGTATCAAAATAGACGCTCCCGAAAATTTTATATACTGAAAAATTATAAAGTAAGAAACTAATAAATTTCTTAATCAAAATTAATATCAGATTCGATTAAGTTCGGCCCAAAAAAATATTTCTCTTTAGTATATTTTTTTCTAAAGTTCGCAGTTGTGCCTATTTATCTATGTATCTATAGTCTGGTTAATATAATCAAATTTTCGATCAACGTTGTTACATTTTATCAAATAAATAGAAACACCGAAACTAAAGCATAATTTCTTTATTATTGGAACATATCCTCTTAGATGTCAATCCTAAACCGTTAAAGTCGCGGATAAGCATGTTTAATTGTGATGTATCATTAAGAATTAAACAAATGTTATCCATCCAAAACGATACCTTAAGTAATCAAATAACAACGAAAACTTCAAATAATATTATATTGAAATACATAAATTACATATATACACACTTGAAAGATTAAACAGACAGGAGACAAAATTAATAAATGGTACAAGTATTTAGAACACAATTAAATAGGTATAAAACAAGAAAAGACAATGTATATGAATAGTTAATACACAAATCTAATCAATTCTAAAATAAATTAAAAGCATGTGCATTGAAGGTACATGAAGAATCATAATTCCTTCTAATTTTCTAATTTCAAATTTTAGCAACAGAATACCTACAGATAATAAAAAATAATTAAAGTTAATTTAGCGGCTTTATTATATTGCACAATTTAACCTTTTAAGAAGTATATTCAAGTTATTGCACTCTTCATTAATACATAGAAATTAAATTACAATGTACCTAAAATGAAGAAGAATATAAAAAATTATGGGAGTATGAATTTTTTAATAATAGCCAAAAGAAAACCCAAAAATACATGAAAAATTAACACTACTTTACAATGTCCTCTAAAACAAATTAAAGGCATGCGCAACGGAATTACCTTAGGCATTCCTTATTGATACCTTATTTTGAATTTTAACAACAAATTACCTATAACAAAGAGAGACAATTAAAATTATTCTATTATAGATTATAGAAAATAGACTTTTAGGAAATCGATCCTAATGATTATAATCCTTCTTGATGTATATCAAATTAAACACTATATACCCAAATTATTAATGCATAAGATAGATTATGAAAGAACAAGTTCCCAATTCTAACAAAGCTAAAGGAAACACCAACAAAAATTGAAATAATTAAGGAAAACTTTAACGGAAGAAAGTACTTAAAAGATATTGTTGTAAATTAGAATATATGATTTTTTTTAAAAATGGAGAAGCCGAGAAAATAGAAGGAAGATGGTAAATGAAAAGTAATTCATGACCTCAAAGTTTAAAGGTTATCATTAGAATGTTACCATGAAATTAACTTAGGGTTTCAAATGGTAATTATTAGAGTTGTATATGAATTCCCTCCCTTTCAGTTTAAGGTTTCAAACGGGAATTATAATACCCTCTCCTAGAAGGGAGGACTGTCATAGATGGAGATGAGAAATAGTAGGCTACTAGATTTTGGTGATACTATATTTGATATTTAAGTAGATCCTCGAGATATTTTAGTCTACGTGGAATTATAAATATAACTCATTTCTTATTTCATCGACTTAGTGGTAGGGGCAAACAATATTCGGTTAGAACTAAATTAACCGATCAACTCAGTTTATTTTGGTTGGTTTGGTTCGGTTTTAAAACTAAATTGGTTTGTAAAATAATATTTTTGGTTATCAGTTTCACCGAACTTTTATTGTATTATCTAATTTTATGGTATTTTTGAACTTTAAATAATTGGTCTAATGAAAAAAATACATAAGTATTGGTTAAAGATATACCAAATTTTATTGTAAATGTAAAAGAGAGACTTGCTCAAGCTTATATGGTTGAGTTGGTAATCTTTTTCTTGGATATCTCTTTTACTTCCTTCTCTTTTGAACTTTTGGTAGGAATGGTAGAGGTCGAAATCTTTCTCTTTTTACAGAATTTTCTTAGTGTTTAAACTTTCCGTACGGATAAACTTATCAGCTGAGAATAGAAATCAAGTAATCCTTCATATCCGTGCAAGAAAAATTCCTTCCAGAAGTCCAATTAATCAATCAATAGTGAGTGCATCACTATTAGCTTTCCCCAATAGTAACATATTCTGTTTTAAGTGATCCAACATGAAACCTTTTCAAATAGTTGCTAAGTGATACTCCTGGTCATTGTTTGATGTTGAATAAATCATATGATTCAATAGTTTGGCTCTTGTATATGTGGAATTGTGTTAAGAGTCGGCTGAAAATTATTCCTTAAAGCTTTGGTAGGTTCCTAGTAAGTTGTATATCATTTTATAGTAGTTCCGCAAAAGGTAGCTGGAAAGAGTTTACACCTGGTTTCCTCGAGATTATTATATGGGCTCACTTAGCTCCCACAAATGAAAAAAATGATCATTTGGATCAATGTTTCCATTGTACATAAGCGGTGGAGTTTTGAGACTAACTGGACCGTTTGTGTTTATTTTTTCCTTTAGGAATTTAATTCCTTGTGATGTAGCATGTTCTTTAGGCTTAATGACTTACTTTTCTCTAAATTGAGCATCACCTCTTCTATTGATCTATTTCATATGTTGTAGATATTTTCTTCGACAAACTCTCTAAGAATAAACATTTGACGCACAGTATCTTGAATTCCTTGTGGCAATTGTCCTATCACTATATTGGCTAGGTTGAAATTTGGAGTGATGCCTTTTTCTAAAGTTCATGATTCAAAAGCTTCTTATTTGATGATACTTCTCCTTGATTTTACCATCTTGTTTAGTCTTATTTCTTTCGTAATTGGCTATAATGAGGAGAAAATAAGATGTCAAAGGTTTGAGCCCTCATTTTAGTACAAAAAATGTTAACAATAAATCTTGTTAACACCTCAAAAATGTCATTAGGCTCGTCAACCGGATCGACAAAACATCAGTGGTTAAGTTGGAATAACTCTGCAAGCCTTAGTTGTATGCTAGCTTGTTAAAAGGGTTGATAAGAAGTTGTTGGTTAAGCCAAGGTAGTTTAAAATCCTTTGGTTGGTTGTACCAAATCCATCGAAGCAGTCGACATGGGTTGTCAAGTTAACCACTATGAGACTATCGACTAAGTCGATTGGTTATGGTCTATAGTGTTGAGACAAAATAATCAAAACAAAAAAACTAATCGACGAAGAACAAAAAATAAATAAGAAAGAGATGACAAGAAGAGAAGATGAATACAAATTAAGAGGCTACATCTTTACTGAATTTTTATCTATATCTTTCTATTACATGGTTTCTATTTATAGACTAAATAAATGAAAAAAAAACCAATATTTTTTTTAGCCTATTCTGTAGCATATTCTTTATTCTCCAACATATTCTCTAAGCATATTCTAATACTCCTTCAGCATTAAATGTTTACTCTTCAACATATGGCATTTATTACATTCCATTATCTTCAACATTTGGCATTTATTACATTCCATTATCTTCAACATCCCCCCTCCCCCCTCAAACTCACAATGCAAAAAATCGTGAGTTTGCCAAATAGAAGCTGCAAATTGAAGAGTAGCAAGATCGAGAAACCATTTCAATACTGTTAGAGAGTAACACCAAACACCAAATACCAAATCTTCAATCTGAAACTCCTTAACAACACAACTATCTTCAATCTAATCGGTAAGCAAAAGATCTGAGCGGCCAAATGACAAAATTGGTCCTGGATGTGTTTGTATATTTGCATCCCCCAAACATACAACTAAAACAAAACAAACAAAAATGGGATGAGTCCACATATGTTTGCATCCCCCAAACATATCAGATGAAAACAAAAAAACAAATCAATAGGGATGAATTGCCATATGTTTGCATCCTCCAAACATACCTTACAGTACCATCTACCACCTTTAATCAACGTCAATTGCCCTCCTAAGAAACAGGTTTACCGATACAGACATCAAACAAACAACTTCAAACTAATGTTACTTCCTAACAACTCAATCATCTTCATTTACAAGCTTCTGCTACAACCTCACCTTTCTTCCACAGTTCATACGCCAGAGCCATACTTTACCAAAAACCCAAATCAAATTCTTCAATAGTTCAACATCCACGAACAAGCCAAAACGGCTTTCTCCAAAATGCCTCAACATAAACCCCATACTTCATCAAAGAACATCTGCAATTCATCACCATGCACAAACATCCTCCTGTCTCATAGAAAATAACAACCATATCTAGACATAAACTTCAACACATACAAAACTATACAACACAAACTTCAATCTCGTACGATCTTCAACCAATACACCAAAACCGAGACAACACAACTTCCATTAACCAGATTACAACATCTCTCCACGTTCAACTTCACAAAACAATTACTTTCACCATCAATTTCACCATTCAAACTTTCCCAACAACAAACCATTTTCTTTAGCAACAACAAATAACAGATCTCAAAATTACCAACAACGCTTGTCTAGTATAATCACCCCCAATAAATAACAGATCTCAAAACTAACAAAGAAGAAATGGTAGAAGTAAAAAGAAGAAGAAAATAACAGATCTGCGACATCAACTCGCTCTGATACCATGTTAACAACAACAATCTTTCTGTCTCTCTGCATAACCAAGCCCTGGTACCATGTTGAAATAAGTAATCAAAACAAAAAAAACTAACCGACGAAGAACAAAAATAAATAAGAAAGAGATGAGAAGAAGAGAAGATGAATTTAAATTAAGGGGTTGCATCTTTACTGAATTTTTATCTATATCTTTCTATTACGTAGTTTCTATTTATAGACTAAATAAATGACAAAAACCAATATTATTCTTTGGCATGTTCTTTATTCTCCAACATATTCTCTAAGCATATTCTAATATTCCTTCAGCATTAAATGTTTATTCTTCAACATATTCTCTGGCATTTATTACATTCCATTATCTTCAACATTTGGCATTTATTACATTCCATTATCTTCAACATATAGAATATAATATAACTACTCAAGTTGGCAAGTGAAAGATTACTAGCATGATCGATATGAAATAAGCCTCCATTTAAATATAATGAAACTCACGAGCTTTACAAAAATTCACTTAAAACAAATTCCCCTAAATTGAATTAGGGTTTACAACAATAAGGCAAGAAAGAAGAAAGAAAAATCGTCCCTAATCTCGGACGCCTAGGATCCTACTTATAGATGCAGATTGGCCCCTTTCGACTCGATGCCTCACTTTTGGGCTTTTGATGGAGCTACTATACAGTTAAAATGTAACAACCCGGGATTTCAGAACCAATTAAATTTTTTTATTTTAGCTATTTTAATGGATTTTGGATATTTAAAATGATTTATTTTAAATAACAACAATTTAAAATTTATTTAAAATGAAGTTAGAACGTACAAAATTATTTTAATTATAAAACGAGCCTGAAATGGCGCGGCAATTTGAAAATTCGATTTTAGATTTCAAATGAATGTGTAGAATTCAAAATAAATCGGATTTCAGTAAAACTAGAAATATTTGAGTTTGCTTAATTATATCTTTCTAACGAATGTGAAAAATCCAGATTTCATAATATAAATTGAAAAGTTATGTCCAATTTAAAATTCTAAATAGCCGCTATGGAATTTATTTATATTTTAATATAATATATAGCCCTTAAAAATAACCATTTTGCAAACGACCTCTGTTTTCGACGAAACCACTTTTGTTGGATCTGGAATGACAAATTATTGCTATATTCCCACTTTCATAATTTTTGGAATCGATACGTGAGCGTGGTGAATTTAAACGCGTTTGGTACTTTTAGTTTGAATTTAATCGATTGGAAAATGACTATTTATCAAACGGTCTCCAAATTCAACGGAAATAGTTTTGTTAGGACCGTATCGTCAAAACATAGTTAGATTTATTTTTTTGGAATATTTGGAGTCAGTATGTGGCCCCGGTAAATTAAAATGTACGCTGAATTCAGTTTTGAACGTTATATTAATTTATATTTTAATTTTGATAAAAACTGATTGGAACAGTCGAATTGGCTTATGGGACATATCCCATTGTGTCCAGAATGAGGGTATTAGCTAGTGGTGAATGTCGTTGGGTGTGAATTGGAGCTCGAATATAAAAGTTGCTTTTTATGGACAAGGTTATAAATGTAAATGCTAACCCTAAATCTCATTTAGAAAAAAAGGGGGAAACCCATCGTCCCCTCCCCCAAATTGTCCCCCCAAATCGCTGCCCCCTTCAAGGTTACACAGTCCACCGCCGGCTTCCCTCTGCCTCCACCACCTCAGGCGCCACCCCCCTTCTCCTCTCTCTCCTCCTCTAATTTAAAGCTCCACGCCCAAATCCGCACCCCACGGCCACAGCCACCCTCCACTGCCACCTAGTCAGGCCGCCACCCCCTCAGACCCCCACGCTGCCACCTGCAACCCCTAGCCCCGACCAAGGACCCCACAAACTATAAAATTCTGACTTTTATATATTTTCAGTTTTGCAATTAACACCCTGAGCTTCCACAACCCATATCTCCCAAACCGAGTGCTTCTGGCCAAAACTCCACAATACCAAAATCAAAGATCTCGTTTTTCTCTTCGATTTTAGAATATGGAAGTCATATTTTGGATTACGGAGTTGTTCAGAAAACGCATTCAAAGTCTGCTATCCAAATACTGTCTTTTCGCGAATTCTGGTGAAATGGAGCATTTTCGGAAGAAAGACCACTAGGCGAAAGTTGTTCGAAGTGGCGCGTTTAAGCTAGAAAAAAAGACGACGTGAAGATTAGAGCTCGTTTGCAAATTCAGGAACCAGAACTACAAATCAGAATGTCAGAAAATAACGACGGACTGAATCCTAATGTGAGAACACCTTCTCACTCAATTTATTTTATAGTTAGATATATACAAGGTTGCAGACGGAGCTTAGTAGCCCCCAACACTATTTATTGTACAAACCATATTGTTTGTTTGGATTGTATGGTGGAAATTTGGATTGTAATTGTAAAATAGATTGTGAATTGATTGTGGGATTGTTTGAATTGATTGTGATTGATATGTATGACGCGAGCCAGTATCAGAAGAGGGGTAATGCTAGACATTACTCCGGTTCTAATACTGCGCCGTTATAATGCCGAAATTTTCTGAAATAAAATGTGTTGGTTAAAAATAACATTTTTAGTGTGTAAATGAACTATATAAAATATTCATGCGTTGAATAAAATGTTTGAACAATAAAAATATTATTTTATTGAATATACGAACTAAATAAAATAATCAAGTGTTGAAATAAATATTTTATCGTTAAAAATATAATTTTTAACGTATATATGAACGACATAAAATTCTCCTGAAATGAAAATAAATATTCATTTACAAATCGAACGTTTTGTTTATGTACATCTATTTAACTGACACTGATTGGGACGATATATTTTACACATCGCCCAGCTGCACAAATAATATTCAGTACTTGTTGGTTGAAACCCCACACGGGTATTAGGACGATATTTGACATACACTAGTCTTAATTGTTTAGTTGTATGTCAATTGATTGGTTGGTAGACTGTAGTAAGTGTTGATTATTTATATATAATGCTTATGAAGTTGTGTAATGCACTCTCGTTGATGGTTGATTGGTTATTACTGTTGTTGTATGCATGTGTTATATGAAATCCATATAAATAAATTATATGATAATTCATTATGTCTGATTCCAATTCAGAAATAACAAATATTTTAAAATAATATTCAGTAAAGGACTAAAATGTGAATTTGATGTCCGATTTAGGATGGACACGAAAATATGGAAATATGTGAAGCCGTATTGATTAGATTAGCGCCATTTTAACGCGAACGATATTTATATCGATTTTATTCATTTTTATAATGAATATCAAAAAGGAAATGATTTCAAAATCTGATATTTTGAAAATATTTTTATTTAAATAATATAATGATAAGGAGTATTCAATTTTGATTTAAAATTGAAATGAAAGTGGGAATCATTTTAAAACAAATTTATAAAATATGTTTTGAATGAAATATATATTAAATATTATATATATATATGGCTTGATTAGAATACGCTGCGCCGCGACCGTTCGTGAAATTTCGACCATGGAATTCGAATTGACATTACGGGAGATCCGTCCATCGGATTCTCCTAAAACCAGAACCATTGTGTTCATATCGGAAAGAGCTTTCCAATGTATATAAGAGACTCAAAATCTACCGACTGGATTTGGAATTGTGTCCAAATCAAATTTGTAAAAGGTCACTATAGATGCAGTTCGATGGCCGTTACTGGAAACCGACTGTATATGCCTTGATAAAATTATTAAAAATAGTAATAATTTGTGAAAATCATAATAATTGATTTGGAAAGAATTTGGATGAAAAACTCCATTTTTGTAAAGATAAAAATATATTTTTATCTAACTGAACTAGTTATTAACTAGATTTGAAATCCAATAATTTTTTAATAAATAAATTGGATTTGCAAAGGATTTTAATATACCAGAAATTTCCAATCTATAAATTGGAATGGATTTGAATAGAAATCATCTTCGGGAAATTTCAATACTGGATTTCGTGACTATACGGATATTGTGGAGGAATTTGGAAGATAGATATATATCATTATTCCCCATACAATATGTGTTGGTTTCAGAGTTTGATATTGAATGTAAGCCAATATAATTTATGTTTAGAGCCTTATATTTAATATCAAAGTGGTTTTTGGGTTTGTCACGAATGGTGTCTTCAGTCACATTGTTCTTAAACCTCATTGTGAAAAGAATAAATCTTTTAATTAAGATTATTAGAATTTCCAGTTATATATAGTAATTGGAATAAAATGGAATGTGAATTGGGTTTATCGTGAATTGTGTTTTTAACGACATTCGTTCTTTAACCCAGTTAAAGATAGGATTACATGTCTAACATTGTATTTCGAACCGTATTATTGGTCTCTACTAAATATATATCTGTTTGGTGGCAGAGCATTCATTCTCTTGCTTAACACCATTCTCTGAGACGTATGAGCTTAGAGGTTATATATTGCTAGAAATCAGTGGTACAGTGTAGATTGTCGATGTGGCATGTTTGTGTTTCAAAAGTTAAATAATCATTAAATAATGATTGTTGGAAGAATAAAACTAATTGGAGTTTTAACGGATCTTTAATTGGATTGAAATGAGAATAGGATAATTTAAATTATCAAATTTGGGAAATGATCGAGAATGGAGTACCACCAGTTTTACTCCAGGCGATAGTTAAATCTTTAATTAGATTTGAACGTGAAATGATAATTAAATTTACCGATAACACCATGGGTGTTAGATATGAGGTACTACCAATTTTTCTCCATGGAATGAATAGGTTGGGATTGGGATAAATAATTACATGATTACTTCGGTAAAGTTCAGTAATCCCGACTAGTTGATAAACATTAATTTGGTTTAGAATTGATAAAGGATAAAATCAAATCTTTCGAATTGATATCAAAAGGAAGATTAAGGAGTAAATTTAAAGGATTTTATCTTTGATGAAATTAATGGGATCCTTTCCCTAATAATGTGAATATTTGAATAAAGGAATATTCTGGATTGGAATGAGGCGTATGATGTGTTATTATAGCACTTGATTTTAAGATGCGCGAGTTATTCAGAAAAACCGGGTTTGTCCCATTTTGAATAATTGATACGACGATTGAAAGTCGACGATGAAGACGGTGGTTGAAGATCGGAAATCTTCACATCGAATGGATGATTACCGATGTCTTGATTGGGCCGTACACCCAAGACAAGGTAATAAGTGGTGATCATCCATACGTACTTGGAGATCGACCGGATATGCGAGGGCCTATCTCCTGTATTGGACATATGGGACGAGGAATAAAGTGCCTCCGGTTTCGTTCAGACCCAGAACGGAGTTGCGAAATGGATGGTATGTCTGATATTGTATTCCTTTATACTATATTCGTTGATCTCTGCTAAATATGTATCTGTATGGTGGCGGAGAATTTATTCTCTTGCTTAACATCCTTCTCTGAGACATATGAGCTTAGAGGTTATATATTGGTGGAAATCAATGGTATGGTATGGATTGACAATATGGTATGCCGAGTGCATGGATCAAGGATTTTGTTGAAAAGAAGAGTCTTGTGATGATGATCAAAGCATAGATTTCATATAGCATAGCTTTGTGTGTCGAGACGTGACTTCGACGAGTTTCACAAACTGTGAATGATTGAGGCCGGATAATAAACGACAAGAGTGAATCTGGTATCTGGGAGCACCGATTGAAAGGTAACTCCATTGTGACCATTGAAGGATCTATAGGATCTGGGATCCCCTCCGATGGGTGATTCTCCATTGGTTGTAGGCATTGAAGGATATAGGATCTAGGAGCCCCTCAAATGGGTGATTCTCCACTGGCCATGAAGGATACAGATTCACCCCTAAAAAAGCAATGAACGTTGAGTGCATGTCGATATGGAATCACTATTTCGAGTCTTGGATTTAATGTAAAAATTGAATGCATGTCGATATGATTTCTTTCGAGTCTTGGATTCAATGTAGTAGTGGCAAGAAAGCCTCAGTCATTGATGGAATCCATTTCCAATAGGAACATTTGCAGCTTTTAATTGTAACCTATGTATGTATTCGTAGTACACTACGCCTTCTATGATTGACATATTTATTTATGAAGAATGATTTTTACACTAAGCACTAGTGATAATATAAGAAGATTGTAAGTATCAATCATTTTTGGCCGTTATAAGGGAAAACTCTATCCTCCGGTTTGCGCTGCATTGTGTGATGGGATGGAGTCTTATAATGGCTTCATTTTTATAAAAAGTATTGCGCTTTTTGTTTTATGCACTGGTATTCTTGGAAGAAAACCCGTTCCGTATTATACGGCGTGGTCCCTTGATTTACTCTATTTTAAAGTAAAGATTTAATAACTATCTTAGTTCTCACACGAATCCCATGACTGATTCGGAGTTTATTATTTCTACCTAAACTCTCGGTGCCCATATTTTCCACACGGGCAGTCGGTAGTTTTGGTTTTGCAGATATTATTTTCCCAAGATTCTGGATCTACAGCTGGAGCTATATTCGGAAAGCTTTGTATCCGTGTATCTCTGTCAGTTGTGTTATGTGTTATTTTTCTGCTGCTATGTAATTTTAATCTCTGATATTGTATTTTCAATGTGTAATATTTATTCATACTCTGATATGTTCTTGTACTCTGATGTAATTGTTGTAATAAGCAATGAAATGTTCTATTGTTTGAGTTCTGATTTGTCGTGTTCTCAACTCAATCTGGGTTTTCCTTACGGGCGAGTTCGGGTTGTTTCATCGTGCAATCAGAGCTCTGGTTTACAGAGCTTGAGAACAAGACACATTAGAACCAAGCGAAAGAATTCATCAGAGATTGGATTAGTAATATCCAAGAAGAATGACTCGTTAGAGATAGGATCAGTAGTATCCTAAACTGAGTTAGAAGAGTATTATTTATTAAAAACAAATTTAGTTTTGAAAATTTTATCTTATTATACGTATTTGAGTATATTATTTTATATTGAATTTGGACAATCGAGTATGGATTTTGAATATATGCGTCATGAACGTATATTCGAAGTCTCAAATATACTGGATAGATATAGAATCACACTCTAGTCGCCCGGGGATGATCTTGGTAATTATGATCACATTACCAGTGCTTGTGATTGAATTTCGAAAGTGGGATGTCTATATGATTCCAATTGAGTGGTGTGAGAACCAAAACTTAGTTAGATTTTATTGTTTGTGATTTGGCACTAAAAACATGATTTTTGAGTACATATAGAAAAGTTACATGATTGAAAATTTAACCAACTAATTGATTGCTGGTTGTGTAGTATGATTATTAGTTTGATTGATAAAAAAATATTGGAATAATAAAATCAATAAGAGATTAAACGGTAAATTAAACCAAATCAAATCAAATATTGAACTGAATTGAAAATTGATTGGAATTGCATATATGTACATGTATATACAACGAACAGGTCATAGCATGGAAGCTAAGAAGAGGATTAAAATTGTATGCCCGACAAATAGGTACATGTTTACTATATTTCTTGGGTTTGATGATTTTATGAGCCGATTGGCTAGCCACTTGGCTTTTTCTTTTGGATTATTGAGGGCCCTGTGGGGCAAGTTGCGGTTTTACCGATCAACCCGTACAAAGGAGGTTATGGCGAATTTTAGGGTGTTAGCCAAATTTTTGAGAAATTAGAAAAATTTTAAAAACATAAAAGTTGAAGAATGAAAGCCAGAATGAAAGTTGATTTGTTTAATTAAACAACTTTCAGCTCCGTCCCTTTTCGAGGACGAAAAGATTTTAAGTGGGGGAGATTGTAACAACCCAGAAATTCAGAACCAATTTAAAATTTTTATTTTAGCTATTTTAATGGATTTTGGATATTTAAGATGATTTATTTGAAATAATAACGATTTAAAATTTATTTAAATCGAAGTTAGAATGTATAAATTTATTTTAATTATAAAACGAGTTTGAAATGGCGCAGTAGTTGGAAAATTCGATTTTAAATTTCAATTGAATGTATAGAATTCCAAATAAATCGGATTTCAGTAAAACAAGAAATATTTGAATCTGTTCAATTATATCTTTCTAATGAATGTGAAAAATTCAGATTTCATAATATAAATTGAAAGTTATGTCCAGTTTAAAATTCAGAATAGTCGCTATGGAATTTATTTATATTAATATAATATATAGCCCTTAAAAATAGCCATTTTGCAAACGACCTCCGTTTTTGATGAAACCACCTTTATTGGATCCAGAATGTCAAATTATTTCTATATTCCAGTTTTCATAATTTTTGGAATTGATATGTGAGCGTGGTGAATTTAAACGCGTTTGGTACTTTAAGTTTGAATTTAATCGACTAGAAAATGACTATTTTTCAAACTGTCTCCAAATTCGACGAAATTAGTTTTGTTAGGACTGTATCATTAAAACATAGCTTGATTTATTTTTCCAGAATTTTTGGAGTCAACATGTGGCCTCGGTAAATTAAAATGTACGTTGAATTCTGTTTTGAACGTTATATTAATTTATATTTTAATTTTGACAAAAACTGATTGAAAGGATTGAATTGGCTTATGGAACATATCCCATTTTGTCCGGAATGAGGGTATTTAACTTGGGGCGACAGTCGTTGGGTTAGAACTGGAGCTCAAATGTAATTATTATGGAAAAGGTTATAAATGTAAATGTTAACCTTAAATATCATTAAGGAAAAAGGGGAACCAGTCATCCCCTTCTCCCCCCCCCAAATCGCCACCCCCTTCCAGGAGACGCAACCTACTGCCAGCCTCTCTCCGCCTCCACCATCTCAGGCGCCACCCCATTCTTCTCTCTCTCCTCCTCTAATTTAAGGCCCCCCAAATCCTCTCCCCACGGCAACGGCCACCCTCCACCGCCACCCCAGCGAGGCTGCCACCCCCTCAGACCCCCTCGCCACCACCTGCAGCCCTTAGCCTTGACCATGGACCCGACAAACAATAAAAATCCGATTTTTATATATTTTCAGTTTTGCAAATAACACCCTGAGCTTCCACAGCCCATATCTCCCCAACCGAGCGCTTCTGGCCAAAACTCCATATACCAAAATCGAAGATCTCGTATTTCTCTTCGATTTGAGTATACGAAAGTCATATTTTGGATTGCGGAGTTGTTCAGAAAACGCGTCCAAAATCTGTTGTCCATATATTGTCTTTTCGCGGATTCTGGCGAAATAGAGCATTTTCGGAAGAAAGGCCACTAGGCGAAAGTTGTCTGGAATGGCGCGTTTAAGCTAGTTAAAACAAGATGGCTTGAAGATTGGAGCTCGTTTGCAAAATCTGAAACCAGAACAACAAATCAGAACGTCAGGAAATAACAGTGGAGTGGATCCCAATGTGAGAACACATTCTCACTCAATTTATTTTACAGTTAAATATATACTAGGTTGCAAACGGGGCTTAGTAGCCCCCTACACTATTATTGTACAAACCAAAGTTGTTTGTTTAGATTGTAAGGTGGAAATTTGGATTGTGGTTGTAAAATTGATTGTGGGATTGTTTGAATTGATTGTGATTGATATGTATGGCACGAGACAGTATCAGGAGAGGGGTACTACTAGACATTACTCCGGTTCTAATATCACATCGTTATAATGCCGCAATTTTCTGAAATAAAAATTTGTTGGTTAAAAATAACATTTTTAGTGTGTAGATGAAATATATAAAATATTCATGTGTTGAATAAAATGTTTGAACAATAAAAATATCATTTTTATTGAATATATGAACTATATAAAATAGTCAATTGTTGAAATAAATATTTTATCATTAAAAATATAATTTTCAACGTATATATGAACGACATAAAATTCTCCTAAAATGAAAATTAATATTCATTTACAAATCGAACGATTTGTTTATGTACACCCATTTAACTGGCATTAATTGGGACGATAAATTTTACACATCACCCAACTACACAAATAATATTCAGTATTTGTTGGTTGAAACCACACATGGGTATTGGGATGATATTTGACGTACACTAATCTCAATTGTTTGGTTGTATGTCAATCGATTAGTTCACAGACTGTAGTAAGCGTTACTTATTTATATTTAATGCTTATGCAGTTGTGTAATGCAATTTGGATGATGGTTGATTGGTTATCATTGTTGTTGTATACATGTGTTGTATGAAATCCATATAAATATATTATATGGTAATTGATTGTGTTTGATTCCAATTCCAGAATAACAAATATTTTCAAATAACAAAAATTGTAAAATAATATTCAGTAAAGGACTAAAATGTGAATTTGATGTCCGATTTTGGATGGACATAAAAATATTGAAATATGTAAAGCCGTATTGATTAGATTTTAACGCAAACAATATTTATATCGATTTTATTCGTTTTTATAATGAATATCGAAAAGGAAATGATATCAAAATCTAATATCTTGAAAATATTATCATTTAAATATTATAATGATAAGGAGTATTCAGTTTTGATTTAAAATTGAAATGAAAGTGGGAATCGTTTTAAAATGTATTTATAAAATTATTTTTGAATGAAATATATATTATATATTATATATATATCATATATATATTAATGGCGTGAATAGAAAGCACCGCGCCACGACTATTCGCGAATTTCGACCACGGACTTCGAATTGACATTACGGGAGACCCGACCGTCGATTCTCATAAAATGGGAACCTTTGGGTTCGTATCGGAAAGAGATTTCCAATGTGTATAAGAGATTCAAAATCTAACGGTTGGATATAGAATTATGTCCAAATCAAATTTGGAAAAGGTCATTATGGATGCAATTCGGTGGCCATTATTGGAAACCGACTGTACGGGCCTTGATAAAATTGTTAAAAATAGTAATAATTTGTGTAAAATCATAATAAATGATTTGGAAAGAATTTGGATGAAAAATACCATGTTTGTAAAGATAAATATTTTTTAATATAAATGAACTAGTTATAACTAGATTTGAAATACAATAATTTTTAAATGTATAAATTGGATTTGTAAAGGGTTTTAAAATAACCTGAAATTTCCAATCTATAAATTGGAATGGATTTGAATAGAAATCATCTTCGGGAGATTTCGGTATTGGATTCCGTGACTATACGGATATTGTGGAGGAATTTGGAAGATAGATATATATCGTTATTCCCCATATGATGTGTGTTGGTTTTAGAATTTGATATTGAATGTAAGCTGATATAATTTCTGTTTAGAGCCTTATATTTAATATCAAAGTGGATTTTGGGTTTGTCGCGAATTGTGTCTTCAGTAACACTGTTCTTAAAACCCGTTGTGAAAATAATAAATCTTTTAATTAAGATTATTCGAATTTCCAATTATATTTAGTAATTGGAATAAAATTGAATGTGAATTGGGTTTATTGTGAATTGTGTTTTTAATGACATTCATTCGTTAACTTGATTAACAGTGAAATGTGATTTGGAATATATAAATTTTTTATTAAGATTTAATGGAAATTTTCCAAAGTAAAGTTTTCCAATTTAATATATTAAATTGGAATTGAATATAATTCGATGTGGTAATAATCGAAGTGAGCTTCTGTGGTGGAAGACTGTTAATATATATGGAATTTAAAAGGATTAGCCGTTATTCCATTTATATTATTAGTCAGATACGGAAATTGATATCAATTATATATTGATCTGTTTTCCATGAAGATTCCATAATTAATGGAATGTGATTTCTGGTTTATCGTGAACTGTGTTTTAAATGACATTGGTTCCTTAACCTAGTTAAAGACAGGATTACATGTATAACATTGTATTTTGAACCATTTTGTTGATCTCTACTAAATATATATCTGTTTGGTAGCGGAGAATTTATTCTCTTGCTTAACACCCTTCTCTGAGACGTATGAGCTTAGAGATCATATATTGGTAGAACTCAGTGGTATGGTGTAGATTGTCGATGTGGCATGTTTGTGTTTCCAAAGCGAAATAATCATTAAATAATGGTTGTTGGAAGAATAAAACTAATTGGAGTTTTAATGAATCTTTAATTAGATTGAAATGAGAATAGGATAATTTAAATTATCAAATTTGGAAAATGTTCGAGAATGGAGTACCACCAGTTTTACTCCAGGCGATAGTTAAATCTTTAATTAGATTTGAACGTGAAATGATAATTAAATTTAACGATAACACAGTGGGTGTTAGATATAGGGTACTACCATTTTTGCTCCATGGGATGAATAGGTTGGGATTGAGATAAATAAATACATGACTACTTCAGTTAAGTTCGCTAATCCCGACTAGTTGATAAATCTTAATTTTGTTTAGAATTGATAAAGGATAAAATAAAATCTTTTGAATTGATATCAAAAGGAAGATTAAAAAGTAAATTTAAATGATTTATATTTGATAAAATTAATGGGAACCTATCCCTAATAATGTGAATATTTGAATAAAGGAATATTCTGGACTGGAATGAGGTGTATGATGTGGTATTATAGCACTTGATTTTAAGATACGTGAGTTATTCAGAAAGACCAGATTTATCCCATTTCGAATAACCGATATGACGATTTGAATGTCGACGATGAAGACAGTGGTTAAAGACCGGAAGTCTTCACAATGAGTGGATGATTACTGATGTCTTGATTGGGCCATACATCCAAGACAAGGTAATAAGTGGTGATCATCCATACGTACTTGGAGATCGACCGGTTATGCGAAGGCCTCTCTCCTGTATTGGACAAATGGGATGACGAATAAGGTGTCTCCGGTTTCGTTCAGACCCAGAACGGACTTACAAAATGGATGGTATGTCTGACATTGTATTCCTTTATGTTGTATTCATTGATCTCTGCTAAATATATATCTATTTGGTGGCGGAAAATTTATTCTCTTGCTTTACACCCTTCTCTGAGACGTATGAGCTTAGAGGTTATATATTGGTGGAAATCAATGGTACATTATGGACTGACAATGTGGTATGCCGAGTGCATGGATCAAGGCTTTTGTTGAATAGCAGAGTCTTATGATGATGATCAAAGCATAGCTTTCATATAGCATAGCTTTGTGTGCCAAGACGCGACTTCGTCGAGTTTCACAACCCATGAATGATTGACGTCGGATAATAAACGACAAGAGTGAACCTGGTATTTGGGAGCACCGATTGGAAGATGTCTCCATTGTAAGCATTGAATGATCTATAGCATCCGGGAGCCCCTCCAATGAATGATTCTCCACTAGCTATAGACATTAAAGGATCTGTAGGATCTAGGAGCCCCTCCAATGGGTGATTCTTCACTGGCAGTGAACGATACAGATTCGTCCCTAAAAGGGCAATGAACATTGAGTGCATGTCGATATGGAATCACTATTTCAAGCCCTGGATTTAATGTAAAAATTGAACGCATGTCGATATGATTTCTTTCAAGTTTTGGATTCAATGTAGTAATGACAAGAAAACCTCAATCATTGATGGAATCAATTTCCAATACGAACCTTTGCGGCTTTTAATTATAACCTATGTATGTAGTCATAGTACACTATGTCTGCTATGATTGATATACTTATTTATGAAGAATGATTTTTACGCTAAACACTAGTAATAATAAAAGAAGATTGTAAGTATCAATCATTTTTTTCCATTGTAAGGGAAAACTCTATCCTCCTGTTTGCATTGCATTGTGTGATGGGATGGAGTCTTATAATGGCTTCATTTTTCCAAAAAGCATTGTGCTATTTGTTTTATGCACTGGTACTCTTGGGAGAAAACCTGTTCCGTGTTATACGGCGTGGTCCCTTGATTTACTCTATTTTAAAGTAAAGATTCAATAAATGTTTTAGTTCTCACACTAGTCCCATGACTGACTCAGAGTTTATTGTTTTTACCCGAACTCTGGGTGCCCATATTTTCCACACGGGCAGTCGGTAGTTTTGGTTTTGCAGATATTATTTTCCCATGATCTTGGATCTACAGCTGGAGCTATATTCGGAAAGCTTTGTATCCGTGTATCTCTGTCATTTGTGTTATGTATTATTTTTCTGCTGCTATGTAATTTCAATCTCTGATATTGTATTTCCAATGTGTAATATTTATTCATACTCTGATATATTCTTATACTCTGATGTTATTGTTGTAATAAGCAATGAAATGTTCTATTGTTTGAGTTCTGATTTGTCGTGTTCTCAACTTAATCTGGGCTTTTCCTTACTGGTGAGTTCGGGTTATTTCATAAAGCCTCGCAAAATCCCCACTATAGCTCATGGTGCACTTCAGCTGCTACTATATTTCTATTTAGCGCTGATGAACAGTAGAACCTCTTTAATCCCCGCTATTTTCTGCTGCATCCTCTAAATCAACGCTTCATATCAACCACTTTATCAATATTAAAATTTGAAGCTTGAATTGACTAGTTCTCTTTTAAAAAAAATCAATAAAGTTAGTGCAAAAAGATAATTTTAACACATAAATGTCTAATATATGGTAGAATTCTATTATAACCATCAATTCTAATGTAACCATGATATTCTTTGATTTTATTATATAAGATAAGATTAATAGATATATGTTTCTTCTATATAAATGATGTGAGAATGATAATTAATTAATTTTAAAATACTTATTTTTGCATCTAATGTACCTTTTTGCACCACTGCTATATCCCCACTATTTCCCCACTTTACCTTTTTTCATCTCCACCGCTATAGAACCGCTAAGCACTTTAATTGCATGGTGGAGTTAAGGCGAAGGATTGGTGGCAATGACACTCTATTCTTTGTCTCAGAGCTATCAACATAGCCGAAAGGAGTGAAGCGGCAGTAGGTTCTTGTGATGGCTTTGTGTAAATGTTTTGAGAATGGCCTTTGACTTCATCAAGGGTGGTCTTTGGCCTATATGGAAGCTTGATATAATCAAAGGATGGAGAATGAGAGCTTATATAAGGAGAACATCCACAAAAATTCTTACTATGATGATCTTGATGGTGTTGGTGTAGAATAGAATGATGTTGCTAGGTGATTCGACCACTTCGAAGGGTTTTATTGCTATAGAGTCAATCGTCTTGATAAATGTTTTTATCCAAGGTTGTGTCCCTTCAATGTTGTGGTGATCTACTTTTAGAAGTCACATAATCAAAAATCCCTCTGATAATTCGAAGGGTATATCTAGCTCAAAAGGGAGAGCTTGATTTCTACAGATTTACTGTGAAAGCTTCTGCATTAGTAAGACACCATAAGGTGAGCCCTTCGAACTCTTGGAAAGGGAGCGACTTTTCCAAAAGTTATAATTTTGATCCCTTTCAACTTCTTCGAAATAACAATATACACATGGACACATCCATATGGCTCTTGAAAGTAGTTATAAGAGGTTAGCTTTTCAAGTGACAAGTGTGAAAACCCACGTCCGTTAATGTCACTCTTTATCAGAATGCATTAAGTTTCGTGGAGCGTTATAGGTAAACATAAACATTACAAGACAGATATAAGATAACAGTGGAATTTTTATAATTTTATTGAACAGAAAACATCGTGGTCCAAAACATAGTTAGAACATAAGTTTGAAATACAGAAATCCCATTACATCAACTTAAAACTTCTATCTCGTACTAAATTCATCAGAGTACAGTAATAAAAGAAGCATAATTCCCTATAAATATAGCATATTAGAGAAGACAGGAAATCAAAGCAGTACATCTAAGCAGCTCCAAGCAGAATGAAAGAGAGATTCAAAATCAAGCCTGAGTATTCCCACCCTGAGAACCTTGGGAGGGAGGGGTGAAACAGAAGAGAGAGAAGAGGAAACAAAATAGGTCAGACATAAAGTCTAGTGAGTCCAGTTATAGCCTAAGGTCAACGAATCTTGTTCAAAAACGCATCTAGGTGCACAAAAATGGATCTACTCGGATCTAACTGGGGTCGACCCCCGGGTCGACGCCCATAGGGGACGTGGTCGACCCCTAACTGGCCGATTTCTCCCCTTATCCCGCTGTTTGATTTTGAATTTTTAATCTATTTTGTTTATATTTAAATGTCTTATATGAATTGTTTCAAATCTCGCAAATATCACCTGAGATCTTCTCAAAGATCTCGTTTTGGGCACCTTCCGATACGAAACCGCAAATATCACTCTAAATCTCCTTTCGAATATATCGCCCGAGATATTGCAATATCGAACGATGTATCGACCGAGACGAAATACAAGAATATCGCCTGAGATCTTAGTTTTTTGATTCAAATTTAAATTTGTGCCTGAACTAGAGCAATAATTAAAAAACTCAAATCTAGCTATGATAATCTTTTGTTATTTTACATTTTGCGTGTTAAATGACCATATTGTATGTTCATGTATGTTCTACAATGTTTATGATTTTCATATTCGTCTTTTTTACATACATGTTACTTGTGAAATTATGTATTTTATGGTCTATTTATGCTGAATTTTTTAATATTTTGGATCATTTTATGTCTGATAATATTTCTGTTTTAAGCATATTACGATTTAGAGTGTGAGATATTTCGCAAAATAAAGAATAACAAAGTTATTTGCAATTCAAGTTTAATTTAGCATGTTTTTAATAACATTCATTAAAATCATTTTGTAATAATATCGTTTTTAACATATCATGTACCCCGAGATTGTTCCGATATAAACTTCAAGAGCCGAGATGGAGATCCAAGACGAACTCCCGAGTTAGACTCATCTCGTCTGAGATCTCCTCCGATATGAGATCAAGTCTATAAAATCCCCGAGATGAAACACGACTGATATCCGAGATTTAAAATCTTGCTTATATGTATATAAACTTCAAACCTTAATATCTTCTTCATATGATGTTCGTTTTATGCAAACGCGGAGTCTATCTTAAGCAAAATTCCGGGTCGAACACAATGGTGCAGTCAATCTTACTTAATTCCCCATATTAAATTAAGTATTCTTTAGATTATCATTATAGTGTTCTTTAAAATTACGCGGTGTTACATTCTCCCCTGCTTAAAGGATTTCATCCTTGAAATCTCAATGCTAAGAAGAATGTATATCCTAACATCCATCATCCATCTACTCATCCACCAATCACAGGCATCCATTGTCCCTAAAGATTTATAATGCTTATATGAACATATGCAAAGGTGTGTGTATATGTCCCTATACAAATGCGAAAGATCAGTCGGTCTACTGGTTCGGTCGACCTCCTTAATGCAATGTATGTTAGTGCCATGAATCCAACATGTATGCAGATAATCCTACTATAACACGTAAGTTCTATATGTGTGCACAATCATTCATCCAAATGCAACATCCACATGATGATACACCCACTTTCATCCATTAAAAAAATAAAAATATGCACACACAACCATATGCAGTATGAGAGTGATTGAGCCGACCTAGTGCCTAATGTGTGTGTATATGCATCCACGAGCAACCACTAGCAAAGACTTGCATCCATCAAACATAACATGTTTCAAACACATGTTTACATCCATGGGTTCCCTACCTAAAGGTTGAAAATTTGATCGATAGTATATACTTAAATGACAGAAACAAGCACGAATAAAAGCTTTGGAAAACGAAATTAAGAACATTATCTTGAAAAGAAAAGGTTACGACCCGCGAATCTTGTCTTCAGTCTCCTAATTTACATTCTCCGGGTCTTCTCCCCATTGAACTTTCATCAACTTGACCTCTCGGTTGCATAGCTTCTTAACCTCTGATCCAAGAATACGGGTAGGAACTCGTCTAACTGTCGCCTCTCATTCAACCTCTACTTCCGTTAGCATACTCGGCTCAACTACTTCTGCGGTATCATGCAAGTACTTCCGTAAATGGGAAACGTGGAAAACATCATGAACATCGGAAAATCTCTCTAGTAGCTTTACTTTATAGGCCATTTGGCCAATCCTTTCTGTTATGGGAAATGGCCCTATAAATCTTGGTGCCAATTTCCTTACAGATCCAAAACGAACAACATTCCTCAAAGGTGATACCTTAATGAAAACCATGTCTCCTACTTCAAACTCAATATCGGTCCTACTTTTATCTGCATAGGTCTTCTGCCTGTCTTAAGATGTCTCCATGAGTCTTTGAATAAGATCAAACTTTTTTTGAAATTCTCTAATTGTCTCAGGTCCAAGTAGAAGCCTATCTCTTCTGTCTTGATTTGAGATCCTTTTGCGAGAACATATACTTGTACGACTTATTGTCCATGTATAACTCGAACCTTTCTCCAAGCAGATACTGCCACCAAGTCTTAAGCGTGAATACTATACACTACACCAGAAAAGACTTTTGGTAGCGTTGGAAAAACGGTACCATAACTTATAGTAGAATTGTAGTGAATGCTGCGATACGACATGTAACTAAAAGTCTGAAACTTTTTGTTGTGTTGTAGTAAACGCTATCAAAAATAACATATTGTTGCGTATTTGAAACGCAACCAAAGTTCTTCTGTAGTGTTAACAAAACTACCAAAATTAACATTTTTTGCAGCATTTTTTTTTGTAAAATATTTTTTATTTTCTGTAGCGTTTTTAAATGCAACTATATATTAGTTTACATTTGTTTTGTAGCATTTTTAAAATGCTACTAAAAGTTATTTGTTATTTAACAGCATATTTAAATACTATTATTTATCATTAATAAATTATATCATTTCCAGCAATCGATTAGATAATATTCATATTAAAACCAACAATCAATTATATAAATGATATTTTCAAATCAACAATTATCATATTCAAGCAAAGTTTTTCGACAAAATAAGTCATATATCATGATCATCCACAAACAAGTTTTCGCAAATAATACTAACAAAATATCATAATGTATGTAACAATTAAAGCCACAAAATCCATATCCATTGTATGATTACCAATAATTCTTTGTTGCTGCTTAGTCTTCACTTCGAAAAAGCTAATTAACTATAGACAGACAAGTTTAACAATCAACAATAAGAAATTTTGGATACCAATATATATATATATACATACATACATACATACATATATATATATAAAAACAAGAATATAACACATTAAACGATCAAAGAGAACAGTATAACTTCGCTGTTGACTAGTATATGAATAAACAAGAATGTAACCCAAGTCATGCGCATGTGCATGATTAGTGGACCTAAATAGTTGTGTTCCATTCCAAAAAAATAGCTGATCAAGGTAATTATAATATAACACATTGAACGATCAAAAATGGATTTCAGCATACAAATTTTGTCACTTGTTGGACTTCCTCTTCTCCTTCAGAACTTTCTTCTTCCTTATTGTCATCATGTTCATCCTCTTCCTCACTACTTTCATCTTCTTTCAAAGTTTGTAGCTGAAGATGTATTCAGTCAGGTCGTTGCTGTAGAAAAAACCACCATATTTTAATTTGTCACTATTTAAATCTTACCATTCACATGGAAACCAAGAATATCATGATAAAATTTAACAACTTCATTGTGGAATTTCTCATCCACCAAATAATTATGATGATTATAGATATATATATATGTATGTATGTATGTATGTAGGTACATACATACATATGTAATTGAAAAGTATATATGTATATACACACACACATGTATATGTTACGAAAAAAAGATCTACTATATACTAACCTTGATACCAAACTCCAAACACCTTTATATGGCATGAAAACTGGTTAGCATGTGAAGAGAAAGTAGCTCTCATGATAACTACAATGATATCATCATCGATCTTTCATCATCTTGGATGCATAAAAAGCTCGGATTCAATAGTTGACAGAACAAAAAAATCCATCCATTATAAAAAAGAATTATGAAACTTGTTCTAATGGAAACAAACCAAGATTGTGATTTTTGTCACTTCATGTTACTAAATGTAAGGGGTAATTAATCCCTTTCAGCGGAAAAACCTCAATAGGATCTTGCAATGATGTGATAGAACAAACAACTTGAAATGAATATAAATCTCAGATCACAGAAAAAATAAAAGCAACAGAGAACACACAAATTTATAGTGGTTCCACTATCGCGAGATAGTGTACGTCCACTTCAATGGGGAAGAGATTTTATTAATATATTTAAGAGATTACATAGTTTTTTAATGTAGAGCAAAAGAAATGAAGAATACAATGATCTCTCATCACATAGCATTCTCTATATCTCTCTTTAAATAGAGAAAAGATTACTTGGGGATGAGACAATTGATTTATGTAAAATAAATCAATTTATGGAAAACAAATATCCCATTAATTAATTGGCATATGATTGATTGATAATTTCCCTTTTCTCCATCAATCAATCCCTTTTGCAATTTTAGTCTCTTTCCGTTTCTTTTTTTCATGAAACATAACAACTAATTAAATGACAAACATTTCCAATATCCCCTATTCATTAATATTCCTTCCATTTCTTTCCATTTATTCCTTGCACAATACAGGTAACGAAATTACCATGCATATCCCCATAATTAATTATATATGGAAATATTGTATCATTAAATTCCAATACTGAACACATGAGCATATGTTTTGATAATCTGGGCTATGCTTCCGACATAAGTAATTTAGTCAAATAAATCAATTAGCGGATCTCCTATGACTAGGATGTTTCTTTGCCCCAACTCTATATAACAAGCTGCCATATAAAATTAGTCAAACCTCACTAGTAAACTAAAGTAGCTTAACCCCACACACAACTCAACGCCATTACATTACAATTTAAAATAGTACGGACATCCAAATGGCACTGGACTGAAGAAACACATTGTCGTCTGACACATTTTGTAACACTTTGTGTTTAATTAAAATTTTACTAAAACGTGTAAAGTGCATGAATTTTGCTACTAATATTTTGTTTAAAACGAATAACTAAAATTTTGCATGCATAGAGATACTGAATCTTCTTACTGGAAAATTTGAGCAAACAAGTAAATGTAGTAAGGAAGAAGGAGGAAGGAGGAAGAAGAACACACCTATCAACAACATTCACCCCAGTCTCCAGCGTCTTTCATGAAAAAAATGTGATGTTATTTTCTACTGCAAATATTTATAATGCAATGGGTGTTAAGCGTATAACAGACATAGTGCACTATATGGCTGGCCTTATAGTCAATCAGTTCAAGACAAAATTTTATTTTAGCATAAGTTGTATCAACAATGATGAAATACTGAATATACTACAGCTTTAGGAAGCCACACTTCCAGTAAATCAAGGAGAAAAAAATGTAAACAGTGTTTGGAGATCATCATTAACTATAATGCAATCACAAACAGTTGAGGTCAAATAATATAATTGGAAATGTATAATTCAAGTACTTACCCAGACTAAAGTTGACTGGCAAAGCAATATCCAAATCAAGCGGCAATAAGTTGAAGTCGTAAGAACCCAAGTGATCCCTAAGCTGCAACTATTCTCGATATTAGCAGATTTGCAAATAAACATCATAAAAATAGTGTATACCTACTATTTTTCAAGAATAAACAAGTATGATCAAAGTTAGCTAAAATTGAAAAATCACTCAAATCAGATTCAGTGGAAAAGCTGAAAGCCGAGAATATCCTCAAATAGAAAATAAGCGAAAGAAATGTAGCGACAAGATACTGATGAGAAACACTACTAGGATCAACATTTGAAATCGTGCAGTAGAAAGCTACAAACTTTTGAGGTGTAGCGTTCTATACTGAAAGAATAAACCACAAGCAATCAGTTGCTAAGAGATTCACTGACCACAACCGGAAATGTCATTCCTCATATGTACAAACTATGACCATACATTTACAAATAATCTAGTTCGTCTTTACGATATCAGGATAAACAGGATGAAGCAAGTACGTTCTAGTAGATTTAACCAACAAAACTGCAGTGACATAATTAATTTCCAATCGTTCAAAGTCATTCCACGTACCCCTTTAACAAGGTCGCTTAAAGCAGAGACTCCGAGACAACCTATAACATTCCAAATTAAGTTTAATTTCCTCTCTTTTAAATGCTTGCATGTATCTATAACAAAATTGAAAAGGACAATTCACATGTGTAGACCTCTTTTTAAAACTTATAACATGTTTAGCCATCTTTCAAAAGTTATTACAAAGTAGACCTGTTTTGTCCAGATGAGCATATAGGCGAGTTTTGAAAACGCGTTTTTGTGTGATTTTTCAAAACCCGCCTGTATAAAAGTTGCATAAAAGCATGCTTGGCTTGATTGGTAGATGTGTGTGCCTTCTTGGTGAGAGATCCAGGTTTGAATCTTGCCAAGTACATATTTTTAGCTTCTAACACTTCCAAATAGTTACAATCTAGTATAAAAAAAACCCCATTAAAATTTTTAATACGTCACATCTGTAATGTATTACCACACATGAATAACAACTTATAAGCATATATCTTTAATAACTCGAATGGTAACAACTGCTACGGCATAAGGTACATGGTTTGACATACAATTATATTATATAATATTATAAATTATATTAGTACGACCCAATACAACATAAATAAGACCCAAAATAACCTCAGCTTGCATCTCAAGTGCGTACTGGACACCCCTTTCAGTTAAAGGTGGATCATACCATGAAAAAAAATTGCAACTCTGCAACCCTTGGCGATTCTGTGCATGAATGTACGCTTTGTAACTATAAAAGCGACGACCTGCATTCGTTTGACTTTTAGAAACAAGCACATTACATTCGACTCCGCAATAGCAAAGGACTGAACGACCTGTCATGCTAGAGCTTCACCTATCAGGGTTCTGCCGGACAAGAACTTCCCTCAGCTGAGCATTAAGGGATTTTTGAACCGGTCCGATGCGCTGGACTGCAACGTTTGGTTATGTTGCACTTAAAAGTTCAGACTCGACCTCTGCTGCATTTACTTAGACTCCCATTTGCGTTTCGGGCACAAATTCGACATCTTCTGCAGGTTGTTTACCTAGTTCGTACTCATCGTACATTTGAACCATGGTATCGTCATCGTATGCCCAGTAAGCCATTTTGACAGTGAACTACTCTATAAAAAACCAAGGAGTGATGAAGAGAGGAAGAGAGAGGTTGGTTGGTCTTTAATAAGGGGGAGAGGAAGAAAGGCTGGTTTGAAATATCTACGAAATAACAAAATTACATCTCTGCAAAGCAGATTCCCTACAGTAATACGTCAGACGAAACAGTGTCGTGTTGGGTTAAAGGAGTACGTAAAGCAGATTCTCTCCTGATATGACTAGTCAGTGGAGGGTTAAAGGAGAACGTAAAGCAGATTCTCTCCTGGTACACTGTTGGCCTGCCATGTTGCTAATGTGAATTGGGACGACCCTATTTTTTAACTCCTTTATGTAGAGAAATATTTAAATTATATATGGTTGGGAACGAACCTGTTTTCCGGTATATATAGCGGCTTCTTTGAATCCAGCTAAACCCTCATTCACAATTTCACCATGTCGAAACAAGGAAAAGAAAGTGTAGGCTCCACCGTGGACAAATGGGAAAACGACGATGAATCGGTAGTAAATCAACGACCTGGAAAATAAAGGGTAGTTGCAGGGCGTGTTGTAGAGCCACTAATTCCTCGTGGATCTAACCCTATTTGCCGTTGTGGAGAAGTATCGGTCGTGGTTGTTTCTAAAACCGAAAAAAATGCTGGTCGTCGATTTTTCGGCTGTGAAGCCTATGAGGACCACAATGTTTTTCCTACTGAAATTGATTGTTGTTACTTTAAGCAGTGGATTGACCCTCCGATCTGCGATCGTGGAGTTCAGTCACCTAGAGCTAGATTTTACCCATGACCGTGGTAGGTGTATGTGGAAACCATCTTAATGTGTTTATCAAGTACCACGACAAGAAGTTGGTTCTTATCCAGCACCACATGTTCCAATTCCATATGAACTTGAAGGTGACTTTTATCAAGTTTGTTGCTACTGCAGTTATCCAGTTGAAGTTGTGGTTCGAGCAGATGGCAACGATATTGGTCGTCGCATTCAGCAATGTCCATCCTATCTGAATGGGTGCAATTACACAGAATGGATAGACGAACCGATAGGGCCAAGGGGAATAACATATGCAAATGAACTCGAACAAGAGATTAGACATCTCCGTAACGTTATTTAACAGTTGCGGCTTAACCGTGATGATTAAGCAGCTTCACATCCCTAGAGCATGAACGTTAGATGTAGTTTGGTTATCGTACTATATTCCTAATTAGCATTTGATGTATCCTAAGCTATAGTATCTAGTATCATGTTAGCATCTGTTTCCTCCTGAGTTTTAATACTTATTTCTATGTTATGGTCTCTTGTAATCAGCTTTATAGTAAATATTTGTTGTTATTTGGTTTATGAAATTCGCTACATTTGAACATTTCACTACATATAACATTAAGTAATTTTGTTGTTCAACTTCAGTGCAATTACACAGAATGGTCTCTTGTGGCTCTTCTTTTTCTGTAGTGAAAGGTTATTCAACTTCACTGAATAAGAGAAAAATTACTCAATGCTATAGGTTTTGTTGTTAGTTGGTATGTGTGTGGTTGGTTCTGTCGAAGGCGAGTTTTCAAAACTCGCCTTTGTATTTTAATGAAGGCGAGTTTTGAAAACTCGCATTCGAAACCAAAACAGGCCTGTATACGTAATTAATTCTGAAACATGGCTATACGTGTAATACTATTTCTAAATAGGCTTAAATGGGTAAAAAATCCAATTGAAAAACATCAAAACATCACACAGATGATATGTTAGAGGCTAGAGCTACGTCCTGCCCTTGCATATATTACATCATCATTTGAGGGTAAAATGCAAAATAAATTTGCATTAGTAAATACCTTTGGTGAAGTTTAGTTAAAATAAGCGCCTTAATGTATTCTTTGCCAAACTGACCTCATGCTGATCCAAATATTCCTTATTATCATCTCGGTTAACCTACAACAAAATCCATTAGACAATTGCTGTTGTCGATCCTTTCTCATTTGGTAAAACGAAGTAACAAATTTTGGTTCCTCTAACAAAATTCTATCAAACTACATGGCCTCTAGTTATTATAGGACATTGGATTCAAGAAGCTTTCCGAACTACCACACTGAACACTCTTTTCTATATAACCCTATATAGGACATTCGAAATACTATTTGTACTATAAATGTTCAATTTACATGCCACTTTTTCTCTTCTTACCAATATTCATAGAATACTACTCATTATTGCAAATAGAAGTATTATTACAAAAAATATTCTTAAAGGAATATCTTCATCTGCGACTTTTACAACATGTCTAGCATATTTAGTCTGCCATGAAATTGAAGACATTTAATGTCAATTTCTTTTGTATCTCCTTTGTTTACAGAAATTATTAATTCTTTTCTGACTCTAATCCGCCTAGGCATAGTTTCAATAACTGAGTGTGACACTCGGTTTTGGGTAATGAAACCACTCAGTTTGAAAACTGAGCCAACGACCAAGTCAGGCTCACTGTTTAAAAAAGCGAGGGCAAGCCATGCTCGGTCCCTCCCCTAGTTTTGAAAACTGGGCACGCTAGGCTTAGCTTTTTAAACTGACCTAGGCTAAGTTTTTACGCACAATTTCAAATAACCGAGTCACACTCAGTTTTATAAAACTTAATGCACTCGGATTAGTTTTTAAATACTATGCGTTTCAGGATCAGTTTCAAAATTTGAGCCACACTCGGTCTAAACACCCGAATCTTTCTAGCTCAATTTCAAAAACTAAGCATGGTTAATTTTATGGAAATAGGGTCGGCTCTGTTTTTTAAAACTGAGCCGAGGTCAAAACAATACATGGTAGAAAATTAATTTAGCCAAACAATATTTTTGCTATTATTTTAAAGCATTATCTTTTAATATGTAAGTGACAATAAGTCATTTATTCTCAGAAACATGGACAGGTCGGAAGTGTCGAGAATTAGTGATCCAAATAGATATACATCTTAAAAGCTAAAACTTAGTTTGAAGCTAAAGGGAAGAGAATCAGAAGCTCAATTGAAATAGCATTAGCTTCCTGAGAATATATTTTCATGCACTACAGCAAAAAGGATAACCATAACCGTATCGGATAATCGAGGCAAAACCAATGGCATCTTGCAGACCAGGTGAGCATTGTAATTTACAGTTCATATTAGTATGGTTTCTATGTATTAATAATTAAAAATAATAATGTTTTAAAAACATGATTTAGGAATTCTAACCTAAAATAAAACATTTATTTAAAGAGCAATTCCGTTTACCAGGAAAACTAGCATACAATGTAGTCATCCTACATTCATTATCTTTTTTGAGTCGCAATACCTTAAACAGACCCAAACAACATCACCAACTTCTTTGGGTCTAATTTACTTTTATCTGTCACTACTTATACTAAGAATAAGATTCCATCGTAAAAAAAATAAAAAGGATGATATTTGAAGAATGATTATATAACTTTATGTATTATATGGCTTTGAGCATATAAATAATCTCTCAGATTAGCATTTAACATAGCCTGTGTCGAAATAAGATGATGTAAAAGTTAATTATTATCTTAAAACAAAATAAATTTCATTAACAAAATTAAAATTTTAATCCCACATTCCAATGAAAAGAGCAATGGTTTAAGAAAACCTTAAAACAAAGTGTCAATATTTCTTTCTAGAATGAAACCAACTTTTATTCGGGCAATTAGGGCATCTACATCAACTTTAACAGAACTAATTTATTTATAGATAATAATCAAATAAATTTATGGCATATTTTTTAATGTTCACAGATAACAGACAAAATGCTGATAATTAACGGGAGAATAAAGAAATAAAGAATCAAAATATTTTAGAGAAAAAATAAATTTGTGAGATTTAATTACTAACTCGACAAAGTAATTTGTGCATGACAAAATAGTCCAAACCTGAGTATGCAAATAGAGAAAAAACAAAACATTTTTAGCATACAAATAGCAGACTCTAAATAAGCCATTTTTATTGTGACAGTTAACCAATTTGTATTGGATATCGAGTTGGAAAGCACTTACACATTCTGAATCATTGTTCCCAAATAAAAAACCACATCATCTGATCTATCAAACTGATAAACAGACATAGCAGCAAGAAGAGTTAAGATATAATCAAAAATGGATGACAAAAAATAATCCAATATTATGGTTGTTTTTTCTGCATAGTGTTTGGGTTTGATGTAATATAAATTGGCGTGTAAGGCTAGCTTTATTACCAACAATATAGTAGTTTCAAAAATGTACGAGTCTCCATTTTGCAATCTAAACACAATCTAATGTTGCGTTTACGGTAAGCGGAAGCGAGGTATTTTAGAGGAGATTTTTAAGGGATTTTTTAGTTAAGAGAAGAACGAGTTTGCAGGTTTTAGCAGACCACTATTTTTATTTTTTAATTTAATAAATTTATGTTTAAAACTGAACGGCAAGATTGGGTGGAGAAGCCAAAATCTGACCATTGGTAACTGACGCGTTGGCTCCCAACGGTCAGATTTGAGCCGTTGAAACAACATACCAAAATGGCCTGTTAACATTTTCGACATGCCGGACGTATCCGACACATCGAAAACGCTAACGGATCATTTTTGCACCTCGAACTCACCCTAAATCTACTGACATAGTGGTTTACATCCCACTTTGAAATATCAGTGGGAATTTTGGGTAGAGTAATTGCAAAGTTTGCATCTTATCCATCGACCTCTATACATAAAAATTAGTTTGTATAGTCTCAATAAACATGATAGTATCAACAAACGTGAATGAAAATTTTGATCGGATATGTAAATGAGTTTTGTAATTATGCCATATATTAGTTCTATCTTATTTACCATACATGTAAATAAAAATATAAGAATTATCTGATTGCAAACCATATCCATTACGCAAACAAATTTCACATGCGGAAATATTGCATATATATTATTATTTAGTGTTCTAAACACTGGTACTTAATTTCTTTTTAGCAAATTAGGTGACAATGAAAATAACCATACAATCTGACTAATGTAACCTTCAAGCAAGGAATATTTTCCCAAATATGATTATGCTTCATCTCAACCAACTCTGGTAATCCTCTTTTTACTTCTGCATACATGCTAACATGGCTAAGGCCTTTGATTTTCTTAACTTGTCCTCGCCTTTATGTTACTATAATTGAAAAATAAAACAAGGTTTACTAAATAAAACAAAAGTCAATAGCGAGCACAAAAGGTCTCAAAAATTAACCAGTGCTTTCCTATCCGCAGTTACTTCCTACATGTCAAGCAATCTATCCTCTAATATGTACTTTGTATGTTTTACTTTGGTTTGTAGTGCGCATATTTCCCTTTATGTTATGTTGTAATTTATTTTTGTTTTCTTCGATGCAGTGTGTGTGTCTATACATACATATATATATATATATACACACGTGTATATATATATATACATACATACATATATATATATATGTATGTATATATATTTGCATCCATAAGTCTGATTTTACCTGGTTTCATGAGATTCAATTTCCTCTAAATAGTGAACCTGTGAACTTTGCCTAATCAAATTATGATGATCATCCAATTTCTAATCTAACAGAGAAGGTGGAAAATGACCAAAGAAAACATGGTGAACTACTTTTATAACCATCTAATTCGAAGGAGAAAAAGTGTAATTGAGAAATATAGGATATATTTTAAACTTCTTGTCTTAAAGAAGGAAGATAGCAATTATGTTGTAAAACAAACTTTTTGTTTAAACAAGTTAGCATAAGTCAATAACATATAACTCAATAAAAGTATAAATTAAATATAATGAGTCTGTGATGTATATGTAAACTGTAAACGCAAGTTTCACAAAAACAACTATACAGTTACCATTTATTTGCACTAAAATTTAAATTAGACCTGCTTAACAGTAAATGGAGGTCCTAAAAGAACACATGCTTCTGAACAAATTCTCATCATTTTATCTGTCTTCAGCTTCTCCGTACACTAGGGCTTCCGCTGCTATCCCAGTGAAAAGTGCCATGCAATACTTGAATGTATATATATTTACGAAAATAAAAAACTTCAGCTTGATTGTATATATTTCAAACTTATATAAAAACACAAACTTGTACCTGTCAAATGCATTTATGCTAATATGGTCGCTGCAAGCTCAATCTCCAACTTTTCAAACCTACACTAATAATTTACCAATTCCATCTTAACTTTGGGCCAATAAGAGTAAGTAAGAGTTGGAAAAGAATATCATTCAAAACATTTACCAATGGATATACATCACAATATATTTAGCTGGATCTATATATAACACCTTCATGTTATTTTGCACCATCAAGAACTGTGATAGCCAAATACTTCTAATAGATACAAAAATGTCTCGAAGAACCAATCAACAACCAACCTAATTTTGGTTTTCGTATTGTAACAATCCGACCCAAACTCCAAGCCCGGAACCGCACACAACCAAAACGTAAGCTAACACAATCTCGGAGCTCTACATCACAACAAGCAGCTGCTCCTTTAGGTCAAAAATCAAAACCATCACATTCTTCGTCACCATCCAGAAGATCGTCACTTCCAAAAATACAAATGATCTAACAAGAAAGAAACTACCATCAAATTTCGATGCACCAACGAAGCCATCTTTTACAACTAGAATACCATCAAATATGAAAGTACAAGATCTAATTGATTAAGGCTGTCAACAGATACTTTCAGATACAGATAGTGCGATATCCGTATCTGAAATCATTTTCAAATACTGGATATCCATATCCGTAGATACGGACAGATATCGGATAATTATCCTATCCTCCAACGATCGAAAAGTCAAGAAATATAAATGAAAATTTATAACATAACATAAATGTTTTTCAATTTCTTTGATCACTAAAATGTTAAAAATAAGCATATATGGTGAAATTAAATAGATTTGAGTAGTTAATATGCAGTTAGTGCACAAAATATAGACCTTTGACTTAGCAAAGCCATAAATAAATCTGATTTATTATACTAAAATTCATATCATTTTAAGCATAAAGCTAAAAAAATCGGACAGATAATTTTCAGATGCGGATATCTATGTATCCGTATCTACATCCATTTTTTCGGATATCGGATATTTATCTGCTTTTCGGATACAGATACAAACGGATATCGAATTTTTCGGGTATCCATTGCCATCCCTATAATTGATTCGCTGGGTAAATCAGTAGAAAGAGCAATGCTCAAAGGACAACCCGATAGTTTCAAAGAATGAAAGACCAAAAAGGATGATGAGAAAAACTAGAAGAGACCAAGGCAGTGGAGATTCCTAAAGTAAGACAAGCTTATTCTTCAAGACTTAAACGAAACCAAGGAGAAAGTTTTGAAGAGGGTGCCATTATTTTTAAAATAAACAAATTGGATTCAGAAAATGAAGTAAAGCAGAATAAAGAAGAAGAAGAAGAAGAGGAAGCAAAACCTGCTTATTCTGAATCATTTAGGTAAGATTGAGGGGACTCGAATCAACAAAAATTAATTAAAAAGTCCGAAGAGTTTCCTCCGCTGGCAGCGAGATAATTCAGTTTTTACAAACTCAACCACAAGCAGAAGCCTCTAATCAACAGAAGGTATGTGTCCTTTGTCAACATGAGATAGCCCCAAACATTCCTGAAGTAAGCATGGTCCAGAAAAGCCCGACTGAAAAACCTTTGAGAATATCAGAAGATTAGTAAATACCTGACATGGACGTCGACAGAGTCACATGCAAAATAGAAACAAAAACAAAAGTACTTAGGTCGGCTAACTCCAGCATAATGAAAAGGTTCCATACAACAAAATAGAAACAGAGTACAAAATCAACGCGGATGAAGCAGATGAACATCAACAAAGAACGTTCATCCTATACATGCTGCAAAAGGAAATATTTTCAAGAAAGGAAGCATAAGTGCAAATGCAAAAAAAATCCATGGATTGAGTAAAAAGAGGGCAACAAAGGTTTCCATTTCAACAGGTCCATGTTTTTCTTTTGCAGACGGCGAGCAGGTTTATTTTCAGAAGGAAATAAAGGAGAGGCTTTCAAAATTAGTTGGGAAACTAAACATGGGCATCCAGGTAATCTACGTGCAGACATGGTTGATAGTTTAGTTACATTGTCAGGTAAAAACAAAGGAGTAATCATGAATATAGGGAAGGGTAGCGCTAAAGGGACGACGAAATACAACATAACGATAAGTGGCTAGAAATGGTTGTTATTGTTATTAGCAATGTGCAAAGCATCAATAATTCACTTCTGAATGAAAGTCAAATACAAAGAGAAGAGTCCAGGGGAGCATTTTGTACTTTTCAGCATGATTGTATATGTTTAAAGCTTATATAAGAGCATACTCTTGTATCTGTCAAATGCAGTTGCACTAATTTGGCATGCTGCAAGCTCAACCTTCAACTTTTTATCCCAAAATTAGGTACCTACATATAAGGAACCTACAATAATCATTTACCAAATCAATTATCCACGCAAATTTATCAAATACACTATACCACTGTTCGACGATGAATATTTTACTAATTAGAAATCCATTGTGAAGTGTATAAAACCGCAAGTGCATGGCGTACACTTGTAGTACGTAGCGAATACAAGCCGATCCACGGTGAAAGAAATAATTTTAACTATATTCAATCAAATCGAATCAAATTAGATTGAAGATTTAACTAACTAACTACAACTACACTAATCTAGCAAACTAAGCTAAATAAGAATATGAGAGTTAAATAACATCTTAGGAATAACTTCACTCTCCAGATCATATGAATTAATGTAAAATGAAACCATGATCTCTTTTTTTTGGTCATTTGTGAATTTAGTTGATATGATTATTATAAGCATAGCTTATTCATGCTATTAATTAGTACAAAATAAACTATCAAACTATAATGTACCAACTAAATCACCTTACTAGTTCTACTGAAAAATGAACAAGTTGAAATTGAAATATACTTTAAGCATGGCCTATGAACTATTAATTAAAACTACAGACCATCAAATTTTTGTTTCAACCTCCACTTAATCACCATCATAATATGTAAATGAAGAGGTAATTAGTCAACACATGACCAAGCATAGCCTATATGGTGTCAACATTATAGGCTATCAAATTCAATAATGAACACAAAACCAGTAACATCAATATGACATGAAGCACAAAAAGAGAGCATGAATAAACGTATTATGTTGCATATACATAATCAAAAGAGCTTCATTACCCCTAAGTTGAAAGAGATTAGCTTCTAATATATGTAATCACGACAACAAAAGTAGATTGCGTAAAATAAATCTAGATTACTTGCATAAAATAAATCTAAGCTACTTGCATAAAAGAAAAGAACATGTAAATAAAAGACAACCAATTAAAATTGCATTAACATAAAAATTACATAAGAAGAAAATGGCTAAGTAGCCTAGGACATAAAAAGAGAGTTTCGCTTCTCTCAACTAAACTAAAGAAGGGGATAAAAGAGAAGAGGATTTATATCAACATAAAAGGGGTATTTATACATGTTCTAAACCCTAAAACCCCAATCACTTTTGTTGGGACTACCAAAAATACCCCTTCATGAAACTTCTAATCTTGTTTTATCCACTAGTAAGCCATGTAGAATGCATGATGCCTTTTGCCTCATCCAATTAGTCTTTAATTTACCATTAAGGAAGGAGAGCTAATGGGTACGTAGGGTCCTCCACTAAGTAGTGAATGAATTAATTTCATCTCCAATTCTTTGTATCCGCTTTGTGTTTGTATATCTCCATGTAAATTTCATGTGCATACTTCATATTTGCTCCTAAATTCTTACATGACACATGAAAATAAACAATTAAATTTTATCATAAAACAATACATGCGCACAAATGACCGTTTTGCCCTAAATATGAAGTTGAATGCATGATAATGTGAGAATTTTGGGATTTTAGATAAAACATGTAAAAATAGCCCACTTATGTTACTTACTTAATTAAAACAAGAATAAATGATTGATTATAAATGTGCATATTTTCTTGCACATCAAATACCCCCATACTTATCTTTTTATTTGTCCTTGAATAATAAAAAAAAGGTAAGATAAATCTGTTTTCATAGGGAGCACGATTACATTGAGCGTATGCAACAGTTCGTTAAACCTATGGGTGTCCCCTGTAGGACGAGTGTTGTCTCGTGAGGGTTTTCAGCGGATGCTACCCACAAAATCCAAATTTTAAATGTAAAAACGAAATTTACAAAATGCAAGATTTGAAAATATATACAAGATGAATGCAAGTTTCAAAAGAATATTTAAAAATGGGTAACTTACTTTTAAACTTGACACAAATTAGTTAATACAAATTGGGTCATCACTATGAAATTTTAGTCCGTTACTAATCAAAACTTCAAACAAAAGTCAGGTTACCATTAAAAACTCCTCAAACTTGGCAGTTGTTTCGGTAGAAAACATGGTGCAAATATGAAATGAATTCCATAATCGATATCAACAATTGTAAAATGGCATCTCAATTTCCTTCTGGTTAATAGGCTAGGTCAAATAAGTGAAGATAGTGCTTGGATTTCTAGTGCTTACTTCCTCTTTATTTTGAAAAATATATACATTATTACTATTTACAAACACCTAACTGAAAAGGCCAAGGTATATCAACCATGAGAGTTTGGGACAGAGCTTAGCGAATCGTGTAGGCCGATGCTCACTTTGTCAACAAAATGTTGGTAATCCTTAGGTATCCAACACATAAAATGTAATAACCCGGAAATCCGAGCCAATTTAAAATTTTTATTTTGGCAATTTCGATGAATTTTGAATATTTAAAATGAATTATTTTAAATAATAACGACGAGAAATTTATTTTGATTAGAATTATAACGCATATATTTATTTGAATCGTCGTTGGAATATAAGTATTTTATTTTAAATATAAAAGGAATTGAAAATGGCGCGGTAGTTCGAAAATTCGATTTCAATGTTCAAATGAATGTACAGGATTCAAAATAAACCGGATTTTAGCGAAAACAAAAAATATTAGAATCTATTTGGAAATATCTTTCCAACGAATCCAAAAAATTGAAATATCATAGCAGGAATTAAAAGTTATGTCCAGTTAAAAATTCAGAAGAGTCGCTATGGAATTCTGGCCCTTAAAAATGGAAATTTTGCAAATGACATTCGTTTTCGACGAAACCACATTTGTTGGATCCAGCATGTCAAATTATTGCTAGATTCGAAAATTCGTAATTTTTCGAATCAATATGTGAGCGTGGCAAAGGAAAACGTATTTTGACAGTTTCAGTCAATTTCGATCGACCAGAAAATGGCCATTTTTCAAACGGTCTCCAAATTCGACGAAATTAGTTTTGTTAGGACCGTATCATCGATACGAAGCTATAAATAAATTTTCTGGAATTTTTCGAGTTAGTATGTGACCCCGGTAAATTGAAATGTATGTTTAAATTCAATTTATATTGAATAATATTTTAATTTAAGTGGAAATTGATCATAACAGTCGAATTGGCTCACATGACATATCCCATTGCGTTGGGAATGGGGGTAATTAGCTAGGGGCGACAGTCGGTGGGTTCGATTTCGAGTTGAAAATAAAAAGTTGCTTTTAGAATTTAAAAATAATTAAATATATATTATAATATATAGCCCTCCCTCTCCGCACTCTCTCTCCCCATTGACTCAGTTCAAAACAGAAAAGAAAATAAAAAAAAGAAGAATGAGGATGAGTCGTCGCTCCTCCGATGAGTGGCGCCACCGTGCCCCAAACGAGCGCGGCCCCACCGCCGACCACCCCCTTCCCTCCAGCCTCCTCCCAACCCTCTCTCTCCTCTTCTTCCCCCAAAACCCCCCTCGCCGATCGCTTCCGCCCTGATGGCCAGTGCCTCCACCAACAAGACCACCGCCGCCCCTTCTTCTCGATCCCGCCACCACCAGACCCCCTAACCCTAAACCGCCGATTCCACGCTCCAACACCCCATACCCTAAGCTCCTCCGCCTAAAATCGAATGCCCCGACCACTGTCCAACCCTAAACCGCTGAGCCCGAGCCCCAACGCCCCCCTCCAGTCCCAATTCCGCTCAGAAACCCCCTCTCCTTGCTGTAAGTTTTTTAATTCTCCTTTTGTTTTGACTTTTATAGTTTAAAATGCATGATTTTTGTATGTAAAAAGGTTAGATATTTAAATGTAAAAGGATTAAATTTTGAATATATAAAGTTTAGATCATTAAACGAGGAAAGGTTTGATCTTTATGTGAAGTAAAAATCTGATTTTTCTATATGTGAATCAAGTAAAGATTAGATTTTTCATGAAGTAAAATTATGATTTTTATTCTTGAAAAGTTGTGATTTTTATTCGTATGAGAAAACGATTTCTAAGTTAGGAAAAAAAAATTTTTAGTTATGAAAGAAAATATAATTTTTCCATACATGAATAGCGAATAAAAATATGATTTTTATATATGATGTAGCAAAATAAAAATTCGATTTTTATATGAGTAGCGGATTAAAAATACAATTTTTATATAATGGAGAATATAAAAATATAATTTTTATATATGTAACGAAATAAAGATCTGATTTTTATTACGTATATAGTGAAATAAAAATGTGATTTTTATAGCGGTGAAATAAAAATGTGATTTTTATTGTGAACAGCGTGGAAAAGTTTGAGTTGGAATATCAAGCGAAACCAAACCGTTCAGAAAGAAAGAATGGAGGAGTGGATCCCCAAGGTGAGAACTCCTCACTCTTAATTTATTTTCTAGTTGAAATACATACTAGGATGCAGACGGTACTTAGCAGCACCCGACACTCGTCGTCCACAGACCATGGATGACTTGTTTGTTTGATTTATGTGTTGTGAAATTGGGTTGTGTGATGTGGAATGAAATAAAATATTTTACAGTGGAAAATATTTTATAGTTAAAAATATGATTTTTAACGTATATATAAAATAAATATTTATAAACAAATCGGATGATTTGTTTATATACACTGATTTGACTGATACTGATTGGCATGATAAATTTTACACATCGCCCAACTGCACAAATAAAATCTGTGTTTGTTGATTTGAAACCCCACACGGGTATTGGGATAATATTTGACGTACACTAATCCCGATTGTTTAGTTGTATGTCAATCGTTGGGTTGACAGGCTGTGTAAGCATTAATTATTTATATTTAATGCTTATGCAGTTGTGTGGTGCACTCTGGATGATGGTTGATGATTTATCGTTGCAGTTATATACATGTGTTGTAGGGAATCCATATAATTAACGTTATATGGTAATTGATTGGGCCTCATTCCAATTTGGGAAATTAGAAAAATAAATATTCATGTGTTGAATAGAAATATAAATTCATGTGTTGAATAGAAATATAAATATTCATGTGTTGAGTATAATTATAAATTCATGTGTTGAATAGAAAAATAAATATTCATGTGTTGAATAGAAATATAAATTCATGTGTTAAATAGAAAAATAAATATTCATGTGTTGAATAGAAAAATAAATATTCATGTGTTGAATAGAAATATAAATTCATGTATTGAATAGAAAAATAAATATTCATGTGTTGAAGAAAATATTCATTTGTTGAATAGAATAACGAAGTTATTGAAATATATAAAGCTGTGTTGGTTAGATATGCGCCATTTGACGCGAATGATATTTATATCGATTATATTCGTTTTTATAGTGATTATAGAAAAGGAAGTGATTTCAAAATATAACGTTTTGAAAATATTATCATTTGTATATCGATGAAGTGGAATATTCAATTTTGATTCAAAATTGAATATGAAGTTGAAATCGTTTCGAAAACGAATTTAAAACGATTTAAATATGTTTTAAAATAAAATCGACGAAATATATAATATATATATAATGGCCTGAATAGAACACGCCGCGCTATGGCAGTTCGTGAATTTTGACCATTGAATTCGAATGGATATTACGGGAGATCCGACCGTCGAATTCTCCTAAAACCAGAACCGTTGGGTTCGTATCAAAAAGAGATTTCTAAAGAATATTACAAAATAGAAATCTAACAGTTGGATTTGGAATTATGTCCAAATCAAATTTGGAAAAGGTCACTGTAAGTGCAGTTCGATGTCTGTTGATGAAAATCGACTGTACGGGCCTTGTTAAAATTATTAAAAATAGTAATAATTTGTGTAAAATCATAAGAAATGATTTGTGAAGAATAGATACGAAAAATTCCAAATTTGAAAAGATAAAAATAGATTTTTATCGAAATTAACTAGTTTTGAACTAGAATAATAATTTATTTATTTTTAAATAGATAAATTGGATTTGAAAGGGGTTTTAAAAGTAACCAGAAGTTTCAATAATTGAATTGGAATGGAATGTGATTTTGGGTTTATAGTGAACCGTGTTTTAAATGACAATAGTTCTTTTACCCAGTTAAAGACATGATGTGATTTACCAAGTTAAATAATCATTGATAGTGATTATTGGGAAGATTAAAACCAAGTGGAGTTTTAATGAATCTTTAATTAGATTGAAGTGATCGAGAATAGGGTATCACCAGTTTTGCTCCAGGCTATGGTTAAATCTTTAATTAGATTTGAACGTGAAATGGTAATTGAATTTACCGATAACATCGTGGTGTTAGATATAAAGTATGACCAGTTTTACTTCATGGGATGAATAGGTTGGGATTGAGAAATAAAATAAATGATTACTTCGGTGTGTTTCGCTAATCCTGACTAGTTCGAATTGATATTCAAAAGAAGATTAAAGAATAAATTTAAAGAATTTATCTTTGATAAAATTAATGGGAACCTTTCCCAAAGTGTAAGAATATTTGAATAAAAGAATATTCTGAATTGGAATGAGGCGTATGTTGGGTAACACTTTTTTATTATATACGCGAGTTATTCAGAAAGACTGGGTTTACCCATTCTGAATAACTGATTCGACGTGGTGTCGAGGATGAAGACGGTGGTTGAAGACCATAGGTCTTCACATCGTTTGGGTGATTACTGATGATCTTGATTGGGCTGTACACCCAAGAGGAGGGAATCAGTTGGTGATCGTCCAGACGTACTTGGAGATCGATGGATATGCGAGGTACAAGGTGCCTCCAGTTTCGTTCAGACCCAGAACGAACTTGTAAATGGATTGTGTGTCTGACATTGGATTTTATTCTGTGTGATCGATTTCTATTAAATATATATCTGTTTGGCAGCGGAGAATTTATTCTCTTGCTTAACGCTCTTCTCTGAGACGTACGAGCTCAGGGGTAATATATTGATGGATATCAATCGCATGGAGTGAATTGCCCGTGTGGCATGCCTAAGTGGCAATTGATCAAGGCTTCTGTTGAAAATCAGAGTCTTGTGGTTGATGATCAAAGCACGGCCTGTGTGGCATAGCCTTGTGTAACGTTGATTCATGAGCCTCACACCCCGGTTGTGAACCAGAAACGGGAGAGGACCTCGGGGAGGGCATGCGTTTCCTTCTAGCTAGGGTGGTGTCAGTGACCTACCATCCCTGACATTTATATTATTTTCACCTATGTGGTTGTTGTTGTTGCGAGGCGCCTCGGATATATCGGTGACTGTGTGGAGCCGATGGAGTCATTTGGCTCATTTACGCCCCAAAGGGCGGGGAAACGTAGTGTTCAGGCATTTTAATCCACATCGGTGGACCCGCCCTATCGCTCCATGGGTCACTCGAGCTCTGATCTTGAGGCTCGGGCTAGACAGTCTCGAATCGGTTGAGGACGATCCCTTGCCTCGGTTCGCAGACGGAAATTCAACTTCTAATACGTGACATTTGCGGTTTTGATTGTAGAGCCTAGTATGGCGACATGATATGTGGTACCCATGCCGTCTATGATTGATATTCATGATTGAAATTATTTTGACACTATGCACTTATAATAGTATCAAATGATTTGTTTCTAACATACCAAGCATGTTTGGCTATTATAAGGGAAAACCCTATCCTCCGGCTTGCGTTGCATTGTGTGATGGGACCTGGGTCTTATAATAGCTTCATTTTTCCAAAAAGCATTGCGCTGTTTTGTTATATGCACTGGTATTCTTGGGAGGAAACCCATTCCGTGTTATACGGCGTGGTCCCTTGATTTACTTTATTTTAAAGTAAAGTTTTAAATAACTATTTTAGTTCTCACACCAGTCACATGAGTGACCTGGAGTTTATTGTTTTAACCTAAACTTTGGGTGCCCTTATTTTGACATGGGCAGCTAGTAGTTTTGGTTTTGCCGATTTATATTCACAGGATCCTGATTTACAGCTGGAATGATATTCGGAAAGCTCTGTATCCGTATATCTCCTTCAATTGTGTTTTGTATTATTTTCCGTTGCTATGTAATTTATTGTAATCTCTGATATTTATCGAATGTATTTTATTCATTCATACTCTGTATATTCTTTTATTCTGATGAATTGTTGTAATAAACAATGAAATGTTCTTCTGTTTGCGTTCTAATTTGTCGTGTTCTCAAAACAATCAGGGGTTTCGAACGGTCTTGGTCGGTTTAGCGATCGATTCGGATCGAGCAAAATGCCTTGTTGTCACATTTGGTATCAGAGCTTTGGTTTACAGAGCTCGGGGAACAAGACACATTAGAACCATGTGAAATAATTCCTCAGAGATTGGATTAGTAATATCCAATGAGAATGACTCGTTAGAGATAGGATCAGTAGTATCCTAGAACGAGTGTGAAGAGTGATGTTTTCAAAATAAAATTGAAAACAAGTTTTGTTTTGAAAATTTAATTCAATTATTCGTATTTGAATATTTATTTATATTGATTTGGACTATCAGGTATATAGAAATTTTAATATACGTCTGATCCACGTGTATTAGAAGCCTCCAATATACTGGATGGATATAGAATCACACTGTAGTTGCCCGGAGATGATTCTGATGATTGACCGATCATCATCAGAATTTATGTTCGAGTGACGAAAGTGAGATTTCTATATATTTTCAATTGACTGGTGTGAGAACCAAAACTAGATCGGGCTTATTGTTCTGATTTGGCATCAAAAATGTGATTTTTGACTTTATATCAAAGTTATGAATTTGAAATGATAATCAACTAATTGATTGCTGGTTGTGTTGTTTGATTATTGTTTGACTAATTAAATGTTGAACCTTTAGCCAAATTGAACCAAAAAGTGAATTGTATTGAAAATTTGTCGCATTTGCATACATATACATGTACTTACATTGAACAGGTCATAGCAAAGAGGCTAGAGCAGAAGAATAAAATTGGTTGCCCGACAAATAGGTACATGTTTACTAATTTATTGGGTTTTGGATGATTTTATGAGCTGATTGGCTAGCCGCTTGGCTGTTTTTTTCTTTTTGGATTGATGAAGGCCATGGGAGGCTATTTGAAATATCCTAAAGCTCCCAGTGCATAGGAGGTTATGGCGAAATTTTTCGAAAATTTAGGGTATTAGCCAAAATTTTCAAATTTTTGAAAAATTTGAAAAGTTCTTAGAAACTGAAAAGTTGAAGAACTTAAGCCGTAATGAAAATATTGAAAGTTGAGTTGATTAGTTGAACAACTTTCAGCTCCGTTTCTTTTCGGGGACGAAAAGTTTTAAGTGGGGGAGATTGTATTAACCCGGAAAATCCGAGCCAATTTAAAAATTTTATTTTGGCAATTTCGATGAATTTTGAATATTCAAAATGAATTATTTTAAATAATAACGATGAGAAATTTATTTTGAATAGAATTATAACGTGTATATTTATTTAAATCATCGTTGGAATATAAATATTTTATTTTAAATATAAAAGGAATTGAAAATGGCGCGGTAGTTCGAAAATTCGATTTCAAAGTTCAAATGAATGTACAGGATTCAAAATAAACCGGATTTTAGTGAAACCAAAAATATTAGAATCTATTTGAAAATATCTTTCCAACGAATCCGAAAAATTGAAACTTCATAGCGGGAATCAGAAGTTATGTCCAGTCGAAAATTCAGAAGAGTCGCTAATAAATTCTAGCCCTTAAAAATGGAAATTTTGCAAAAGACCTTCGTTTTCAACGAAACCAGTTTTGTTGGATCCAGGATGTCAAATTATTGCTAGATTGCAAAATTCGTAATTTTTCGAATCAATAGGTGAGCGTGGCAAAGGAAAACGTGTTTGACAGTTTCAGTCAATTTCGATCGACCAGAAAATGGCCATTTTCAAACGGTCTTCAAATTCGATGAAATTTGTTTTGTTAGGACCGTATTGTCGATACGAAGCTAGAAATAATTTTTTTGAAATTTTTCGAGTTAGTATGTGACCCCAGTAAATTGAAAGGTATGTTTAAATTCAAATTATATTGAATTATATTTTAATTTAAGTGGAAACTGATCGTAACAGTCGAATTGGCTCACATGATATATCCCATTGCGTTCAGAATGGGAGTAATTAGCTAGGAGCGACAGTCGATGGGTTCGATTTTGAGTTGAAAATAAAAGGTTGCTTTTAGAATTTAAAAATAATTAAATATATATTATAATATATAACCCCCCTCTCCACACTCTCTCTCCCCGTTGACTCAGTTCAAAATAAAAAAGAAAATAAAAAGAAGAAGAAGAAGAAGAAGGAGGAGGAGGAGTCGCTCCTCTGATTAGTGGCGTCACCGCGCCCCCAACGAGCGCGGCCCCACCGCCGACCACCCCCTTCCCTCCAACCTCCTCCCGACCCTCTCTCTCCTCTTCTACCCCCAAACTCCCCTCGTCGATCACTTCTGCCCTGATGGCCAGCGCCTCCACCAACAAGACCACCGCTTTCCCTTCTTCTCGATCCCACCACCACCAGACCCCCCAACCCTAAACCGTCGATCCCACGCTCCAGCACCCCAAACCCTAAGCTCCTACGCCTAAAACTGAACGCCCCGACCACTGTCCAACCCTAAACCGCCGAGCCCGAGCCCCAGCGCCCTCCTCCAGTCCCAATTCCGCTCAGAAACCTCCCCCTGCTGTAAGTTTTTTTTATTCCCGTTTTGTTTTGACTTTTATAGTTAAAAAGACATGATTTTTGTATGTAAAAAGGTTAGATATTTAAATGTAAAAGGATTAAATTTTGAATATATAAAGTTTAGATTGTTAAATGAGGAAAGGTTCGATCTTTATGTGAAGTAAAAATCCGATTTTTTTATATGTGAATGGAGTAAAGATTAGATTTTTCATGAAGTAAAGTTATGATTTTTATTCTTGAAAAGTTGTGATTTTTATTCATATGAGATTACGATTTCTAAGATAGGAAAAAAATATTTTTAGTTATGAAAGAAAATATAATTTTTCCGTACATGAATAGCGAATAAAAAATATGATTTTTATATATGATGTAGCGAAATAAAAATTGGATTTTTATATGAGTAGCGGATTAAAAATAGAATTTTTATATAATGGAGAATATAAAAATATAATTTTTATATATGTAATGAAATAAAGATCTAATTTTCATTACGTATATAGTGAAATAAAAATGTGATTTTTATAGCAGTGAAATAAAAATGTGATTTTTATTGTGAACAGCGTGGAAAAGTTTGAGTTGGAATATCAAGCGAAACCAAACCGTTCAGAAAGAAAGAATGGAGGAGTGGATCCCCAATGTGAGAACTCCTCACTCTTAATTTATTTTCTAGTTGAATTATATACTAGGATGCAGACGGTGCTATTAGCACCCGACACCCGTCGTCCACAGATCATGGATGACTTGTTTGTTTGATTTCTGTGTTGTGAAATTGGATTGTGTGATGTGGAATGAAATAAAATATGTTATAGTGGAAAATATTTTATAGTTAAAAATATGATTTTTAACCTGTATATAAAATAAATATTTATAAACAAATCGGATGATTTGTTTATATACAATGATTTAACTGATATTGATTGGCACGATAAATTTTACACATCGCCCAACTGAATAAATAAAATCTGTGTTTGTTGATTTGAAACCCCACATGGTATTGGGATGATATTTGACGTACACTAATCCCGATTGTTTAGTTGTATGTCAATCGATGGGTTGACAGGCTGTGTAAGCATTAATTATTTATATTTAATGCTTATGCAGTTGTGTGGTGCACTCTGGATGATGGTTGATGATTTATCGTTGCGGTTATATACATGTGTTGTAGGGAATCCATATAATTAACGTTATATGTTAATTGATTGGGCCTCATTCCAATTTGGGAAATTATAAAAATAAATATTCATGTGTTGAATAGAAATATAAATTCATGTGTTGAATAGAAATATAAATATTCATGTGTTGAGTAGAAATATAAATTCATGTGTTGAATAGAAAAATAAATATTCATGTGTTGAATAGAAATATAAATTCATGTGTTGAATAGAAAAATAAATATTCATGTGTTGAATAGAAAAATAAATATTCATGTGTTGAATAGAAAAATAAATATTCATGTGTTGAAGAAAATATTCATTTGTTCAGTAGAATAACGAAGTTATTGAAATATATAAAGCCGTGTTGGTTAGATATGCGTCATTTGACGCGAACGATATTTACATCGATTATATTCGTTTTTATAGTGATTATAGAAAAGGAAGTGATTTCAAAATATAACGTTTTGAAAATATTATCATTTGTATATCGATGATGTGGAATATTCCATTTTGATTCGAAATTGATGAAGTTGAAATCGTTTCGAAAATGAATTGAAAACGATTTTTAAAATATGTTTTAAAAGGAAATCGAAGAAATATATAATATTATATATATAATGGCCTGAATAGAACGCGCCGCGCTGCGGTAGCTCGCGAATTTCGACCATTGACTTCAAATGGATATTACGGGAGATCCGACCGTCGGATTCTCCTAAAACTGGAACTGTTGTTTCGTATCGAAAAGAGGTTACTAACGAATAATAGAAATTAGAAATCTAACGGTTGGATTTGGAATTATGTCCAAATAAAATTTGGAAAAGGTCGTTGTAAGTGCAGTTCGATGGCCGTTGATGGAAATCGACTGTACGGGCCTTGATAAAATTATTAAAAATAGTAATAATTTGTGTAAAATCATAAGAAATGATTTGTGAAGAATTGAGATGAAAAATTCCAAATTTGAAAAGATAAAAATAGATTTTGATCGAAATTAACTAGTTTTGAACTAGAATAATAATTTATTTATTTTTAATTAGATTAATTGGATTTGAAAGGGGTTTTAAAAGTAGCCAGAAGTTTCAATAATTGAATTAGAATGGAATCTGATTTTGGGTTTATAGTGAACCGTGTTTTAAATGACATTAGTTCTTTAACCCAGTTAAAGACATGATGTGATTTCCCAAGTTAAATAATCATTGATAGTGATTATTGGGAAGATTAAAACCAAGTGGAGTTTTAATGAATCTTTAATTAGATTGAAGTGATTGAGAATAGGGTATCACCAGTTTTGCTCTAGGCGATAGTTAAATCTTTAATTAGATTTGAACGTGAAATGGTAATTGAATTTACCGATAACACCGTGGTGTTAGATATGAAGTATGACCAGTTTTACTCCATGCGATGAATAGGTTAGGACTGGGAAATAAAATAAATGATTACTTAGGTGTGCTTCGCTAATCCCGACTAGTTTGAATTGATATTCAAAAGAAGATTAAAGAATAAATTTAAAAAATTTATCTTTGATAAAATTAATGGGAACCTTTCCCAAAGTGTAAGAATATTTGAATAAAAGAATATTCTGAATTGGAATGAGGCGTATGTTGTGTTCGTGTAACACTTGTTTATTATATACATGAGTTATTCCGAAAGACCGGGTTTATCCCATTCTGAATAACTGATTCGACGTGGTGTCGAGGATGAAGACGGTGGATGAAGACCGGAGGTCTTCAGATCGTTTGGGTGATTACTGATGATCTTGATTGGGCTGTACACCCAAGAGGAGGGAATCAGTTTGTGATCGTCCAGACGTACTTCGAGATCAAGGGATATGCGAGGTACAAGGTGCCTCCGGTTTCGTTCAGACCCAGAACGAACTTGTAAATGCACTGCGTGTCTGACATTGGATTTTATTCTGTGTGATTGATTTCTGTTATATATATATATATATCTTTTTGGCGGTGGAGAATTTATTCTCTTGCTTAACGCCCTTCTCTGAGACGTACGAGCTCAGGGATTATATATTGATGGATATCAATCGCATGGAGTGAATTGCCGTGTGGCATGCCTAAGTGGCAATTAATCAAGGCTTCTATTGAAAAGCAGAGTCTTGTGGTTGATGATCAAAGCACGGCCTGTGTGGCCTAGCTTTGTGTAGCGTTGATTCGCGAGCCTCACACCCTGGTTGTGAACCAGAAACGGGAGAGGACCTCAGGGAGGGCATGCGTTTCCTTCTAGCTAGGGTGGTGTCAGTGACCAACCAGCCCTGACATTTATATTATTTTCACCTGTTCGGTTGTTACTGTTGCGAGGCGCCTCGGATATATCGGTGATTGTGTGGAGCCGATGGAGTCATTTGGCTCATTTACACCCCAAAGGGCGGGGAAACGTAGTGTTCAGGAATTTTAATCCACATCGGTGGACCGGCCCTGTCGCTCGAAGGGTCACTCGAGCTCTGATCCTGAAGCTCTGGCTAGACAGTCTCGAATCGGTTGAGGACAATCCCTTGCCTCGGTTCGTAGACGGAAATCCAACTTCCAATACGTGACATTTGCAGTTTTGATTGTAGAGCCTAGTATGGAGACATGATATATGGTACCTATGCCATCTATGATTGATATTTATGACTGAAATTGTTTTGACACTATGCACTTATAATAGTATCAAATGATTTGTTTCTAACGCACCAAGCATGTTTGGCTATTATAAGGGAAAACTCTATCATCCGACTTGCGTTGCACTGTGTGATGGGACCTGGGTCTTATAATAACTTCATTTTTCCAAAAAGCATTGCGATGTTTTGTTATACGCATTGGTATTCTGGGGAGGAAACCCATTCAGTGTTATACGACGTGGTCCCTTGATTTACTTTATTTTAAAGTAAAGTTTTAAATAACTGTTTTAGTTCTCACACCAGTCACATGACTGACCTGGAGTTTATTGTTTTAACCTAAACTCTGGGTGCCCTTATTTTGACACGGGCAGCTAGTAGTTTTGGTTTTACAGATTTATATTCACAGGATCCTGATTTACACCTGGAATGATATCCGAAAAGCTCTGTATCCATATATCTCTTTCAGTTGTGTTTTGCATTATTTTCCGCTGCTATGTAATTTATTGTAATCTCTGATATTTATCGAATGTATTTTATTCATTCATACTCCGCATATTCTTGTATTCTGATGAATTGTTGTAATAAACAATGAAATGTTCTTCTGCTTGCATTTTAATTTGTCGTGTTCTCAAAACAATCTGGGGTTTCGAATGGTCTTGGTCGGTTTAGCGATCGATTCGGATCGAGCGAAATTTCTTGTTGTCACATTTGGTATCAGAGCTTTGGTTTACAGAGCTTGGGGAACAAGACACATTAGAACCATACGAAAGAATTCATCAGAGATTGGATTAGTAATATCCAATGAGAATGACTCGTTAGAGATATGATCAATAGTATCCTAGAACGAGTGTGAAGAGTGATGTTTTTAAAATAAAATTTAAAACATGTTTTGTTTTGAAAATTTAATTCAATTATTCGTATTTGAATATTTATTTATATTGATTTGGACTATCAGGTATATAGAGATTTTAATATATGTCTGATCCACGTGTACTAGAAGCCTCCAATATACTGGATCGATATAGAATCACACTGTAGTCGCCCGGAGATGATTCCGATGATTGATCAATCATCATCAGAATTTATGTTCGAGTGACGAAAGTGAGATTTCTATATATTTCCAATTGATTGGTGTAAGAACCAAAACTAGATAAGGCTTATTGTTGTTATTTGGCATCAAAAATGTGGTTTTTGACTATATATCAAAGTTATGAATTTGAAATGATAATCAACTAATTGATTGCTGGTTGTGCTGTTTGATTATTGTTTGACTAATTAAATTTTGAACCTTTAGCCAAATTGAACCAAAAAGTGAATTGTATTAAAAATTTGTCGCATTTGCATACATATACATGTACTTACATTAAACAGGTCATAGTAAGGAGGCTAGAGCAGAAGAATAAAATTGTTTGCCCGACAAATAGGTACATGTTTACTAATTTATTGGGTTTTGGATGATTTTACGAGTCGCTTGGCTGTTTCTTTTTCTTTTTGGATTGATGAGGGCCATGGGAGGCTATTTGAAATATCCCGAAGCTCCCAGTGCAGGGGAGGTTATGGCGAAATTTTTCGAAAATTTAGGGTGTTAGACAAATTTTTGAAAAATTTGAAAAGTTCTTAGAAACTGAAAATTTGAAGAACTTAAGACGTAATGAAAATATTAAAAGTTGAGTTGATTAGTTGAACAACTTTCGGCTCGTTTCTTTTTGGGGACGAAAAGTTTTAAGTGGGGGAGATTGTAATAACCCGGAAATCCGAGCCAATTTAAAATTTTTATTTTGGCAATTTCGATGAATTTTGAATATTTAAAATGAGTTATTTTAAATAATAACGATGAGAAATTTATTTTGAATAGAATTATAACGTGTATATTTATTTGAATCGTCGTTGGAATATAAATATTTTATTTTAAATATTAAAGGAATTGAAAATGGCGCGTTAGTTCGAAAATTCGATTTCAAAGTTCAAATGAATGTACATGATCCAAAATAAAATGGATTTTAGCGAAACCAAAAATTTTAGAATCTATTTGAAAATATCTTTCCAACGAATTTGAAAATTTGAAATTTCATAACGGGAATCAAAAGTTATGTCCAGTTGAAAATTCAGAAGAATCGCTATGGAATTCTGGCCCTTAGAAATGGAAATTTGGCAAACGACCTTCATTTTCGACGAAACCACTTTTTTTGGATCCGGGATGTCAAATTATTGCTAGATTCCAAAATTGGTTATTTTTTCGAATCAATATGTGAGCGTGGAAAAGGAAAACGTGTTTTGACAGTTTCTGTCAATTTTGATCGACCAGAAAATGGTCATTTTTCAAATGGTCTTCAAATTCAATGAAATTAGTTTTGTTAGGACCGTATCGTTGATACGAAGGTAGAAATATTTTTCTGGAATTTTTCGAGTTAGTATGTGACCCCAGTAAATTGAAATGTATGTTTAAATTCAATTTATATTGAATTATATTTTAATTTATATTGAATTATATTTTAATTTAAGTTGAAACTGATCGTAACAGTCGAATTGGCTCACGTGGCATATCCCATTGCGTTCGGAATGGGGGTAGTTAGCTAGGGGCGACAGTCGGTGGGTTCGATTTCGAGTTGAAAATAAAAAGGTACTTTTAGAATTTAAAAATAATTAAATATATATTATAATATATAGCCTTCCCTCTCCACACTCTCTCTCCACGTTGACTCAGTTCAAAATAGAAAAGAAAATAAAAAAAGAAGAAGGAGGAGGAGCCGTGGCTCCTCCGATGAGTGGCGCCACCACGCCCCCAACGAGCGCGGCCCCATCGCTGAACACCCCTTCCCTCTAGCCTCCTCCCGACCCTCTCTCTCCTCTTCTACCCCCAAAACCCCCCTCGTCGATCGCTTCTGCCCTGATGGCCAGCGCCTCCGCCAACAAGACCACCGCCGCCTCTTCTTCTCGATCCCGCCACCACCAGACCCCCCCAACCCCAAACCGCGGATCCCACGCTCCAGAACCCCAAACCCTATGCTCCTACGCCTAAAACCAAACGCCCCGACCACTGTCCAACCCTAAACCGCCGAGCCCGAGCCCAAGCGCCCTCCTCTAGTCCCATTTCCACTCAAAACCCCCCCTTGCTGTAAGTTTTTTTATTCCCCTTTTGTTTTGACTTTTATAGTTAAAAAGACATTATTTTTGTTTGTAAAAAGTTAGATATTTAAATGTAAAAGGATTAAATTTTGAATATATAAAGTATAGATTGATAAACGAGGAAAGGTTCGATCTTTATGTGAAGTAAAAATCCGATTTTTCTATATGTGAATGGAGTAAAGATTAGATTTTTCATGAAGTAAAGTTATGATTTTTATTCTTGAAAAGTTGTGATTTTTATTCATATGAGAATATGATTTCAAAGTTAGGAAAAATATATTTTTAGTTATGAAAGAAAATATAAATTTTCCGTACATGAACAGCGAATAAAAATATGATTTTTATATATGATGTAGCGAAGTAAAAAATTCGATTTTTATATGAGTAGCGGATTAAAAATACAATTTTTATATAATGGAGAATATAAAAATATAATTTTTATATATGTAACGAAATAAAGATCTGATTTTTATTACATATATAGTGAAATAAAAATGTGATATTTATAGCGGTGAAATAAAAATGTGATTTTTATTGTGAACAGCGTGGAAAAGTTAGAGTTGGAATATCAAGCGAAACCAAACCGTTCAAAAAGAAAGAATGGAGGAGTGGATCCCCAAGGTGAGAACTCCTCACTCTTAATTTATTTTCTAGTTGAAATTTATACTAGGATGCAGACGGTGCTTAGCAGCACCCGACACCCGTCGTCCACTGACCATGGATGACTTGTTTGTTTGATTTCTGTGTTGTGAAATTGGATTGTGTGATGTGGAATGAAATAAAATATTTTGTAGTGGAAAATATTTTATAGTTAAAAATATGATTTTTAACGTGTATATAATAAATATTTATAAACAAATCGGACGATTTGTTTATGTACACTGATTTGACTGATATTGATTGGGACGATAAATTTTACACATCGCCCAACTGCACAAATAAAATCTGTGTTTGTTGATTTTAAACCCCACACGGGTATTGGGATGATATTTGACATACACTAATCCTGATTGTTTAGTTATATGTCAATCGATGGGTTGACAGGATGTGCAAGCGTTAATTATTTATATTTAATGCTTATGCAGTTGTGTGGTGCACTCTGGATGATGGTTGATGATTTATCGTTGCGGTTATATACATGTGTTGTAGGGAATCCATATAATTAACGTTATATGGTAATTGATTGGGCCTCATTCCAATTTGGGAAATTAGAAAAATGAATATTCATGTGTTGAACAGAAATATAAATTCATGTGTTGAATAGAAATATAAATATTCATGTGTTGAGTAGAAATATAAATTCATGTGTTGAATAGAAAAATAAATATTCATATGTTGAATAGAAATATAAATTCATGTGTTGAATAGAAAAATAAATATTCATGTGTTGAATAGAAAAATAAATATTCATGTGTTGAATAGAAATATAAATTCATGTGTTGAATAGAAAAGTAAATATTCATGTGTTGAAGAAAATATTCATTTGTTGAATAGAATAACGAAGTTATTGAAATATATAAAGTCGTGTTGGTTAGATATGCGCCATTTGACGCGAACGATATTTATATCGATTATATTCGTTTTTATAGTGATTATAGAAAAGGAAGTGATTTCAAAATATAACGTTTTGAAAATATTATCATTTGTATATCGATGATGTGGAATATTCAATTTTGATTCGAAATTGAATATGAAATTGAAATCGTTTCGAAAACGAATTTAAAATGATTTTTAAAATACATTTTAAAAGGAAATCGATGAAATATATAATATATATATCATATATATATAATGGCCTGAATAGAATGCGCCGTGCTGCGGTAGTTCGCGGATTTCGACCATTGACTTCGAATGGATATTACGGGAGATCTAACCGTCGGATTCTCCTAAAATCAGAATCGTTGGGTTCGTATCGAAAAGAGATTTCTAACGAATATTACAAATTAGAAATCTAACAGTTAGATTTGGAATTATGTCCAAATCAAATTTGGAAAAGGTCGCTGTAAGTGTTGTTCGATGGCTGTTGATGGAAATCGACTGTACGGGCCTTGATAAAATTATTAAAAATAGTAATAATTTGTGTAAAATCATAAGAAATGATTTGTGAAGAATTGAGATGAAAAATTCCAAATTTGAAAAGATAAAAATAGATTTTTATCGAAATTAACTAGTTTTGAACTAGAATAATAATTTATTTATTTTTAAGTAGATAAATTAGATTTGAAAGGGGTTTTAAAAGTTAGCAGAAGTATTGGAATGGAATGTGATTTTGGGTTTATAGTGAACCGTGTTTTAAATGACTTTAGTTCTTTAACCCAGTTAAAGACATGATGTGATTTCCCAAGTTAAATAATCATTGATAGTGATTATTGGGAAGATTAAAACCAAGTGGAGTTTTAATGAATCTTTAATTAGATTGAAGTGATCGAGAATGGGGTATCACCAGTTTTGCTCTAGGCGATAGTTAAATCTTTAATTAGATTTGAACGTGAAATGGTAATTGAATTTACCAATAACACCGTGGTGTTAGATATGAAGTATGACCAGTTTTACTTCATGGGATGAATAGGTTGGGATTGGGAAATAAAATAAATGATTACTTCGGTGTGCTTCGCTAATCCCGACTAGTTTGAATTGACATTCAAAAGAAGATTAAAGAATAAATTTGAAGAATTTATCTTTGATAAAATTAATGGAACCTTTCCCAAAGTGTAAGAATATTTGAATAAAAGAATATTCTGAATTGGAATGAGGCATATGTTGTGTTTGTGTAACACTTGTTTATTATATACGCGAGTTATTCAGAAAGACCGGGTTTATCCCATTCTGAATAACTGACTCAACGTGGTGTTGAGGATGAAGACGGTGGTTGATGACAAGAGGTCTTCACATCGTTTGGGTGATTACTGATGATCTTGATTGGGCTGTACACCCAAGAGGAGGGAATCAGTTGGTGATCGTCCAGACGTACTTGGAGATCGATGGATATGCGAGGTACAAGGTGCCTCCGGTTTCGTTCAGACCCAGAACGAACTTTGAAATGGACTGTGTGTCTGACATTGGATTTTATTCTGTGTGATTGATTTCTATTAAATATATATCTTATTGGCGGTGGAGAATTTATTCTCTTGCTTAACGCCCTTCTCTGAGACGTACGAGTTCAGGGGTTATATATTAATGGATAGCAATCGCATGGAGTGAATTGCCTATGTGGCATGCCTAAGTGGCAATTGATCAAGGCTTCTGTTGAAAAGCAGAGTCCTATGGTTGATGATCAAAGCACGGCCTGTGTGGCATAGATTTGTGTAGTGTTGATTCGCGAGCCTCACACCCTGGTTGTGAACCAAAAATGGGAGAGGACCTCAGGAAGGGCATGTGTTTCCTTCTAGCTAGGGTGGTGTCAGTGACCTACCAGCCCTGACATTTATATTATTTTCACCTGTGTGGTTGTTGCTGTTGCGAGGCGCCTCGGATATATCGGTGACTGTGTGGAGCCGATGGAGTCATTTGGCTCATTTACGCCCCAAAGGGCGGGGAAACGTAGTGTTCAGACATTTTAATCCACATCGGTGGACCGGCCCTGTCGCTCCAAGGGTCACTCGAGCTCTGATCCTGAGGCTCGGGCTAGACAGTCTCGAATTGGTTGAGGACGATCCCTTGCCTCGGTTCGTAGATGGAAATCCAACTTCCAATATGTGACATTTGCGGTTTTGATTGTAGAGCCTAGCATGGCGACATGATATATGGTACCTATGCCGTCTATGATTGATATTTATGATTGAAATTGTTTTTATACTATGCACTTATCATAGTATCAAATGATTTGTTTCTAAGGTACCAAGCATGTTTGGCTATTATAAGGGAAAACTCTATCCTCCGGCTTGCGTTGCATTGTGTGATGGGACCTGGGTCTTATAATAGCTTCATTTTACCAAAAAGCATTGCGCTGTTTTGATATATGCACTGGTATTCTAAGGTGGAAACCCGTTCCGTGTTATACGACGTGGTCCCTTGATTTACTTTATTTTAAAGTAAAGTTTTAAATATCTGTTTTAGTTCTCACACCAGTCACATGACTGACCTGGAGTTTATTGTTTTAACCTAAACTCTGGGTGCCCTTATTTTGACACGGGCAGCTAGTAGTTTTGGTTTTGCAGATTTATATTCACAGGATCCTGAGTTACAGCTGAAATGATATCCGGAAAGCTCTGTATCCGTATATCTCCTTCAGTTGTATTTTGTATTATTTTCAGCTGCTATGTAATTTATTGTAAAATCTGATATTTATCGATTGTACTTTATTCATTCATACTCTGTATATTCTTGTATTCTAATGAATTGTTGTAATAAACAATGAAATGTTTTTCTGTTTGCGTTCTAATTTGTCGTGTTCTCAAAACAATCAGGGGTTTCGAACGGTCTTGGTCGGTTTAGCGATCGATTCGGATCGAGCGAAATTCATTGTTGTCACATAAAATGATACCAAAGTATCTTACCCATGCACTGCCTCGCAGACTGACGTTGCGTTGGGACAGAGCTTGGTGGGTTTGCACACCAATGCAAGATTTACAAGCAATGTTGGATACCACTGGATTATTATTATATATATTCTTTTTTTTATATATTTTTTACATAAGAGAAAGATTTAAGTGAGAATATCTTAGCACAACTTCATGATCTAAAATGATATTGCAAGTAGTCTAAATCAATCATTCATTTAATCGGATTACAATTCTGAAAACATTTCATACTCAACACGTACGAATCCCCCTATATACCAGTTACACCAAATTTGCTCATAATTCAAACTTTTTTTCGTTATTCGTTAAGAGAAGTAAAATTCCAAGCATTTTAATTGTACGACCAAAATCGTATGCTTACTTCATCGTGTCCATTTAAAAGTAAACTAAAATGCAGTTTTTTTAAAAATAAATTTGACATTTTGTTTTGGGATGAAAAAAGAAAAGAAAGTTGAAATCTGTGCAAAAACAAAATAAATATTAAACTCCCTCTACACTTGATTTTGATTGTGTCCCCATAGTCAACCCAAGTGGCAAGAGAAAAGAAAAAGAAAATTTGAAATGAAAAATTTGAAAATATGCCCTACATTTACAAAAAAGAAGAAAAAATATATTTACAGTATATCAGAAAATATATTGACAAGAAGTAAATGGAAAGGTTTCTAAAGACGGGTTCATTTGTCAACCAAATCATAAAGCTTTCGAAGTTAGAAGTAGATTTGGAAAAACAAATGTCGTTTTCTTAAAAATCGAATGAGTTGGTTCATTCTCGATGATTTTTGGGGTAGATTGAATAATTGGTTGAAATTAATTTTTAATTTCACCAATTTGAATTTCAAATTTATCATTGAAATTTTGTTTAAGAATAACGATTTCAAAATCCAAATGGTGATTCAAATCTACTCTTTCACAATTCAATTCTTCTTCGAAAAGTCCAAAAAATTTGTGTTCATCAAATTCGTCTTCCTTTGAATTATTCACAACTTCATTACATAAATCATCTTCAAATTCTAAAGTTGTGGTTTGAAATTCATTATTTTTGGAAAAAGGAAGATCGATTTTGAGATTTAGTTCCACCCTCTCAAAAGAATTGAAATCCAACTCAATTGTCGTGTTTTCAACGACTTCGTCAAGATTGTTATTTTCAGTTTCAAAAGTTGTTATTTCAAAATCGTCGGTTGTGGGCAAGGTAGATTATTGTTCGAATCGTTACATGTTTGGATTTGATTTTCTTTCTCACGAAACTTCAAGTAGTTTTCGTATAACCAATCCGCGTAGTCATCTTCGTTCAATTGCTCAAAAAAATCAATTTTATAATTATTTACATGAGAATTATTAAAGTGAAATTGTTGAGAACAAAAGTTTTCATTTGCACCACAATTGAAATTATTCTCATTACAAAAATCATTTAAAAAGTTATTCACATTTCCATTTTGAATTTGAAATTCATTTTGGAGTTTGAAATTGAATTGGCAAGGGATATAATCAAAATCATTTGAATTTGAATTTGGAATTAAATTTGAATTTTGATTATTTTGAAAACTTTGACTTGAATTGTTGCACATTACTTCAATTAATCTTTGTCTTGATTCATTAAATCTTTGACTTTCTTCAAGTAGAGCTTGAATACTTATTTCAAGACTTGAGAGTTTGTCATCATTTTGAAAATTTGGTGGTGTAAAATTAGGATTATTTTAAAAATTTTGAAAAGTTGGTGGTGTAAAATTCAAATCATTTGTATAATAGTTGTTATTAAAATATCCATGTGAATTTAGTGTAAAATTATATGGATTATATTGATTTTCACAACTATCGTAAAATTCATGGGGAATAAGGAAATTGGGACATTTTCAAGAAAATGGGTTTTTTTCTTTGATTTTTTTAAGAGAAAAGGAAACATTCACAAAAGAAATTTTTTTTTTTTTAGATTTTGACTTTTTTTTCTTTTTTTTCAAAGAGAAAAAGGTGAAAAACAAAATTTACAAAATGAAAAGTTTATTTTACGATTTTGACTTTTTTTTTGTATTTTATGTATGCATGAACCTAATGCAGCTATATGAATGCAAACTAAATATTTACAAATTTTTTAAATTTATATAATGGCGGTTAGACTAATTTCAACAAAAGATTTCTCAGCCAGTTAACGGACAGGAGTTATCGATGCGCCAGGAATCACCCTAGCAATACTACCGGTTTAAGTACGTTCAGAGGAACAACCAGTATAATATTTACGAATCGTCGTAATATTTATAAACGGTTATTTCTCTACCGTAGTCTAGACACCAAGAAATAATTCGTTGGAAAAAACCAATTTGTCAAAATATAACGATGTCCTTAGAAAACAAAATGAGATGAATGCAAAACAGAAAATAAGCCTGTATTAACAATGCAACTACGAATGAATTTTTGTTTTGTTTTTGGATTTTTTATGCAAATGCAAGCAAACAACAATGCAATGAAATAAAAACAAGAATTATGACACAATACCAAAACGTGCAGATTTTTAGAATTTATTTTTTTAACCGGCGATTTATTTATTAGCAAGCAAGGACGAGTAAAGCAAGCAGTTTCCAAGGTAGCAAAGCAATTCCCTTCCTTGTGCAACATGAAAAGTGAAGACGATATATATACAATTGAAAAACAAGTGATTTTGTTTTGATTTGTGTTTTTTTTTGAAATTAAAACAAAATAAAATGATCAAAAAAAAAAGGGAAATAAAATTAAAACAAAATTGGACGTTTTTTATAACTTTTTTATATAAATAAAATGGATTTACCCAAAAGGGGCTTCAAGAGAAAAGGGGAAACTAAATATATACTTAGATTATACTAAAACTAAAGCTAAAACATAACTGAAAAGTTTAAAAAAAAATCGTGACACAAAAGAGACAAAAGCCTTCAAACACAAACTAACACCATGCCTAGAAAAGTTTGTAAACCCGGCCCATAAGAAACAGGACCAAAACTAGCCAACGAGCTCACCCCAATATGTTCTTCATAATATCACAACTAAAAAATCCTATAAGAATTAGTGTTACCCTCTTCTTAATACCACATACTTAAAAAATAGGGGCTATCACACTGTTTACCGTATTTTTATGTCACTCGATATTCGTTCGTTTTCATTTGTAAAACCGATCAGCTAGCTAAACCCTAAATCTATAATCGATCAACGAATTTGACGCAAAAATATACAAAAGCCGTGAATAAGATTTGAATTAAGCAAACTAGAAGAGGAAGTGAAAGATTTTGGTTTTTAGATCATCAAACAATTGAGAAATTACCGTATGAAATTGAATTTTTCCACAAGAGATGCGAAGAAGACAGGGGTTACGAGAGATCAGGGTACTTAAATTAGCTTAATACGTGATTAGTTTGACAAATAATGGTTAAGTGAGAGATTAGAATGTAGAGGTAATGTTGTATTAGGAAGCATACAAAATTTGGGGAGTTTTACTTTTTTAATTGCGGCAACAGGAAGAACATATTGGCATGCTTTAGCATCACACACACTAAACCATACTTTCATTCTTATCCACTCTAATGTTAAAATCGAATTTACAAGTTTCCAGACGAAATCGAAGTAAAATCCGAGATCGAAATTCCAACATTCTGATATGAAAACTCTCGAATTGGGATGCGAAGGTGGTTAAGGGATGAGGTACGTTTGTGATTTGATGTGTTCCTGAGGAGGTCTTGAGTGGAGCCTGAGGGGTCAAGATGATGGGGGATTCGATTGCTCGGCTTGATTGTATTCGAATTTGGGGTGGAGTTCGTGGTAGTGATTTGGATTTTTCGTGGTGATTTGCGTGGTGAAGACTGGCTTGCAGTTTATGGTTGGTGTATGATGAAGAAGGCAACTTGCGAATGGGTGTTGCTGGTTTTGGGTGAATATTGGAGTCAGAGGAGGGTGTATTGGTGATAGATGCATTTTGTATGTCGGAAATCTGTAGTAGAGGGGGAAGTAAAAGTTGAGTGATCTACAGCAGTTTGAGTTAGCTAATGAAGGGGAAATGAGATGAGTTGGTGATTTCGAGTGATGGTATGTTTTGGTGCAAGTAGCGTGGTTCAGGTGATTGTTGAGGGGAGATGAAGCTAGTTTTTTTTTTTTTTTTTTTGAAATAGGCTAAAACAAAGTTTGGCCCAAGGCCCAGATTAACAAAACTCAACCCATATAAAGACGTTAGGGTTATGAAACCCTAGCTGACAAATTAAAATAAACACTAAACTCTCAAAATCTCGATAATGGCGGCTCCACTGTGGAAGAAGAATCCGCTGTCTTCAAGGCGGTTTCCACACCATCTCTATCTCTACGCTGGTTTCCTTGCTTTGATGGCTCGAATCCGGCCTATATTTGATTTCACATTGTCTCAGAAGCGAAATATGCTTTCTCGAAGGCGGTTCTAGAAGCTCAATGAGTGTTTTTGAGTTTATATCTTTCGGATCTGAACTCTCCATGCTCTCTTGACTTCTCTTCGATTCAAATAGATCTCTGTTGTTGTTGTTCCCCGATCTATTAGTACTGCTTTCTCCTTCTGTCCAAGCAGATAAGTGATAGATCTGATTGTTCAACATGCTCTTGTAATGAGTATTCCCGATTCTGTTTAAAGTACTAAACTTTTCGTCTAATTTCTTCTTTTCTAGATGCTTTGCGAGATCTGGATCACTGCTGGTGGAACCACGCTCTGCCAAAGGTAAAATCATGTGATTACTATTTGAATTTCTCTCAAAATTACGCACTTTATTATCAGAATTATGTCCACTTCCCTTTCTAACATTCAAGTTGAATGCAGAGTTAGTGGAAGCCCCAGTGAGGACGTCAGATCTGATCAGAGCATCTGTGCTGAAGTGGAAATTTTCTTTTTTCCCTACCAAAGGTAAAATCATAGAATTACTGTTCCTATTATATTGATTGGGAGGATGACTATCAGTAAAAATGTGATTCTTCCCTTTGTTGAGCTGATGACTGCTGCCATAACAATGCCTATCTTCACCAATGATAGGATTATAGGATTTGTTATTAGCAAACTGCTTGCCATTTAGTAAAAAATCTTCAACTTGATAGTCATCATCTGTGTTATCAGTATGAGACAAAATTGTATGCTTTTTCTCAATGCCCAATCTGCTGCCTTTCCTCATGACAATTTCACTGTCATGAAAAATAGTTTTCCAGACTTGAATGCAATTAGTTTCCTTACCTGTGTGCAGCCTCTGATTTCTTTCTCTCCATATATAATAAACAGAAGCAGTGAGTATGACACTTTGAGCTTAATTTTTTTTTAAAATAACCTCCATACAATCCCTAATGCTCTTTGTGTCAGTGAAATGACTGAGACCCATTGTACATTTGGCATTAATCCAGATGTACTGGGAAAAAATACAGTCAAAAAATAAGTGATTGGAGCTTTCAACCTCTTTTTGACATAAAAGACAAGTATTTTCAGAATTTTTAAACCATTTAATACATCTGTCTCTGGTTGGAAGTTTGTCTAAAATAGCAAAGTAGGTACAGTGAGCCATTTTGGGACTATTAGCTTTGCACCAAATAATTTTGTGCCAATTCACCTCAACTTCATCACCCTGTAAAAACTCCCAAACTTTTTTAAAAGAGAATTTATCTTTAGAACTTAAAATCCAGGACCAATGATCCCTATAACGGTTCTGGTCAATATGAATATTCAAAATAGAATTTTTTTAAAATACTAGCAGCAGGTTTGTTACGAAAGCTCCAACAATTATTTATAATGATGTTCTGCCCTCTGTCATTAACCCCCCCAAGAATGTATAGATTATTCCAACCTAGAAGGTTGATTAGTGAATTACCACTAATCCATAGGTCAAACCATAAGCTGGTTTGACTTCCATCCTTTAACTTTCCGAGTAGAAATTTTCTACCTATGTCTCTACAATCCAAAATGTTTTTCCAAACATATGAGTGATGCATCTCTTTTCTAGCAATCCAGATATTCTTATTGTTTTTTTAAATATTTTGCCCTTATCCATCTGGACCAAAGAGATGTACCCCCAAGAAATTTCCAAAAAGTTTTAAATTTACAAACATCAGCCATATCTTTAATATTTCTAAGCCCTAGACCTCCAAATTTTTTAGGCTTGTACACAATGTCCCATGCAACTTTATGATACTTACCTCTCCAGATAAAATTGGGGCACATTTTCTCAATTTTAGCAATGACACTATTTGGGATGTTGTGAGATTAAACCCAGTAGATGACCATAGCAGTGATGACTGTGTGGGTTAATTCCATTCTGCCAGCTAATGATAGTAACTTACCAGCCCACCCCTCAAGTTTATTCTGAACCATGTCTAATAATCTAAGGCAATCCCTATCATTAACCCGATTAATACTTAAAGGCAACCCTAAGTATTTAACAGGAAGATTACCCTCTTTAAAATTTAAGAGATTCATAATCTCATCTTTTATAAGAACATCTTTGCTGAAATACACCTTGCTTTTATTTAAATTAACAGCTAGGCCAGCATATTTTTCCATATTGTTTAAAACTTTGTGAATAGCAATAGCACTGTTTTTATCAGCTTTTAAAAAAAGGAGCATGTCATCAGCATAAAGAAGGTGTGTAATGTGTGGCTTTACTCTATTAATTGGTTTGATGTTTCCCTTAAGAACTTCTAATTCCATTTGCATGGAGAAATATTCCATGACAATAGAGAATAAGTAAGGTGACAAAGGGTCTCCTTGCCTTATTCCTCTATTGCTATTAATAAATCCTTTAGGGGAACCATTTATCATTATAGATTAAGTCACATTACATATACACTTATTGATCAAATCACAAAATCTTTCATTAAAGCCCATTTTCAGCATGACATAAATGATGAGTTTTCTATTTATTTTATCAAAAGCTTTATGAAGATCAATCTTTATACACATGAGATTTCTATTTTTCATATTAAAATTTCTGTTTAGCTCATGGGCTAATAGAGAATTTTCAGAAATTAATCTTCCAGGAATAAAGGCACTCTGTTTATCAGAAATGATAAACTTTAAAAAAACATTTTAGCCTATTACACAAGAGGGAAGAGATAATTTTATATATAAAGTTGCAACAGGCTATAGGCCTGTACTCATCAAGCCCAGTAGGATTTTCCACTTTTGGGATTAAAGTGATATATGTGTGATTAGTGTTCTTCAGAATTTTTCCTGAATAAAAAATTCTTTAATAGAATCACTAAGAGTGTTTTGTATCTCATCCCAATGTGTTTTGTAAAATTTAGCTCCAAATCCATCAGGACCTGGACTCTTATCAACATTAGCATTAAATATAATGTTTTTAATCTCCTCCTGTCTAATAGGAGCAAGCAGAATATCAGTGCTATTGTTATTAGCTAAGTATTTAAACTCTATATCAGGAAAATTATTGGTGATATTATCAGAGTTGTAAAGAGAGGAGAAATAATTAATGGCTTCCTTCTCAATTGTGGAAGCTTCATTAACTATCTTTCCCTTACTGTCTATAATCTTACCAATATTATTCCTATTTTTTCTGCTGGACATTCTAGAATAAAAGAATTTGCTGGCTTCATCCCCAACAGTAAGCCAATCAACTTTAGCTTTTTTCTTAAGATTAATTGAGCTAATATGAAGAGCATTAATTAACTTGGTTTGAGCTTTGTAAAACTCCTCAGCCTTGTTCAGGTCTGAGCTATTGTTATCTAACTCATTTTGTAACTTCTCACACTCATCCCTAATAGAATTTATGTCATTTCTATTTCTATTGGTTGAGGTTGTGTATATGAATGAAGGTGGTGTGCAGGTCTGGATAGTGAATGAACGATGTTGAAAGTTGAAATGGTAGAAGGGTCACTGGTGTTGGAGTAGTGTCTGTGCTACCTGAGACACAAAATGTAAACATAGAGTTATGGTTGTAAACGATTTCTTGTAAAGATACATATAAACAAATTGTTGCAATAAAAAGGTGAGATTGTAAACAAACTTGTCCCAATGTTTTGTTTCTTTTGTCTTTTTAAGGTTAGGCTGCAAGATTAATCAAAAAAAAAAAAAAAAAAACAGTACTGAAATATAGACTGATATTTACAGCAAATCTGAAGGCATGTAACACAGGTAGAACAAATGAAAGAAAGATGATAATAAAAACTGCTAACTGATGAACAGTGCACAAGAAATGTCACAAATGCAATTATTATCATTATTAAAGAGGAAAAACAACTGAAAACAGGGGATTGAAAACCGGTAATGCAACCTAAAACAAAATGAACTTGTGACAGGCAATGCAACCTAAGACAGAAACAAATGAAAAACACAGAAATTGGAAACAAAGTGAGACATAGCAAATTAAAACAACTTGGAATTTCCCAAGCAAAACAACATTCAAGGAAGCAACAACAATGGTTCTTTCTTTTTTTTTAAATGGAAGAAGAAACTAACAAAATGCTTAAACAAAAGAACAAAAGTGAATAAAACGAAAGAGAACACAATGCAATACACAAACAAATGAACAAGATGAGAAAGCAAACATAAACAAACACAAACAAAAATAACCATCTAGACTAACTTTTATTATTATTATTATTATTATTATTATTTTTAATAAAAGAGAAAAGCTACACTAAGTGAAAAAGAAAAAAACACACAAACAAAAATAGACTCAAGCGAACTAAACACAAACACAATATTTTTTTTTAGTGAACAACAAACAAGAAAATTAATTCAAAGAATAAAATCAAAACTAAAATCTCTTTCTGGCAACGACGCCAAAAACTTGTTCGACGACGAATATTCTTAATTAGAAATCCATCGTGAAGAGTATAAAACCGTAAGCGTACGACGTACACTTGTAGTACATAGCAAATACGAGTCGATCCACGGGGAAAGAAATAATTTTAATTATATTCAATCAAATTAAATCAAATTCAAGTGAAGATTTAACTAACTAACTGCAACTACACTAAGCTAACAAACTAAGCTAAATAAAAAAATATGATAGTTAAATAACAACTTAGAAATAACTCCACTCTCTAGATCACATGAATTAACATAAAATGAAACCATGATTTTTTATTTTTTTTGGTCAATTGTGAATTTAGTTGATATGATTATTATAAGCATAGCTTATTCATGTTATTAATTAGCACAAAATAAACTATCAAACTATAACATACCCACTAAATCACTTTACTAGTTCTAATGAAAAATGAACAAGTTGAAATTGAAATATACTTTAAGCATGACCTATGAACTATTAATTAGAACTATAGACCATCAAATTTTTGTTTCAACCACCACTTAATCACCATCATCATATGTAGATGAAGAGGTGATTAGTGAACACATGACTAAGCATAGCCTATTTGGTGTCAACAATATAGGCTATCAAATTCAATAATGAACACAAAACCAATAACATCAATATGACATGAAGCACAAAAAGAGAGCATGAGTAAACGTATTATGTTGCATCTACGTAATCAAGAGAGTTTCATCGCCCTTAAGTTGAAAGAGATTAGTATATGTAATTATGACAACAAAAGTAGATTTCGTAAAATAAATGACAACTAATTAAAATTACATTAACATAAAAGAAAAGAATATGTAAATAAAAACAACTAATTAAAATTACATTAACATGAAAATTACATAAGAAGAAAATGACTAATTAGCCATGGAAACAAAAAGAGAGATTTGTTCCTCTCAACTAAACTAAAGAAGGGGATAAAAGAGAAGAGGATTTACATCAACATAAAGATGCTATTTATACATGTTCTAACCCTAAAACCCTAATCACTTTTGTTGGGGACTACCAAAAATACCCCTCCATGAAGCTTCTAATCTTGTTTTAGCCACTAATAAGTCATGTAGAATGCATGAATCCTTTTGTCTCATCCAATTCATCTCTAATTGTACCATTAAGGAAGGAGAGATAATGGGTAGGTGGGGTCCTCCACTCAGTAGTGAATGAATTAATTTCATCTCCAATTCTTTGTATCCACTTTGTGCACGTATATCTCCATGTAAACTTCATGTGCATACTTCATTTTTGCTCCTAAATTCCTACATGACACATGAAAATAAACAAGTAAATTTTATCATAAAACAATACATGCACAAATGACTATTTTGCCCCAAATATAAAGATGAATGCATGATAATGTGTGAATTTTGGGTTTTTAGTTAAATCATGTAAAAATATCCCACTTATGTTATTTATTTAATTGAAACAAGAATAATGTGTGATTATAAATGTGCATATTTACGTGCACATCAACCACCAATACACTTGCAAACTCCTCTTTGACCAACCACCAGCACTTAACTGACACACACTAAACCAAGCATGCTCAAATACGCAAAAGTTTCACAAACACACACTTGCCCATACAACCTGTCAACTAGACAACACATGATACACACATATAGCATGTTGATACTGGAATGCACACGCACAACCCCATACGTGTAGCACTATATAACATGATACCATGCCCAGTTTTGTTATAAACTGAAACTGCATGTATTTGAGAATATTTTATACAAAATTATAACCTATACAAGTGTCTAGGCTATAGAATCCCAAATATAGGACCCTGATGTATTTGTAGGACATTGCATTAAGATTCTTCTTCTATTCTCCTCCCTTCCTCTCTCACTCACCTTTTTATACTTAGCTGGACTGCCATCCCACTTAAACGCAAATGGATAGAACCAAAAACATCGGTAGAACAATAGTAGCAAGAACTGTTGCATATTGCTGTTGTGTAGCAGCTTGATTTTTTTTAATTAGTTTCTACTCAGTTTCAAAACTGAGTTCACACTGTTCCACTTAATCGAATCTATCATGCTTTACTAAACTAAGTTTACAATGACCTTAACACTTTTAAAATGAGTATACGCCTTTGAATATGTTCATACGATATCCTCCTAGTACAACTGCTTTGAGTGAAAAATGAGATAATATGGGTTCTATCATCTGAAAATGGTAGGGAAGCACTATTTCTTAAGAAATAATATAGTGCTTACACAAGATGCTTAAGGTTTCAGGTTTTCGCATAACCGATCAGATCCAATTCAAAGTTGCTTCACTCAACTACAACTTTTCTAGCACCTGAGCATGTAACAATACAATTCATTGGCAAGATATAATTAATTCAAAGAAACTACATATTCTAACTGTCAAAATTTCAGCTACCAACATTAACCTAGTGGTGATTCTAGCTTTTTACTATATATACTAACTGTCAAAATCGGAAGCTGATGTCCCAAGACATGGCATCTCAAATTCTTTAGTTTTTACCTCCTATTCACAATTTTACACTATTTTTCAACACAATTATAGCTTTTCCCCCTGCATATATAAATGCAATAGCAACCTCACTGGATCTCTTCCAACATATGTACAAACCTCGTCCTCTCTTCAGCGCTTAAATCCCTATCAACAACTACATCCAGCCTAATCAATCAATCCATAACAACAATATAACCCGTATCAGCCACTTCAATTCACCAAAAAAAAAAGAACAATCCCATGATCCACGATAATAGTCATTATAGTCAAAATTTTCTCTCCTGAACCCGCTATCCCAACATTCAACAACAATGTGTAGGACTTGTTGTATTATTGGTGCACGTTTGAATCTATATCATTTCGTACACTTTCAAGTATAATAAAACCAAAAACAACCTAACCAATTACAACGCCATGGCAAAATTCGTTAAAGATATGGGTCTATGAGCAATCACTGGCATATAATTGCAATCTATTCTCCAGAAATATCGTAATTAAAAAGCAAGGTAGACTAAAAAAAGGGTAGAACAATTGGAGAAGCTTAGTCCCCGTTAGGATTGTCGTTTCTATTTTTGTATTTTTGTGTAAACAAAAGCGCATCCGCCTTATATATTACTGAAAAACAAACAATTTTGAATAATGAAATTTAAATGTAAAATAGAATGTAGTTTTATTTATATTTTCATGTTTTACATGTAATAATGAAATTTATAGTGAAATAACATTTACATGTAAAAACTGATATTCACAGAGGATCAACCATTTTATTTGATTATAATATTTTGTCCATATTCATATCAATTATTTTGTTAGTATGTGTCATACATTGTTATATCACTTATTTTGTACATTATCTAATTTTGTATTTGGCGTGGTTTTAAGGAGGTTATTGTTTCAGAAAAGTTAATCCATGGACTGCAAACTTCATTATATCAAAAAAATTCATACCAAACTCTCACACCTTATCTCCATTTCATCAATTTATTCTAAAATTATGCCAGTAATATTGACATAGGAAAATATAGGTGGAGTACTCATCTCATCGTGTCCTTACTATGCTAGATTATTGTTATCTTATGCTAGTAATTCAAAATAACAAGAACACAGTGCAATAATCGAGCTAGGGTTTATGTAGATTGACGTAGATGGGAACTATGGTTTCTGCGTTAAATTTATAAAATCAATACTGAACCATACAAAATCAATGTATTATCACAAAATAAAGTATAAATCCATACCAAGTTAGGGTATGTGCAGAATCTCAATCAAACAACAAATTATTAGAAGGAAAGGGGAGTCGCTAAACCATGTAGAGAGGAAAGTGGTAGTGCGGCCATAAAGGAGGAAATATGTTGTCACGATGATTATGATTTAGGAATTCATGAATTTTATTTAAAGAGAGGAAAGTGAAAATGGCTGAAACTTCTATAGTTAAAAACTTAACAAGGTTTTACAATTGGCGGGAACAACGAAAATTTTAGGTAGCGTTGAGATTTGGGTTAACAGTATCAATAGTTGTTGTTGCTTTCCAAACGCCGCTAATAAGTGTAACTAAATCCTTTTTTTGTAGTGATAGCAGCTAAATCCAAAACATGGGTAGGGTAGTTCTTCTCGCGAACTCTTAACTATCTACCTCCATAATATACTACCCTTTTCTCTTGCATCGGAACCGCACCAAGCCCTGTACCACATTCATCAGTGTATACTGCGAACACTTTGTTCCCATCAGACAAAGTCAAGACTGGGGCTGTTGTCAGAGTCCTCTTCAATCGCTAAAAAGCATCCTCACAGTCTATACCCCAAGAAAATGTCAAATTCTTCTTTGTCATCCGGGTTAGTGGGGCTGATATCTTTATGAAGTCCTTTTTGAACTTCCTATAATAGTCTGCGAAACCAAGAAAACTCCTCACCTCCGTTGCATTCTTTGGGATCTGCCAATCTTGGACTTCAACTACTTTCCCGGGATCTACTGTTATCATATCCTTATAGACCACATTCCCTAGAATCTCACTTCTTTTCTCCAAAAATGACATTTGGAGAATTTCGCCTTAAACTGGTGCAAATGGAGAGTTTTCAAAACTTCTTTTAAATGTAGGGCATGCTCTTCCTCACTCTTCAAGAAAATCAGGATGTCATCAACAAAGACCACAACAAACTTATTTAGGAACTCCCAAAACACCCTACTCACTTGATCCACAAAATAGGTGGGTGCATTCGTCAACCCAAAAGGCATGACAAGCTACTCGAAGAAACCATCTGGAGTTCTAAACGCGGTCTTGTCTATACTGTCCTCGGCCACCCTCAACCGATGAAACCCTATGACTAAGTCTAACTAGGAGAAAACAGACACACCAACAAGCTGGTCAAACAGATCATCTATCCTCGGAAGTGGATGCCTATTTTTCTTAGTGAGTTTATTCAACTCTCTGTAATCCACACAAAAGCGAAGTGAACCATCCTCCATAGTGGCGAATACTACTGGAGCACCCCATTCAGATATATTGCGCCTAACAAACCCTTTTTCAAGTAGCTCCCCTTCTTGCTTGCTGAGGTCCTACCTTTCTCTTGGAGCCATATGGTGCACACGTAATGCATCTGGCTTTGTATTTTCCACCAAGTATACATGGAAATCAATCTCACGCAACGGAGGTAAGCCCCTAACCTCCTCAAAAACATTAGTCTACTCACAGACTACTGGTACAGATCGTAAACAATCAATAGATGCATCAAGCGACTTTAGGAAACTAAGCATGACAGACCCCTTAGGGTCACAATAAATCTCGAGGGTCCTCTCATGGCAAGTCAAAAGTCTAACGATCCTCCTCTCACAATCCAGAATGGCACCACAAATGGCTAGCCAATCCATTCCTTGAATCAAACCATAGCCCATGAAACCAAGCATATATGCTTCACATTCAAACTCGACGCTCAACACAGATATTCTCAAACCCCGACAAATCAAAGACAAATGAGTCGTACACCCAATAGGGTTTGAGACAACAACGGAATCAAAAGCCGTACTAGTACTAAGGTGTAGCGACTCAACCACAGAATCAGATATAAAAGAATGCGAAGTGCCAGAGTCAATAAGAGTCCTAATAGGATGATTGGAAAGAGAAATCAAACCTTCAACAGAAACTTTCCTACCACTATCCAGCACACCGTCCACGAGGGCATGCACCTGCCCTCCAGAAGATCCTGCCCATTGGCCTTGTCCTTGCTTCTTTGGGCACTCTCCAGAATAATGTCCGACCTCTCCATAATGGAAACAAGCATTCTTCTTTCTTTTACAGTATTTGATCAAATGAACCTCGCGTCCACAATTATGACTTTTCCTCTTGTCTCGAGATTTGTCGTTCTTTCCGCCCTTCTTTTATTGTTGTAGTTGTTATTCTTTCTTGGGCCACACTTTCTTGTTTTGTGTTTCCTCAATCTCAGCCTCTTTCTTTCCATATTTTCCTTCTTCTTGCATCAATGCCATATCAACGAGTTTCTCTAAAGTTGCTCCCATCGGAATATGAGACATAGCCAACCCATGAAGGGGTTCATTTAATCCTCTAGAAAACCTCAAAGCTATCTTTTGCGAGGTATTGACTAACTCTAAACCAAAGCTTGCCAATTGATTGAATTTATTAACATACTCTTTGACAGACATGGTCCCTTGCTTAAGCACCAAAAACCTTTCCATTTGCATACTTTTCTCGGCTTGAGAAAGAAACTTCATTTCAAATCTCTGTCGGAAATCATTCCAAGTCCCAATTGGAAGCTCTGCGTGCGTCACTGCCCACCAGAATGAAGCCTCATTTTTCAACTGTCAAATGGCCAACTAAATCTTCCTACGGTCATTAACCTCAAAACTCCCAAATAAATCCTCCATCTCTTTGACCTAATTCCTTGCTTCTACAAAAGTCTCGGTTCCTCGGAATGGCTTCCTTCCCATAGCATAGAAATCCCTACATATCTTGGAGAAGTTATCTGCTCGCAGAGGGGGAGGAGGAGGAACATCGGCTACAGCTGGGGAGGGGAATCTTCTTGGCCTTCAGCAGGCGTCGTTGCCTCAAGATACCTACGGAACAAAGCCGGTACCGTAATGCCCTCAGGAAGAATCGGTTTCCCAAACCTGCTGAAAAGGAAAAGAAAAAGGGATTCAAACAGAGAATCGAAAGATATTCCATATGGCTTTGGGGAATATGTTTTTCAAAATAGAGTTTTCTTTTGAAAATGCTTTCTTTTAAAACCTTTTTGAAAATAATTTTCAAAATCTTTTATCCGATATGGTAACCTTCAGCTTTGATACCAAATGTGACACCCGATGTCCGTTAATGTCACTCTTTATCAGAATACATAAAGTTTCGTGAAGCGTTATAGGTAAAAAGAAACAGAAACATTACAAGATAGATATAAAATAACAGCGAAATTTTATAACTTTATTAAACAGAAAACATCATGGTCCAAAACATAGTTAGTCATAAGTTTGAAAAATAGAAATCCCATTACGTCAACTTAAAACTTCTGTTTTGTACTAAAATCATTAGGGTGCAGTAATAAAAGAAGCATAATTCCCTATAAATATAGCCATGTCAGAGACGACAGGAAATCAAGCGGTACATCTAAGCAACTCCAAGCAGAATGAAAGATAGTCCAAATCAAGCCTAAGTATTCCCACCTTGAGAACCTAGAGGGGAAACGGAAGAGAGAGAAGTGGAAAAAAGGGTCAGACATAAAGTCTGGTGAGTCCAGTTACTTTTAGCATATAAATAAGTAAAAGCATCATAACATGCATATAAACTGGATGAGAGAGACAACAGTATCATAAGACAGGTATAATGGACTGAGCAGGATAAACAAGATAAACATGACGGAGTATATTGCGCTTCTCAAGTACTTTTCTCTGCACTAATACTAGTGTAACAAGAATAAGATGATCTCAACTAGAACAAAATGTTAGGCTTTGGTGTACTTCTAGTAATAGGTTTTACCCCCAACAAGAATAATAGGTAGCCCAACTGGAATGATAGGTGTTACACCTAACAAGAATAACAGACTCCAAACAATCAAGACAATATGTACCCTAATTACTACCCTCAATCGATCGACTCCATATCCCATAGATTCCCTGTGCTAGCCCTATGGCAGGATATATCACTTCCTAAAGTGGCAACCCGTTATTTCAGGATGTGCACAATCATATCTACTGACGTCATAACGTCTTATCTTCCTGAGAAAGCGGACCCATGCATGCACATGACTCTGATGGAATGCGCTGTCAACACCCTCACCTAAGTGACCTCTTATAATCAGCGCAGTAAGTGTGCCTCAACACTGACCTAGTTCGAAGTACTCGTTTGATACGTATATGGGTTACTGACTGAAACAGACCCATACAACAAACGATACAAGCTTCCCTCCTAGGCTTGCATCCCCACTACTAGGATTTTAATAGGTTATGCCTATCAGTTTAATAAGGCTGCAAAACCCCTACATGTAAAACAGGTTAAGTTTTTTCGGGTATATATATATATATATATATACATACATACATACATACATATATATATATAGCCCGCCCCCACAATATTAACTTAACCACTACTGATTCAAGCAAGTTCACTTCACCCCTAATCAATTTAACAGGCTCATATAACCCCCCATAGATTTAAACAGGTTAAGTATTACAGGTTAACAAGTTATCCATTTACAGCTTATTAATGGACTAGACCTCTCAGCTTAATTCTAGTACTTGTGGACGCTAGATTTGTCGGGTGGTTACAGGCATACTTCTTCCATAAGTCGGACTTAACCTCATGTCTTAGCACCGTTACGTGTACATTTATGCACTCGACCCCTCACATTAGATTGACCACTTGTGGACGCTGGATTTGCCGATAGGTTTCGGGAAGACTTCTACCACGAGTGTAATCTACCCTCGTGTCTAAGTGCAGTTACAGTTTCTTATTACTGTAAATCTTGGCATGTTCATTTTTAACTAATTTTCATGTTTATCTAAGATTATGCCCCCAAATCCCAATTTGATTCACAATACAAGTTTTTCCCCCAAATTAAAATTCAGACCAAGGTATAAATTATACCCAAATTCCAATGATGTTATAATGTAAGTTATGCCCTAAATTAATGTTCCCCACCATTTCCAATTTCGTGCGCTCGTATATTTTAGTGATAGGCCTAGGCTCGAAGGTAGTCTGGCTAAAGAGGGAGAGGAGAGAACAGGAATAAGCGCGTCACACGCTACGTTTGTTAATGTCACTCTTTAAGAGAATGCATTAAGTTTCGTGAAGCGTTATAGGTAAACATAACTAAAAATATTACAAGATATATATAAAATAACAGTGGAATTTAAAACTTTATTTAGCAGAAAACATCGTGGTTCAAAACATAGTTACATCGTGAGTCTGAAATATATAAAACCCAGTACATCAACTTGAAACTTTTGTTTTGTACAAAGACCATCAGAGTACAATAAATAAAGAAGCATAATCCACAAAAAATATCCATAGGAGAGAAGATATGAAGTCAAGCAGTACATCTAAATAGCTCCAAGTAGAATTAAAGAAGAATCCTAATTAAGCTTGAGTATTCCCATCTTATAATGGCCGGAAAATCCGTACCAATTTGAGCTGACTAATATACTACACATTCAACTCAAAGTGCACGAAAGTTCAGACCATTAATAGAAAGAAATTAGAGGATGAGATAGAAAAGATAGAACTAATAGAACAGAAGAAGAAGAACATCAGAATCAGAGTAAACACGAATCTCACAGCGGAATGAATAAATGTATTATATACATAACTTTGAATTACAAAACTCTATTGTAAATAATATACCATATATCAGAGTACAATACATCATATATCACAGTGGAAATAACTCTACATAACTAATGGTGAAGTCTCCTGCTTCGAGCTCCTCCAGTGTATCTGTAAATGCCTGAAACACTTGACTGCCCGTACAAACTTGGGCACCTAAGAGTTTAGGGAAAATAAACAAAATAAACTCTGGGTCAGTCATGGGACTGGTGTGAGCAAATTCCAATCATACTGTTTAACTTTGTAATTCCTTTTGAAACAAAAGGATAATAGTAAGACCAGCCCACACATAAACATGGACGGTTTTTACCTTACTATAACCCAAAATACTTTGATATCAAACTCCAGTGATATTATAATAATGTCTACTCAATTAAATAATCAAGTAGCAGAAGGCTTGCATTTCACGCTCCACATATATATATTATAAAATCATAAACCGCAGAGCGCTTATTGGAGATTGGATTCCAACAGACAAGGTATGGGAGCACCTTCTGATCAGTGTACTCTAGAGGGGATACACTCAGGGTTCAACAAGAACGTCTTGCAACCCGGCCACACATGACCGCTCACTCATTTAGCTTGAGTGTCGCGAATATATTGCTACCACGGTTGTAGGCCATCCAATCGTCATCCGAAGATACAGAATTGAAAAGAAGTATAAATATGAATTTTCCCTAGATCGGTGACAATACACCCTGCTTGGGATGACCCAACTAGCCATGCTGCCTAGCCCAACTTTTGTTACTTCCTGGTTGTGAGGCTAGAGGCTACGTCTATTTTCAGAACATCTGATCACCATTCACTTTGAATGCCACATCGTCAAATCCGTAATCACATATTGATTACACAAATGCACACTGGGTGTAGAATAAAGAAAAGTTACCTTCTCCTCACCAACTTGGTATATTCGTAAAAATCAACGGTGTGACCGTTGAAAATACTCTGTCAGACACTCGTCCATACAAGTTGTCCTGGGACTGGACAAACATAAAACACCATTCTGGAACTGGACGACCCTTGCATTTCACTTCGCCTTCAATTGTCTTCAGCATAATATAATTCGCAGCGCTTATGCCTATACGGAGCGGTTCCCGGATAATATATCCAACCGGTCTCTCCGCATTGACAACGATGGTCAAAACACTACGATAGTCGATTATTTAACCATCGAAATAAAAACAACATTCATTCAATGTACAACTAACATCACACAATCACGGCCCTTTTAATTTAACATTCGACTTTATTATTCGAATTCCCATATTTCTTTTGCCAGATATTTCTCAAATCCTCGTTTTAACCTTTTTCACACTTCTTAGAAAAACATCCCCAGTTATTATAATTCTTATTTTCCCACGTTCCAGAAAATATACGTTATCAACATTTGATCCATTATTTTCACATTCTTTATTTATATACTTGGATGATCTACCCTATTTACATTGGAAAATATTTCCAACTTCATTTCAACCTTTTAATCGGCCTCACATTCACTTTTAAAACATTATTCACTTTGAAATGTGAATACCACCCCTTATTATAGAAATCCGAATACCTTTATCATATAATTCTTTATTCACGTAATACTTCCCTTATCTTGTTTACCGAAATCTTTTCATACTTTTATATTCCTATTCCACTTTATAAACTCTATTTCTAAGTCGATTTCTTATCAAATAAATATCAAGTTTATAGCTAAATACTAAACCCTATCCTATTAACATTTATTTGTTTAAAACTAAATGTTAATTATCCTATCAAATTATAATTCCTAAAATAATTTACTTTAATACATTCTTCGTCGAATTATAGTTCCTAATGGTTTAATTCTAATTACATTTCGAACATCGAAATGCTGCCATCGCTTTCTAACACGATTCTCCAATTTCTCTTTCTAAACTTATCCTTAGATTTTCTTTGGACAAACACCGTTACCTATTATTTTTAGAATAAGTGGATTTCAAATCAAAACTGTTTCATTTCCTAGGAAATGCTGCTATATATAAAAATCACGCTTAAGTTTGATTAACAGCGTTAATTTATCGCTATAGTAAAAACTTACAATACGCTGTAATATTCTCTTAATAACTAATCTCAACATTTCATTTACACTTACCTTATCAACAGCGTTATTTTATCGTTATAGTTCAAACTCGTCATACGCTGTAATATTCTCCTTTATAACTAATCTTGATATAACAGTCACGCTTTAGCCTAATCAATAGCATTTGTTTAATCGCTATAATTCTAAGACTTGCATACGCTGCCATATTCCTTTATACAAATTTTGACATCTCTTTGTGCTACAAACTGATATCGTTCCTCGATAATAGTGAAGCCGTTCAAGTTGGGGTATTCTATTTACCTCTCAGACCTTGATCGACAACGTTCTTACCTTAGAACAGTTATAAGTCTGTATTCTAATTCCTTATTACTTATAATATTTATCAAATCGTATTTCCTTGTTTTATTTTGGAATATGGTTCTATAACACCATACTCATATTTTGATCTCTTCGTTGTTTATGATATTTTATTTTAAGCATTAACTCTTCGCTTTAACTTCATTCCACTGTTCTATTTATAACTTCTTTACAAGGACCCATTTAATCTAATAACCATTTTTCAATTAAACAGTTGATTAAAATCAACTTCATTCCATCAGTAAATTCGTTAACTGACTTTAGTTATTTCTTACCATTAGATTAATATATTTAATCTAATAATATTTCTAAATTATTTGTCTTAAAATAAATTATCCAAATATTTAATCGTGGGATAATTTCTACTTTATAAACTTATTTAAATGTCAACAATCGTTTTTATTTACTTTATAAAAACGAACTCTAAATACTGGTTTATAATAGAACTTCTATTAAAATTTAAAACTTCGCTTTAATTATAAAAATATAATTTTTTATAATTAACTTCGTCGATTTGCCCGACGGCCAATCAACTTCTTAACAAAACGATGGATTTTTACGGTCGACTGTTACCACTTTCTAAATTGATATCGTTTATTTATTAAATCAAACAAATGTTGAATTCCCATTCAACATCAACATTCATATGGGGTTTTACTGTCATTTGGGTTCAAACAGTGCATACATATAAAAAAACAGTGCACATAAATACTGAGGAATCCGGTTGGATTCCTCCAACCGGTTTCTCGCATCCACAGATGTTAATCAAACAATTATCACTAACTCTGTACTAGAGTCTAATTGATGGGATCAGTGTCCAATCGATGATGATATATAATATTCAACGAAATGAATTGTAATCTAACTAATCGACCATCACACATCATTCAAACAACATTGAAATATATTAAAATATTTTAAAATAGATCAGAGTTAGTGATTTTACTCACCTCTGCGCGTTAACCGTTAAATAAAGATTTGCATTGGTACATCGGATCTGACGTTATAATTTCCAACGAGCTTCCAATGGTTTGTAACCAGTTCCAATCCACTCGGTTGCCTTCATCCCTTTAGTACCAACGCATTTTGCATTGATCCTCATGTTCTTGTTATCTTCTCTTCACCATAATCACACACGAGACCAAAGGTGTACTCCTCTTAAACTCCACCTTTTCCGTGCACTTTGATGATTTCCGTCCACTGAAAACAATCCCAAACTACAGTCCCCCACTATGGCATTCAACAGAACACTTCACCTCATCACGTGAAATATCATTCCCCTTATTTTCCAACCTATATATATATGTTATATATATAGTATTTCATGCCTTTCAATCCATCCTTTACCACTGCTATTCTCTCAATTCACATACTTCATGGGGACAACCACTGAACTAAGAAACCCCAAAAACTCCTCACTTAAAACCCATGACAGACATACTCGGCTTGCACGCACTACTCCAATATTAATGATTCTACCGTATGCTCCTTTCTCAGACTAAATCGCAACAGCATACTCCTCACAACTTCCCACTGTGCACCGCTTTTTGACCAGACTTCCCACTCACACCCTTACTTCTTTTCTCCCATGCACAGCATAAACTCCTCCTTCACGTCCCTTGCACCATCTCTCCCTTCCTCACGTGACTCAGGCCCCATCTTCTTTCTTCTTGACACAACTCCTTCCCCAAACGTCGATTCCAGTATACTTGCCAAACCCGAAAGTTCTCATCACCATCCCCATGAATTCAATTGTACAGCTCCCCTTCTTCTATTCTGCTATGAAGTACTGTCCCATGCACCATTCATGTTTGCATGCGTGCAACAGTAAGAGTTTACCAACCCACATCATGCCTCATGCAACCCTACCCCTCACGCTAATGACCCAACTCGAATATAAGCCTCAGCCTTTCCGCAGATCTGAACTTTAGCGTGCACCCAGATTTTTCTTCATCAATCATAAGGTTTATTTTAGTTTTCTCGGGGTGTTTTTTTTGTTTTCCTCAAATGAAGAAGGCGTGATATATATATATATATATAAGAAAAGAAGCTTAAGCATTAAGCTATAGGAGTATGGTGGCTTAGGGTAGTTGTAGTTTATATTTCCAAAAAAAAAGTATGGCATATGCAGTAGGACTAGAGTAGCTTATACGTGTATATTTTATATTGGTTTCGCTTAAGGGCTAAGCTAGGTTATTATATATATATTTCTGGAATTTCTTCTATATGAAGTATTAGGTTATGATAAATTAGGGTAGCATAGCATGAGCACGTTTTCAGCTAGGTAGGTTTGTTTTAAATTTCTAGACATGTGAAATCTGCAGAACCCTTTATAATATAATAATGTAACATGTACTAAAACGCTTGATCAAAACAAGGAGCTTACCTTAGCCATGTGTTTTAGGGACGTGGGTGTTAAACTATTAGGGTATGGTGAACGCTATAATTAGGGTATGGAGCAGTAAAGTGGTACTTATCTAGTCTCCTAGGGGTATGGTGTTTCATTTACTATGAAAAGAAATATTAGGTTGGAGGCTTTTAGTTATAAATTCTGTTCATGCACGGACAGAAGTAAGAGTACAATCGTGCTCCACGAGGTGTTACGATCCCAAAAATGTAATAATACCGGTAGATTAACTCAAATTGTGAAACCCCGAAATATCGATATAGGGTGCGAAATACTCCAAATAAAAAGTTGCATATTTAATTAATTAAAATTTTCAGTAAAATTCTAAAAATTAAATTGTCGCTGCGCCTCAAAAGAGCCTTGTCCAGATTTGCAACCGATATCCAGTTATATCAAAAAATCTGTTACGGTCGATATACGCTTTCATAGCGACTTTTCGAATATTTGATTTGGACATATCTTTCAATCTATACGACGAAATTTCCATTTTCCACTTCCATTGGAAAAATACAATTTAACAGATTCCAACGTTTCTGGTTTCGAGGAAATCCGATTTAAAATGAATCATGTACACTCAACTGAAGTTTAAAACGTTAAGTTACGAACTGCAGCGTCGTTATGAGTTCGAATATATTAAATATATATTTTTCTACGTTTAACTTCGTTTTAATTAATATATAAATCCCCTTATATTACAAATCCAATATTTAAACTAATTTAAATATTCAAATACAAACCGACGAAAATGCGGGACGTTACACATCTTGAGAACCGGCGGGAGGGGGAAACGGAAGAGAAAGAAGAGGAAATAAAATGATTCAAACATAAAGTCTAGCGAGTCCAACTAATTTTAGCATATAAATAAATAAAAGCATCATGACAGGCATATAAGTCGGAGATAGATAACAACGTCATATGGCAGGTATAACAAGGTAAATAGGATAAACAGAACATGCATTATGCTTCTCTAATACTTTTCTCTACACCATTACTAGTACAACAACAAGAAGATGATCCCCAACAAGTACTAGATGGTAGACATAGGCGTACTTCTAGTGAGAGGTTTTACCCCATACAATAACAAGTAGCCCAACTGAACTAACCAGTGTTACCACTAAGGATAATAACCGACCCCTAAACAAGCGAGATTAGATGTGCCCTAATTACCACCCCAATCGATCGGCTCCCTAACTCCGTAGATACCCTATGCTGGCTAGGACGTATCACTTCCTAAAGTGGAAACCCTTTGTTTACAGGATGTTCACAACCATACGTACTGATGCCACAACGTCTTATTTTCCTGGACAGGCGGACCCATGCACGCACATGAGCCCAATGGAACGCGCCGTCGAACACCTTTCCCCGAGTGACCTCGTATAATTAGCTTATTAAGCATGCCCCTACTCCGACCTAGTTCGGAGTACTCGTTTGGTACATATATGGGTTACTGACTGAAACGGACCCCACACACAAGATGATACAAGCTCCCTCTAGGCTTGCATCCCCACCACTAGGATTTCAGTGGGTTATGCCTTCCAGTGTAAAAAGATTGCATAACCCCACAGGTTAAGTTTGTGGGCCTATATATAAATATTACCCACCGCCCCAAGATTTTACTTAACCTTCCCACTGATCCAAGCAAGTTTACTTAACCCCTATTCAAGTTAGCATGTTCAAGTAATCCCTATGGATTCAAACAGGTTAAGTATAACAAGTTCATTACCATTTCTTCATTTATGCTTATAATGTGCTAGACCTCCCATATTAAGTCTACCACTTGTGGATGTTGGATTTGTCAGTTCGGTCCAAGCAGACTTCTTCCACAAGTCAAACTTAACCTCGTGTCTTAGCACCGCTACGTGTTTATGCACTTACACCCCTCACATTAGATTTACCACTTGTGGATGTTGGATATGCCGGTTAGATCTGGGCAGGCTTCTACCATAAGTGTAATCTAACCTCGTGTCTAAGCGCGGTCACTGTTTCCAATTACTGTAAATCAAGGCATTTTCATTATTTAACAGTTATTCCTATTTCATTATAGGTTTTCATGCCCCTTTTCAAGTCATATTCATCATATACCATATGCCCTAAATTTAGATTTTTAATCACAATTTGGTTTATGGCCCGAATCCATATTCATGTTTTCAATTCAAGTTATGTCCCAAATTTCCCAATACAAGTTATGCCCTAATTTTAAAGTTTCCCTTCGTTCCCAATTTCATGCTTTCGCATATTTCAACGGTAAGCCAAGGCTCGAAGGTAGCCTGGCTATAAAATAAAAAGGGAAAATAAGAAGGGAAGAGAACAGAATAAGCATAATAACTATATAGACATATGATGGCAGGAATAGGCATAGCAACAGAATAAGCATACAGTGACAAAATTGGGCATAATAACAAGATAGGCATGTAAGAACTGTCTGATGAACATGCGATATTAGGCATAGTGACATGATTAAGCAAACTAACATAACAGGGATGTCACAAAAAGGCATATAGGTATAAACCAATAGATCAGGTGTACTAGTAGTGGAAGATATGATTTGATAAATAGGCATAGGCTTAGATCCAATTCATAAACATGTCAAGATTAACTTTTAAATGTTTAGATCTAAAAATAACATAGACTCACTGTGATTGGATCTAAGAAACAGAAGAATCATAGCAGATTTTGTAGCACAGAACTCTAAATTCGTATAACTTGTTGTTAAAGAGGAAGAAGGCTAGATCAGATTGAGTTGGGGTAGCACCTTGTCGTTGCCATTGATTCAGATGAATAAAACAATGGGTTTAAGGTCCTGTTTATAGCATAGGGTCTATGAACCTAGCCAAGAATTCAGTCCACATATGAAAGAATTAATCTGGTTAAGATATGGGGGGTGTCGACACCCCTGTTGTGGTGTCGACCTATGGGTCGACACTCATTGGGTGGGGTGACCCCCAATGGTCCGAACTCCTGCCAAAGCCCACGTCTTTTGATTTTGAATTATTTTGAATTTCTAGAATGATTTTGAGTTGTTTTGTATATATATAATTCTTTTATGCATGTAAAAACTTCAAACCTTAATATCTTCTTCATACGATGTCCGTTTTACGCGAACCAAGTGTCTATCTTAAGAAGAATTCTGAGATGAACGGAGTAGCGCAGTCCGTTTTGCGTAATTCTCAATATTTAATTAAGTATTCTTTAATTTATCATTATAATGTGTTATAAAATTATGGGGTGTTACATTCTCCCCTAGTTAAAGGATTTCGTCCCAGAAATCTCTAAGTTAAGAAGAATGTATATCCTAACATCCGTTATCCACATACTCATCCATCAATCATAGGCATCCATTATCCTTAAAGACTTATAATGCTTATACGAACATATGCAAAGGTGACTGTATATGTCCCTATACTAATGCGAAAGACCAGGCGGTCCACTGATTCAGTCGACCTCCTTAATGCAATGTATGTTAGTGCCATGAATCCAACATGAATGCAAATAATCCTATTATAACATGTAAGTCTACATGTGTGCGCAGTTATTCATCCAAATGCAATATCCATATGATGATACACCCATTTTCATCCACTAAAGAAGAAAAATGCGCACACATCAATATGCAGTACAAGAGTGACTGAGCCGATCTAGTGCCTAATGTGTGTGTATATGCGTCCACGAGCAACCACTAGCAAACACTTGCATCCACTTGCATCCATCAAACATAACATGTCTCAAACACATGTTTACATTCATGGGATTCCTACCTAAAAGTGGAAGATTCGATCAATAGGATATACTTAAATGATAGAAACAAGCATGAATAAATGCTTTGGAAAGGAAGTTAAGAACATACCCTTGAAAATAAAAGGATATAACATTCGAATCTTGTCTTTAGTCTCCCAACTTGCATCCTCTTGGTTATCTCCCCATCGAGCTTTCATCAACTTGACTTCTCGGTTGCGTAGCTTCTTAACTTTTGATCCAAGAATACGAGTAGGAACTCATCTAACTATCGCCTCCTGTTCTACCTCTACTTCCTCAAGCATACTCGGCTCAACTACTTCTATGGTATCATGCAAGCACTTCCGTAAATGCGAAACATGGTAAACATCATAAACGCTGGACAGTCTCCTTGGTAGTTGTACAGTATAGGCCATTTGGCCAATCCTTTCTGTTATGGGAAAGGGCCCTACAAATCTTGGTTCCAATTTCCCTACAGATCCAAAGCGAACCGCATTCCTCAAAGGTGATATCTTAATGAAAACCATGTCTCCCACCTCAAACTCAATGTCAGTCCTTCTCTTATCTGCGTAGGATTACTACCTGTCCTGAGTTGTCTTCATTCGCTTTCTGGGAGTGTAACACCCCATCTCCGCTAGGGTCACTCACAAAGGGAATGCACTAGTTTTGGTGGAGCATTATCTAGGTAAACATGCACAGAGATATCACAAGACAGAACATAAATAAAGTAGCGGTGGAAATTAAAAACCAAATCTCATTACTTTCAAGAAAAGAGTCAAAACCTTATATATCCAAAGTACAAATTGTCATTATTCCATTACATCAAGTTCTAGATAAAGAAGCATAAACTTAAAATAACAAAAGTAAATTATTCCCCAAAAATAACAGAAGTGCAGCTATAGCATAGCTCAAGACCAACCCGTACATGAGCTGACGGAAAGCAAGATAAATCTAAGCTAAGAGCTAGCGTTTCCTCCCTGAGAACCTTGGGGGGGGGGGGGACGAAAGAAAAAGGGGCAGTCATAAAGACAAGTAAGCCCTAGTGACTTTCAGCATAAAAACTAGTAAAAGTAACATGACATGTGAAAACTGGAATTAAACATAAGGATGATAACAGGACTGGTATGATAACTAAGACAACAAGATAAGTCAAGTCTAGCATCGCATATTCAAGATTCGCTGCACCAACTGTACTAGTATTCTAACCCATGTCAAGTATTAACCATGAAATGATCCCTTGGCCCAATATCATGAAATGACCCATTACGGGGTCCTACAGTACGATCTACTAATCGATCGGCTCCCTACAAGTTCTATCTCGTCATGTGTCTGTGTCACACGGCCAATCAAGAAATATAGTCATCTGTGCTAGGTCCACCATAGGGTGTATCAAGTCCCATGGTGCCAACCATAAACATGAATCAAGCACACACAGTGTAAACCTACGGGTACCCAATGCCTGCTTTTTCAACTCCGGACTACGTGCATGACCATAGTCTGCCTGAACCTACAATGGCGCACCTACTCAGCCGTCGTTCTAGTCGCTTACAATCAGCCCAGTAATCGTGCCCCACCCTACCTAGTCCCAGAGTATCGTGATACATCTAAGTGGGTTACTGCTGAAAAGGACCGCGTAATTAGGGTTTCTAATGGGTTAAGTGTTATCATTCAAATTCGTGACTTAACCCTACGAAATCATGTATCAAGTTAGTTAAGTGTGTTCAAGCGGTTCATGACTTAACCCTATCAAATAATCGTGTCAAATTGGTTAAGTATATTCAAGTGGTTCATGAGTTAACCCTATCATGTGGCATTAATTCATTAATGCAACCCAACCTCTCAAATTAGACTAGTTTGTTGTGGTCACTGGATTTGCCGAGAGGTTCCGGGCAGATTTACACCACAACATAGTCTAACCTTGGGTTTTACGTGCGATATGACCAACTACCCACATAGGATCCTATTGTTTGCAGTCACTGGATTCGCCGGGCGGTGCAAGGCTGATTTACACTGCAAACTCAACCCAACCTCGAGTTGGCCATTTTCAAATTCATTCTAGCATCATGTCCATGTTCAAGTTTTCATGTCAAGTTCATGTCTATATCCAGGTTCAAGTTATAAAGATGTTCATGTTTCAAGTTCATAGTAAATTCAGGTTTTGCCTAATCTACCCAACCGCATTCCCATCGCACGTAAACTCGAATCGATACAAACAAATCTAATTAGGGAATAACATAGAAAGAACTGGCATAAGGTGGCAAAAGTGATTACAAGTCAAGCATGGTACAACTTGAGATAAATGATTACAACAATACTAGCATATGGAATAATGGTCTCAAATATCAAAATCTAGCAAAATAGGGTGATAGTCATGGTAACAGTTGACATAAGATAATAACCCCAAACTTGTGAATAACAACTGTTTCAACATCACAGGCATAAATGTTATGGACATTAAGGGTTTTAGATCTACAACATGTATAGGCCCAAATCAATTTCATGCAAATATTCCTACAAGTCAAGATTCATGATGAATAGACCCAAGGTGAACAAATAGTAGATCCAAAATAATAGATCCAAAATGAACAATGATAGATCCAAGATATACAATGATAGATCTAAGATAATTATCATACTTAGGTTCAATCTCGATTTACAACATTTCCATATTAAGTTTAAAGTTTAGATCTAAAAGTAACTGGGGCTTACAGATGGGGTTAGAGAATTAGAAAACAAAGAGGTGATGTTGAATCTCGAGTCTAACAGAAATCCCCCAAACAGCAATACTCTACACGTAGCCTTGTTGGAGAAGAAGCAATCCCTTTTCTCTAACTTTTCAACCAGAGTTTTAGCAACATAAGGTCAGAGAGAATTTGTGTAGAGAGACTAGAGTTAGGTTGTTTATATAGGGTCTGGCCAACGAATTTAGACAGAAATCGGAGTAGAAACATCAGAGTGAATTCTGACACAAAAATGGGCTCGGCAACCAGGTCGACACCCAGGTCGACTCTATGGTCGACCTGGTCCTGGGCAGGTCGACACTATGGTCGACCCCCAGGTCGACCTGGTCCTGGGCGGGAATTTCCCACCCATTCCGTTCTGGGGTTTGAATTTGAATTCTGAGCTGTTCTGAACTTGAAAATTTCTCAAAACTTCGAAGGGTCATAACTTGGTCATACAGACTCCGATTTTCGAAAACTCGGACTCTTTTCCAAGCAGAGTTTCGAGACGAACGTAATGGTGTAACCCGTTGCCCTTGATTCTTATCTTGAAAATTAATTCTGTCTTGATTTATGGTTATAATACGTTATTAAAGTACGGGTTGTTACATTCTCCCCTCCTTAAAGGATTTCGTCCCCGAAATCTCAAAGTTAGAAGGAATATATCCTACCATCCAATCATCCATCTACTCAAAACATCATGCACAGGCAACCATTTCCCTTAAAAGATTTCTAGTGTTGTATGAACATATGCGGAATGTGTGTGTATATGTACTTATCTAATGCAAAAGATCAGGCGGTTACTGATTCAGTAAACCTCCTTAATGCGAGATATGTTAGTGTAATGAGTCCAACATGTATGCAAATTCCTAACATAATTTATAATCTCTACATGAGTGCACATAACATTCATTCACATCCAAGTGATAGCATAACAAGTTTCATCCATTTACAAGTATAAGCATTCATGCATATGCAACATGGAAATGTGACTGAGCCGATCTAGTGCCTAATGTGTGTCATGCATCCACTAGCAACCACTTGCAAACATCAACCATAACATGTTTCAATCACATTTTACATCCACATGGTTCTACCTAAGGTTCTCAAGATAACATCGAGAAGATAACAAGGCAAACATAGGTAGTAAAAGCATGATACGAAAGGTTTTCAAGTTTTTAGGAAAAGAGATCGAGAATGTACCCTAAAAAAGAAATGGGTAAAGCGCGCGTGTCTTCTCTTCGGTTTCCCAAGTTGCGTCTTCTTGGGCTTCACTCCACTGTACTTTAACTAGCTTGACTTCTCGATTCCTAAGCTTCTTGATCTCCGTTCCTGAGATACGAATCGGAACCCGCCTCAATGTTGCTTCTTTTTCCACTTCTACGCCTTCAAGGATGCTTGGCTCAACCACTTCGGCCGAATTATGTAAGCACTTTCGGAGATGCGAGACGTGAAAGACATTGTGTGCTCCGGTCAGCTTCTCGGGTAAGTCTACCTTATAGGCCATCTGCCCAATCCTCTCAGTGATAGGGAACGGTCCTACGAACCTTGGTGCTAGCTTTCCACCCGCTCCAAAACGAACCACATTGCGTAAAGAATTTTTTTTTATAAAGACCATATCTCCGACTTTGAACTCTTGGTCTATCCTTCTCTTGTCCGCATAAGATTTCTGTCTATCTTGGTCCGTTTTCATCCGTCTTCGTATTAACTCAATCTTCTCATAAGTGTCCCTTATCATGTCGGGCCCAAGTATAAGCCTGTCTGTCGTCTCCCACCAACAAGTTGGTGAATTGCACAGTCTTCCATACAAGGCTTCGAACGGTGCCATTCCTATGCTAGCTTGGTAGCTATTACTATATGCAAACTCCACGAGAGGGAGATGGTCTTCCCAAGTACCACCAAAATCAAGAATGCATAGTCTCAAGAGATGCTCTAGTACCCTATTTACCCTTTCGGTTTGACCATCCGTCTGCGGGTGATAGGCCGTGCTTAAACTCAGTCGCGTACCCATTGCTTCTTGCAGACTATTCCAAAACTGGCTAGTGAAAATCGGGTCACGATCACTAACTATACTAGAAGGAACCCCGTGCAACCGTACTATCTCTTGAAGGTAAATAGACGCTAGCCATGATGCGGTCCTCTTGCTTTTCACCGGAATGAAGTGAGCACTTTTCGTGAGTCTATCAACTATGACCCATATGCTAGTATTTCCCTTCCTTGACTTAGGCAGTCCATCCACGAAATCCATCGAGATACTCTCCCATTTCCATTGCGGAACCTCCAAAGGATGTAATAGCCCACCGGGCTTCTTCGACTCGGCCTTTACTTGTTGGTACACCATGCACTTCGAAACAAACTCTGCCACGTCCTTTTTCATTCCAGGCCAAAAGAAATTGCGTTTCATAACCCTGTACATCTTATCCCCTCCGGGATGTATGGTCATCTTCGAGTGATGCGCCTCCTCGAGGACTTTCCTTACTAAGTCTCCCACTTGTGGGACACATAGCCTTCCATCACGCCTTAGCCATCCCTTGTCATCTATGGCATACCTACCGAGGTGAATTGACATCTCACCAGTAATCAGCTTGTCCATGATTTCGACTATCTGTGGGTCTTCCTTCTCTGAAGTCCCTACTTGATCTAGGAGTATAGGTCTTAACTCAAGAGATGCTAGCGTAGCAGCCAATGACTCAACAGCAGGTGTAAAATCAAAGGTTGCTATAAACTCAAGGCTTTTCCTTTCAACAAACAAGGGGCTCAAAGTCAACTTTTTTCTACTTAGCGTGTCCGCCACCACGTTACCCTTGCCAGGGGTATAAGCTATATCGAAGTCATATGATGCCAAGAATTCCATCCACCTCTGCTGCCTTAGATTCAAATCTTTTTGCGAAAAGAGGTACTTAAGTGATTTATGATCAATGTACAGCTCGAACTTTTCACCTAGAAGATAGTGGCGCCATGATTTAAGTGCAAAAACGATCGCTGCCAACTCCAAGTCATGTGTGGGATAGTTCTTCTCATGAACTTTAAGTTGTCTGCCCCCGTAGCATATCACTCTTCCATCTTGCATTAGGACAGCGCCTAATCCCGTGCCGCACGCATCTATGTACACCGTAAACATCTTGCCTCCATCGGGCAATGCCAAAACTGGAGCTGTGGTGAGGGCTTTCTTGAGTCTCTGAAAAGCAATCTCACCTTCTATGTCCCACGCAAATGCTAGGTTTTTCTTCGTTAACCTAGTAAGAGGGGCTGAAATCTTAGCGAAGTCCTTAATGAACTTCCTATAATAGCCTGCCAAACCAAGAAAGCTTCTCATCTCCGTTGCGTTCTTAGGAATTTTCCAGTCTTGCACCGCAACTACCTTCGCGGGGTCCACAGCTATACCTTGCTTAGAAACTACATGTCCAAGAAACCGAACTTCCTTTCTCCAAAAATGGCATTTGGAGAACTTAGCCTTTAACTGGTGTGCTCTAAGCGTATCCATAACTTCCTTGAGATGCCTAGCATGCTCTTCTTCATCTTTTGAGAAGATCAAAATATCGTCCACAAAAACCACCACAAACTTGTTAAGGAACTCCCGAAACACCCTACTCAAAGTACGCGGGTGCATTCGTTAACCCAAACGACATGACGAGCCATTCGAAGAACCCATCTGGAGTCCTAAACGCAGTTTTTTCAATGCTATCCTCAGCCACTCTAAGCTGATGGAATCCTGTGGCCAGATCGAGTTGAGAGAAAACAGATGCTCCCATAAGCTGGTCAAACAAATCGTCGATTCTTGGAAGTGGGTTCCTATTCTTCTTCATCAGCTTGTTTAACTCACGATAATCTACGCACAGACGAAGCGAACCATCCGCCTTAGTAGCGAATACCACCGAAGCACCCAATTCAGAAATGCTTCGTCTTATGAAATTTTTCTCAAGAAACCCCTTAACTGGTTTACTAAGCTCTCTTCTTTCTCGTGGGGCCATGTGCCTAACAGACAATGAAACTGGCTTGGCATTATCAACAAGATAAATTCGGAAGTCTATCTCGCAATTAGGGGGTAACCCCTTCACCTCATCAAAAGACATCTAGATATTCTCGGACCACTCTTACAGATTGCAAATTGTCGATGGATGAGTCAAGGGACTCTAGATAACACAACATGACCGGACCCTTCGGGTTACAAGAAATTTCAAGGGTATTACTAAGGCGAGTCATGAGCCTCACTGCCCTTCGTTCACAATCAAGAATGGCTCCATAATTGGACAACCAATCCATAACTAGGATCAAACCGTATCCTATAAATCCGAGAACATAAGCATTACACGTGAATTCTACGCTTAAGATAGAAATCCTCAAATCCACACAAATCATAGATAAATGAGCGGAGCCCCCAATTGGATTTGAAAAACTAACGGGATCCTCAACTAGACTAGTACTTATGTGCAGATTTTCAACAATATCAGAAGAAATAAAGTATGTGATGCGTCAGAGTCAAATAAGGTTCGAATAGGAGATTCGGAAATGTAAACAAGGCTTTCTACAGAAATATTACTACCTCGGTCAAGAGCTGGAGTGGTGTTGAGAGCATGCAACTGCCCTCCAGAAGGTCCTGCTCACTGGGTCTTCCCTTTCCCTTGTCCTTGCTTCTTAAGGCAATCCTTACTGAAGTGTCCAGTATCTCCCCAATGAAAGCATTCACCCAACTTTCTCTTCTTCCTTCTACAGTCTTTAGCTAGATGTCCCATAATACCACAAAAGTTGCACTTCCTTGTCTCACGTGGTTTGTTAGCATTGTTGTTGTTGTTCTTGTTATTCTTGTTATTCTTGTTGTCTCCCTTATTGAAGTCAACCTTCTTATTCTGAGTCTCATTAAGCTTAACCTCCTTCTTTCTATTCTTGTCTTCCTCATGAAGTAGGGCCATATCCACCAAGCTTTCAAAGGTCGCCCCCATGGGTGTATGAGTTATGGCCAAACTGCGTAGTGGCTCGTTCAATCCTCGAGCAAAGGGTACAGCCTTCTTTTGGGCCGTATTGACCAAGTCCAAACCGAACCGAGCAAGATGATTGAACCTAATCACGTACTCCCTAACAGACATGTCCCCTTGTTTGAGTGCTAGGAACCTCTCCATATGAAGTTCTCTTCTGCTGACGATAAGAATTTAAGCCCAAACCTCTCTCTAAAGTCTGCCCAAGTCTCAACTGGCCTGGTAGTGTTGGTGACTTTCCACCAAAATGCAGCTTCCTCTTTCAACAACCATGCTGCCAACTGAACTTTCCTATGATCCTCCACATCGAAGATAATAAACAAGTCTTCAGTCTCCTTTAGCCAATTTCGTGCCTCAACGAAGGTTTCAGTTCGAATGAAGTTCTTGCTGCCCATTGCTTTAAAGTCTTTGCATGTTTTGGCGAAGGCGGTACCAGGAGGAGGAGGAACCGCGGCCACTAGGGGAGGAGAGGGATGTCTGCCGGGCCCACGCTGTTGGCCCTAGCTTATAAGTACCTTCGGAACCATCCAGGTACAGGTACTCCCTCAGGAAGTTTAAGGTAAGACATGCTGAAAAACGAAAAGAAAAAGATTCAAACGAGGAAACAAAGGAAAGTGCTAATGGCTTTTGGGGAATAGCCTTTTCTTAAAAATAAAACTTTTCTTGAAAAATGCTTCTTTATAAATGGTTTTGAAAATAGTTTCAGAAGGTTTTTGAAACTTTTGCCCAGTCTGGTAACCTTCTGCTCTGATACCAAATGTAACACCCCACCTCCGCTAGTGTCACTCACAAAGGGAATGCACTAGTTTTGGTGGAGCATTATCTTGGTAAACATGCACAGAGATATCTTAAGACAGAACATAAATAAAGCAGCGGTAGAAATTAAAAACCAAATCTCATTACTATCAAGAAAAGAGTCAAAACCTTATATATCCAAAGTACAAATTGTCATTATTCCATTACATTGTTCTAGATAAAGAAGCATAAACTTAAAATAACAAAAGTAAATTATTCCCCAAAAACAGCAGAAGTGCAGTCATAGCATAGCTCAAGACCAAACCGTACATGAGATGACAGAAAGCAAGCTAAATCCAAGTTAAGAGCTAGCATTTCCTCCCTGAGAACCTGGGGGGGGACGAAAGAAAAAGGGTCAGTCATAAAGACTGGTAAGCCCTAGTGACTTTCAGCAGAAAAACTAGTAAAAGTAACGTGACATGTGAAAATTGGAATTCCATCAGGACAAGAATGATAACAAGATAAGTCAAGTCTAGCATCACATATTCAAGATTCGCTACTCCAACTGTACTAGTATTCTAACCCATGTCAAGTATTAACCATGAAATGATCCCTTGGCCCAATATCATGAAATGACCCATTATGGGGTCTACAGTACGATCTACAAATCGATCAGCTCCCTACAAGTTCTAGCTCGTCATATGTCTGTGTCATACGGCCCAATCACGAAATGTAGTCACCTGTGCTAGGTCCACCATAGGGTGTATCAAGTCCTATGGTGCCAACCACCGACACGAATCAAGCACGCACAGTGTAAACCTATGGGTGCTCAATGCCTTCTTTTTTAACTCCGGACTACGTGCACGACCATAGTCCGCCTGAACCTACAATGGTGCACCTACTCAGCCATCGTTCTAGTCTCTTACAATCAGCCCAGTAATCGTGCCCCACCCTGCCTAGTCCCAGGGTAATGTGATACATCTAAGTGGGTTACTGCTGAAAAGGACCGCATAACTAGGGTTTCTAATGGGTTAAGTGTTGTCATTCAAATTCGTAACTTAACCCTACCAAATCATGTATCAAGTTGGTTAAGTGTGTTCAAGCGGTTCATGACTTAACCCTATCAAATCATCGTGTCAAATTGGTTAAGTATATTCAAGTGGTTCATGACTTAACCCTATCATGTGGCATTAATTCATTAATGCACCCCAACCTCTCACATTAGACTAGTTTGTTGTGGTCACCGGATTTTTCGGGCTGTTCCGGGCAGATTTACACCACAACATAGTCTAACCTTGGGTTTTACGTGCGATATGACCAACGACCCACATTAGATCCTATTGTTTGCAGTCACTGGATTCACTGGGTGGTTCCGGGCAGATTTACACTGCAAACTCAACCCAACCTCGAGTTGGCCATTTTCAAATTCATTCTAGCGTCATGTCCATGTTCAAGTTTTCATGTCAAGTTCATGTCCATATCCAGGTTCAAGTTATAAAAATGTTCATGTTTCAAGTTCATAGTAAATTCAGGTTTTGCCTAATCTACCCAACCGCATTCCCATCGCACGTAAACTCGAATCGATACAAACAAATCTAATTAGGGAATAACATAGAAAGAACTGGCATAAGGTAGAAAAAGTGATTACAAGTCAAGCATGGTATAACTTGAGATAAATGATTACAACAATACCGGCATATGGAAAAGTGGTCTCAAATATCAAAATCTAGCAAAATAGGGTGATAGTCATGGTAACAGTTGACATAAGATAATAACCCCAAACTTGTGAATAACAACTGTTTCAACATCACAGGCATGAATATTATGGACATTTAGGGTTTTAGATCTACAACATGTATAGGCCCAAATCAATTTCATGCAAATATTCCTACAAGTCAAGATTCAAGATGAAAAGATCCAAGGTGAACAAATAGTAGATCAAAAATAATAGATCCAAAATGAACAATGATAGATCCAAGATATACAATGATAGATCCAAGATAATTATCATACTTAGGTTCAATCTCGATTTACAACATGTCCATATTAAGTTTAAAGTTTAGATCTAAAAGTAATTGGGGCTTACAGATCGTGGTTAGAGAAGTAGAAAACAAAGAGGCGATGTTGAATCTCGAGTCTAACAGAAATCCCCCAAGTAGCAATACTCTACACGTAGCCTTGTTGGAGAAGAAGCAATCCCTTTTCTCTAACTTTTCAACCAGAGTTTTAGCAGCATAAGGTCAGAGAGAATTTGTGTAGAGAGACTAGAGTTAGGGGCTATTTATATAGGGTCTGGCCAACGAATTTAGACAGAAATCGGAGTAGAAACATCAGAGTGAATTCTGACTCAAAAATGGGCTCGGCAACTAGGTCGACACCCAGGTTGAATCTATGGTCGACCTGGTCCTGGGCAGGTCGACACTATGGTCGACCCCCAAGTCGAACTGGTCCTGGGCGGGAAATTTCCCACCCAGTCCGTTCTGGGGTTTGAATTCGAATTCTGAGCTGTTCTGAACTTGAAAATTTCTGAAAACTTCGAAGGGTCATAACTTGGTCATACAGACTCCAATTTTCGAAAACTCGGACTCGTTTCCAAGCAAAATTTCGAGAGAACGTAATGGCATAACCCGTTGCCCTTGATTCTTATCTTAAAAATTAATTTTGTCTTTATTTATGGTTATAACACGTTATTAAAATACGGGTTTTTACAGATAAGATCAATCTTTTAAGAGGTTTCTCTAACCATATTTGGTCCAAGTAGAAGTCTTTATGTAGATTGCCACCAATAAGTCGGTGATTTACAGGGTCATCCGTATAATGCTTCGAAGGGTGCCAATCCAATACTAGCTTGATAACTATTGTTGTTGGCGAACTCTACTAAAGGAATATGCTCTTCCCAAGTCCCTCCGAAGTCTAGGACACACAGCCTTAAAAGATCCTCAAGGACTCTATTCACCCTCTCCGTCTGTCCATCGGTCTGAGGGTGATAAGTGGTGCTTAAACACAACTGTGTACCTAATGCTTCTTGCAAGCTCCTCCAAAATTCACTAGTGAAAATTGGGTCACGATCAATTACAATACTGGAAGGTACTCCATAAAGACAGATTATCTCATGAACGTAAATTGCTGCCAACCATGCTGTCGTCCTCTTACTCTTAGCCTGAATGAAATGAGCGCTCTTAGCAAGTCTGTCCACTATAACCCAAATACTAGTGTTGCCTTTCCTTGATCTAGGCAAACCCTCAATGAAATCCATCAAAACGCTCTCCCACTTCCACTGCGGGACCTCCAAAGGATGAAGTAAACCACCAGGCTTCCTTCACTTAGGTTTGACTTGTTAGCAAACCAAACATCGAGAAACAAACTCCACCACATCTTTCTTTATCCGAGCCCAAAAGAAAACCCTCTTTATATCCTTGTACATCTTATCACCACATGTATGAATAGTCATCTTAGAATAACGAGCTTCCTCAAGGACTGTCTTCAACAAACTCCCAACTCGAGGAACACAAAGTCTTCCATCTCGTCGCAACCACCTTCTATCGTCCGTGGAATATCTACTGAGGTGACTAGAAGTCTCCCCTCTACCTAGCCTATCCAAGATGTCTGAAATATGTGGATCCTCTCGTTGTGAAGTTCCTATCTGATCCAAAAGAGTAGGTCGCAAGTAACGACCCGCATTCTACATATTGAAGGATCATATAATATTTATTTCTTTTTCATATGAACTCATATGGTCGTGTAACTTTGGTGAAACACCCCACCTCCGTTAGGGTCACTCTCAAAGGGAATGCCCTAATTTTGGTGGAGGTTTATAAGTATAAGTCACAGATATACAAGACAGATATAAGAACACATATTTTTGAACAGCGGAAAACAACAACTTTTATTTCATTAAAATATGTGTTACACAATCCATGCCATAATTTGTTTTACAATACTTCCAAAAACATAACATCTTCATAACTGTCTTGATTACATTATGTAAAGAAGCATAAAGAAAACATATTAAACTGCAAAAGTCCCATAATTGCTGTCCAAAGCCATAGTCCAAAACGAAAAGATCCAAGCAATACATTCTTTCTCTTCAAGCTGGATATGAAATCTGGTCAAGCTGCGGTATTCCCTCCCTGTGGACCTGGGGGCGAACGAAAGAAAAGAAGGCGAAAGAAAAGTAGAGTCAGACATAAAGCCTGAGTAAGTCTAGGACTATTCAGTCTATGAATAAAGAACTGGGTATGATGAGTATAAACTAGAAATGGGGAAAGCACCATAAACTTAGTTAAGTTGTCTAGGGTCGAATATACTATCGTACCCCATATTAATCTCTGAACCCATATAAACTAGTTCCCAACTGGCACCCCATAATCAGGGTGAAGTGATCCATTTTATGATGATCGGCTCCTACTCGCATAGTTACATGTGTCTTACGGCCCCCGATGTTGTAGTTACCTGTGCTGGTCCCACCATGGGGTGTATCAAGTCCCATGGTGGCGGCCCGACACAATCCTAAAATGCACAGGTATGCTACTGGTGCCCAGTGCCTTATTTTTCTGTGCCGGAATGTGTGCACGCCCGCACCCCGTTAGAACCTACACTGCTGCACCACCGCCGTCGATTTGACCTCTTACAATCAGCCTAGTAATCGTGCCCCACCCTGCCTAGTTTCAAGGTATCATGATACCTTGTAGGGTTACTGCGAAAAGGGTCCTCCGCTACTAGGTTTTCTATTTCTAGCCAACATGCTAAGTTAGTTAAGTGTTTTATAAACCTAACCCCCCAATCAGTCTGTTTAGTTTAGCATGTTCCATTTTGATTAAGTATTAATATAATTTACTTAATCCTATCAATCCTGACTCAGCCTTAATTGTCTTATTAAAGCCTTGACCTCTCACATTAGACAGGTATTGTTGTGGCTGCCTGTTGCCGGTTGGGTCCGGGCAGTCTTATGCCACAACTCAGTCTAACCTCGGGTCCTTATTGGGCTCCGTGTTTAACCACCCACATTGGATAGGTATTGTTGTGACTACTGGACAGCCGGGCGGTTCCGGGCAGGTTTACATCACAACTCAATCCAACCTCGGGTTAAACACATCGTATTTTCTACATTTACATATTTTGTCTTTCTTCTTTTTATATGTAAATATTTGCGGCCCATTATTCAAATTCATCTTTAGTGGTTAAGATTTATTCATTCCACTTAATTGTTTTTTTCAAGATTGTTGGCATGCGTTGAACATGCCAACACACATATTCTATATTTTGGCCCAAACGTCATTACCCCCGTTTTACACGTTCGCTCCAATGTAAGGTGTGTTGGGTTTAATACTTAAACCCAATTAAGCCAAATGAAAAGGGGAGGCTTATAACATGGTGTTTATAAGATATCATGAAAAAGGGGAGTGTGAACGCATGAACTTGCAACGAACGATTCAATTAACATAAAACAGGCACATGTGAAATTGCAATTGTAACATCATATAATCATGGCATAACATGAATCATTTTATCCACATAATCATAGCATAAACAATACTTAAGCATAAATCATTCTATTCATCTAATTATGGCATAGAAAATACTTAAACATGAATCATTCTATATGAATCATTCTATTCATATGATTATGGCATAAACAATACTTAAACATAAATCATTCTATTCATATGGTTAATGCATAGACAATACTTAAACATGAATTATTTTATTCATATGATTATGGCATAAGCAGTACTTAAACATGAATCATTCTAGTCATATGATAATGGCATGAACTTAAACATGAATCATAGGTTCAACTAACCATGTAAACTTGAAATTAAGAATCTAAATAAATTAGATATCATTATTATTGGCACTGGGTCTTGACTAGAAATATAAGCCTATATTTTTATTTAGGCATAAACTAATCGTGTTCATAAAATCACTACATGTTAACAAAAAGGTGCTTACTTTTGTCACTAATACAAAAGTATGGTTCAACTAGAATTATACCAACCTAATTCTTATATGAATCATGGTTTTCATTCTATTCATAGAATTATAGCATAAACATATCTAAACTTACATCATGGTTTTTATTTTATCTATGTAAACTTGCAAGAGGGATGTAATTCTATTGTAATTCTAATGTAACTTATGTGTCACATATATTATCATATGAGCAACATAAGCCTAAAAAATGTTTTTCAGTTGGGCATAATTACGAACATAGTTTAGTCTTGTTCATAAAATTAATACAAATTTACAAAGATGCGTGCTTTTGTCACTATCACAAAAATATGATTTTTATACTTGAACTATGATGCCAATTCCAACATAACTTCATATGAATCATAATACTTAGGTGAATCAAATTACACTAAAGATGACCATAGAATTTTACATCATGTTGTCATAACAATAGATCATGGACTTGCATGAATTCCAATTAAAATATCATAACATATAGTTGTTAACATGAATCATATACTTGCATGAATCTTAAATAAATTATTACAACATATAGTTGTTTACATGAATCATATACTTGCATGAATCTTAAATAAATTATTACAACATATAGTTGTTAACATGAATCATATACTTGCATGAATCTTAAATAAATTATTACAACATATAGTTGTTACTTTCAACATGAATCATATGCTTGCGATTATCAAATGGGTGTTGTGAATAACTACCACAAACATGTAGTTTTCAATATGAATCATATGTTTGCATAAGTCCCAATCAAAATTCCACAACATGTGGTTGTCAACATAAGCCACATACTTGTATGAATCAAACCATAGCATTGACAAATCATTTAGAATCAAAATAACATACAAATATAAGTCATTATCGCCACAATTCCATTTCGTTTCCAACGCAAATCGCGTACTTGCAAATATCCAATCGTATACCATAATATTCCCAAATCGTTTTGCATCAAAGCAACATAAAAATATAAATTATTATCGCCACAATTCCATTTCTTACATTACACAAATCAACACAATTATTTAATTCATATCGGAATAGCACTCTACTTACAGCGTATGACGAATCTTCAATTCAGAAATCTGAATTCTGAATTTGGAGATGCTGTCCTTTGTTGTAGGCGTTGCTTTGATTGATTTGACGTTGCTTTAAGCTTTTGTTTATTCTCCTAATTGCCTCTCAATTTCCGACGGCTATCTTTAGTCTCTCCTCAGCAACATGACGGTCTCATCTCCATTTTAGTTTGTGTGAATTAGGGTTAGTCTTATGTCCTTTTTATAGAGTTTGTGAGTTGATTTAGACCGTCGATGAAGCTTGGTTCAATGATAGTCGTTCGTTTGAAGGAGAGACCAACCAGGAGCTGACACCTAGCCCTAGTGACAAGGCAAGGCTCAGAAAATCGACCAAACACAGACCAGGCCAGCCAGGGTGGGCTGGGTTCGACCTGGCTCTGGGGCCAGGTCGACAGCCCATTCGACACCGTGTCGACTTGGCAGTCGACACGGGTTACCCAGGTCGACAGCCCTGTCGACCTGGCTAGTCCAGGTCGACTGCCAAGTCGACCTGGGTGCCTTAGGCGGGAATTTTCCTGCCCTGGCCAATTGGGCCCGATTTTGAATTTTAAACTTGTTTTTCTGAGCTGTTTTCGTCTGTTTGAATTTTAACCTGAATTCTGAAACTTCCGGAGGCCATATCTTCTTCATACGGACTCTGTTTTTCGAAAACTCGGACTCTATTTCGCGTATTTTTCCGAGACGAACACAATGGCATATCCCGTTTCCCTTAATTCTTTGATTTGAAATTAGTTATACTTTAATTTGTGAATTTCACTGTTATAGAATACTCGGGGTGTTACATTCTCCCCCACTTAAAAGGATTTCGTCCCCGAAATCTTCAAGTTTAGGAAAAATATATATATCCTAACATCCAAACATCCATCTACTCATCCATCAAACACGAGTATCCATTGTCCCTAAAAGACTTCTAATGCTTCATGATCATATGTGAAGTGTGTGTGTACATGTACTTATCTAATGCAAAATCAGGCGGTCTACTGATTCAGTTGACCTCCTTAATGCGAATTATGTAAGTGTCATGAATCCATTATGTATGCAAATTTTCCTATTCATGATTCTACATGAGTGCACAATCATTCATACAAATGCAACATCCATATGACAACACATTAAAGTTCAACCATATACGAATGCAAACATATATGCATATGCAATATGAAGTGACTGAGCCGATCTAAAACCTAGATTGTGTGTGTATATGCAACCACGAGCAACCACTAGCAATCACTTGCAACCACTTGCAACCATCATCCATAACATGTTTCAATTACATGTTTTCATCCAAAGGGTTTCTACCTAAAAGATAAGGTCGAGGAGATATACCTAAAAAGATAGATAAAAGCGCAACTTAAGGAAAAAGGAAAGATCAAAGTTGTACCCTCGAAAAGAAAAGGGTAGGCTGCGCGTATTCTAGCTTCAGTTTCCCAAGTCGCGTCTCCCTCGGCGTCGCTCCACTGAACTTTGACGAGCTTGACTTCGCGGTTGCGTAGCTTCTTCACTTCCGTTCCTAATATGCGGGTTGGAACTTTCCTTATGGTTGCTTCGCGTTCCACTTCAGCTTCTTCTGGGATATTTGGCTCTACCACTTCAGTAGACTCATGTAGACATTTTCGGAGATGTGAAACATGAAAAACGTTGTGAACTCCGGCCAATTTTTTCGGGTAGCTCTAATCTATAGGCCATTTTCCCAATTTTCTATCTAAAGGTATAGTCGAATGATAAAAGCAAGTAAAAACTTTGTGCCCATTAGGCAATGTCAAAACTGGAAATCTATGCCATATATATATTGATTAGGAGAAGAACTCTCTAAGCATCAGCCCCGAAGACCAAAATCAACATCAGACTGACACCCAAAGAATAACTCAACCCAACCACTATATATGATTCTAGGAAACTAAGCATGATGGACTCCTTTTAGGTCACATGGGTGTCCCTTCCTAAGACCAATCCGTATCCTATAAAACCCAAAGACTTTAGTCAAACCAATGAACACCCTCGAGCCCCAACATGTGTTACTAACAGATGAGTCATACTCCCTATGGGGTTTGCAACAAAAATTGGATTGAGAATGGGACCGAGAGGATATACACAAAAGATAGAATGCAAGTAAGCTCTACGGGAAGAGAGGGATCAAGGATATACTCTTAAGAAGAGATATGATGCACGAATCTAGTCTTCAATCTTCTAAGCCGCATTTCCTTGAGCTTAACTCCATTATGCTTTGTACGTCATTATCTTCACAATTTCGTAGCTTCTTAATTCTTGTTTCCAAAATATGAGTTGGAACCTATTTCACTGTTGCCTCTCGTTCCGCTTTCACTTATTCTCCTTCTAGTATACTTGGCTCTAGCATAACTGCGTACTCATGGTTCCATGCAAGCTCTCCAAAATTCATTAGTGAATCTTGGATCTTGTTCACTTACTAGAAGGTATTCCACATAGATGAATTATCTCTTGAAAATAAACAAATGTCAACTATGTTTCCAAATGAACTTACTAAGGTGATTCTTTACAACTCATGCATAAGCGAAATGAACCTTCTGCCTTAGTGGCGAACACTACTGGAGCGCCCCATTCTGAAATGCTCCTTCTAATGAACCCCTTTTCTAGAAGCTCTTTAATCTGTTTACTGAGCTCTTTCCTTTCCCGTGGAGCCATGTGTCTAACGGGCAACGCAACGGGCTTTGCATTATCTACAAGATATATACGGAAGTCTATCTCCCACTTCGGAGGCAAGCCCTTCACCTCTTCGAAGACATCCGGATATTCCCGGACCACTCTAATCGATTGCAAATTTTCAACGGAGGCATCTAGCGATTGAAGATAACTAAGCATAACCGCATACGAGGGATTACAAGAAATTTCCAAAGTGTTACCGAGCTGGGTTAGGAGCCTGACAACCCTTTTCTCACAATCAAGGATGGCCCCATTACTGGATAGCCAATCCATGCCCAAAATCAAACCATATCCCGAAAAGCCCAAAACAAAGGCACTACATTTAAATTCTACGCTTAGAATAGAAATTTTCAATCCCAAACAGATCATAGACAAGTGAGCTGGGCCCCCAATTGGGTTTGAAACAATTAAGGGGTCCTCTACCGTACTAGTATTTAGGTGCAGAGATTCTACTAAAGCAGACGAGATAAAGGAGTGTGATGCGCCAGAATCAAATAAAGTGCGAACGGGGTGATCATAAAGATAAACTATACTTTCTACAGAAGTATTTATACCTCGCTGTTGCAGAGGTGGCGCTTCTAGCACATGAACCTGCGCCCCCGAGGTGGATCCAGCCCTCTGCCCCTGTCCTCGTTTCTTTGGGCAGTCCTTAGCCATGTGGCCTGTCTCACCGCAAGAAAAGCACCCACCATTCTCCTTGGCCTTCTTTTTCCGGCAATCTTTCACTAAGTGCCCCACTTTGCCATAGAATTTACACTCCCTCTTCTCTCGGGACTTGTTGTCTTTCCCGCCCTTCTCAAAGTCTGTCTTCTCAGGGCAGTCTTTGCTGATGTGTCCAGTCTCCCCACAATGAAAACATTCTCCTTGCTTTCTTTTCCTCTTTCTACAATCCTTGGCTATGTGCCCCTCCATACCACAAAAACTGCATTTCCTTTTTTCTCGTTTCTTATTATTACTATTACGATCCTTTCTTGTTTGACTATTAGTCTTCCTACTCTGGGACTCTTCCGCTTGCTGGTTCACGTGGAGGAGGAGGAGTGAAAGCGTCAGCAGCTGGGGAGTAATGTCCCCAGACATGCTGAAACAGAAAGGATAGATTCAAAACGAAGGATAGAAGACAGTACCTATGGCTTTGGGGGACTTTGCCTTTTTTAAAATAAAATAATATTTTATCTTTTAAAAATGCTTCTTTAAGTTTCTTTTTTTTTTTTTGAAAATAAATTTTCAAAACTTTTTATCTTATCTGGTAAACCTATGCTCTGATACCAAGTGAAACACCCCAGCTCCGTTAGGGTCACTCTCAAAGGGAATGCCCTAATTTTGGTGGAGGTTTATAAGTATAAGTCACAGATATACAAGACAGATATAAGAACACATATTTTTGAATAGCGGAAAACAACAACTTTTATTTCAGTAAAATATGTGTTACACAATCCATGCCATAATTTGTTTTACAATACTTCCAAAAACATCATCTTCATAACTGTCTTGATTACATTATGTAAAGAAGCATAAAGAAAACATAATTAAACTGCAAAAGTCCCATAATTGCTGTCCAAAGCCATAGTCCAAAACGAAAAGATCCAAGCAATACATTCTTTCTCTTCAAGCTGGATATGAAATCTGGTCAAGCTGCGGTATTCCCTCCCTGTGGACCTGGGGGGGAACGAAAGAAAAGAAGGCGAAAGAAAAGTAGAGTCAGATATAAAGCCTGAGTAAGTCTAGGACTATTCAGTCTATGAATAAAGAACTGGGTATGATGAGTATAAACTAGAAATGGGGAAAGCACCATAAACTTAGTTAAGTTGTCTAGGGTCGAATATACTATCGTACCCCATATTAATCTCTGAACCCATATAAACTAGTTCCCAACTGGCACCCCATAATCAGGGTGAAGTGATCCATTTTATGATGATCGGCTCCTACTCGCATAGTTACATGTGTCTTACGGCCCCCGATGTTGTAGTTACCTTTGCTGGTCCCACCATGGGGTGTATCAAGTCCTATGGTGGCGGCCCGACACAATCCTAGAATGCACAGGTATGCTACTGGTGCCCAGTGCCTTATTTTTCTGCGCCGGAGTGTGTGCACGCCCGCACCCCATTAGAACCTACACTGCTGCACCACCGCCGTCGATTTGACCTCTTACAATCAGCCCAGAAATCGTGCCCCACCCTGCCTTGTTTCAGGGTATCATGATACCTTGTAGGGTTACTGCGAAAAGGGTCCTCCGCTACTAGGTTTTCTATTTCTAGCCAACATGCTAAGTTGGTTAAGCGTTTTATAAACCTAACCCCCCAATCAGTCTGTTTAGTTTAGCATGTTCCATTTTGATTAAGTATTAATATAATTTACTTAATCTTATCAATCCTGACTCAGCCTTAATTGTCTTATTAAAGCCTTGACCTCTCACATTAGACAGGTATTGTTGTGGCTGCCTGTTGCCGGTTGGGTCCGGGCAGTCTTACGCCACAACTCAGTCTAACCTCGGGTCCTTATTGGGCTCCGTGTTTAACCACCCACATTGGATAGGTATTGTTGTGACTACTGGAGAGCCGGGCGGTTCCGGGCAGGTTTACATCACAACTCAATCCAACCTCGGGTTAAACACATCGTATTTTCTACATTTACATATTTTGTCTTTCTTCTTTTTATATGTAAATATTTGCGGCCCATTATTCAAATTCATCTTTAGTGGTTAAGATTTATTCATGCCACTTAATTGTTTTTTTCAAGATTGTTGGCATGCGTTGAACATGCCAACACACATATTCTATATTTTGGCCCAAACGTCATTACCCCCGTTTTACACGTTCACTCCAATGTAAGGTGTGTTGGGTTTAATACTTAAACCCAATTAAGCCAAATGAAAAGGGGAGGCTTACAACATGGTGTTTATAAGATATCATGAAAAAGGGGAGTGTGAACGCATGAACTTGCAACGAACGATTCAATTAACATAAAACAGGCACATGTGAACTTGCAATTGTAACATCATATAATCATGGCATAACATGAATCATTTTATCCACATAATCATAGCATAAACAATACTTAAGCATAAATTATTCTATTCATCTAATTATGGCATAGAAAATACTTAAACATGAATCATTCTATATGAATCATTCTATTCATATGATTATGGCATAAACAATACTTAAACATAAATCATTCTATTCATATGGTTAATGCATAGACAATACTTAAACATGAATTATTTTATTCATATGATTATGGCATAAGCAGTACTTAAACATGAATCATTCTAGTCATATGATAATGGCATGAACTTAAACATGAATCATAGGTTCAACTAACCATGTAAACTTGAAATTAAGAATCTAACTAAATTAGATATCATTATTATTGGCATAGGGTCTTGACTAGAAATATAAGCCTATATTTTTATTTAGGTATAAACTAATCGTGTTCATAAAATCACTACATGTTAACAAAAAGGTGCTTACTTTTGTCACTAATACAAAAGTATGGTTCAACTAGAATTATCCCAACCTAATTCTTATATGAATCATGGTTTTCATCCTATTCATAGAATTATAGCATAAACATATCTAAACTTACATCATGGTTTTTATTTTATCTATGTAAACTTGCAAGAGGGATGTAATTCTGATGTAATTCTAATGTAACTTATGTGTCACATATATTATCATATGAGCAACATAAGCCTAAAAACATGTTTTTCAATTGGGCATAATAACGAATATAGTTTAGTCATGTTCATAAAATTAATACAAATTTACAAAGATGCGTGCTTTTGTCACTATCACAAAAATATGATTTTTATACTTGAACTATGATGCCAATTCCAACATAACTTCATATGAATCATAATACTTAGGTGAATCAAATTACACTAAAGATGACCATAGAATTTTACATCATGTTATCGTAACAATAGATCATGGACTTGCATGAATTCCAATTAAAATATCATAACATATAGTTGTTAACATGAATCATATACTTGCATGAATCTTAAATAAATTATTACAACATATAGTTGTTAACATGAATCATATACTTGCATGAATCTTAAATAAATTATTACAACATATAGTTGTTAACATGAATCATATACTTGCATGAATCTTAAATAAATTATTACAACATATAGTTGTTAACATGAATCATATACTTGCATGAATCTTAAATAAATTATTACAACATATAGTTGTTACTTTCAACATGAATCATATGCTTGCGATTATCAAATGGGTGTTGTAAATAACTACCACAAACATGTAGTTTTCAATATGAATCATATGTTTGCATAAGTCCCAATCAAAATTCCACAACATGTGGTTGTCAACATAAGCCACATACTTGTATGAATCAAACCATAGCATTGCCAAATCGTTTAGAATCAAAATAACATACAAATATAAGTCATTATCGCCAAAATTCCATTTCGTTTCCAACGCAAATCGCGTACTTGCAAATATCCAATTGTATACCATAATATTCCCAAATCGTTTTGCATCAAAGCAACATACAAATATAAATTATTATCGCCACAATTCCATTTCTTACATCACACAAATCAACACAATTATTTAATTCATATCGGAATAGCACTCTACTTACAGCGTATGACGAATCTTCAATTCAGAAATATGAATTCTGAATTTGGAGATGCTATCCTTTGTTGTAGGCGTTGCTTTGATTGATTTGACGTTGCTTTTAGCTTTTGTTTATTCTCCTAATTGCCTCTCAATTTCCGACGGCTATCTTTAGTCTCTCCTCAGCAACATGACGGTCTCATCTCCATTTTAGTTTGTGTGAATTAGGGTTAGTCTTAGGTCCTTTTTATAGAGTTTGTGAGTTGATTTAGACCGTCGATGAAGCTTGGTTCAATGATAGCCGTTCGTTTAAAGGAGAGACCAACCAGGAGCTGACACCTAGCCCTAGTGACAAGGCAAGGCTCAGAAAATCGACCAAACACAGACTAGGCCAGCCAGGTTGGGCTGGGTTCGACCTGGCTCTGGGGCCAGGTCGATAGCCCAGTCGACACCGTGTCGACTTGGCAGTCGACACGGGTTACCCAGGTCGACAGCCCTGTCGACCTGGCTAGCCCAGGTCGACTGCCAAGTCGACCTGGGTGCTTTAGGCGGGAATTTTCCCGCCCTGGCCAATTGGGCCCGATTTTGAATTTTAAACTTGTTTTTCTGAGCTGTTTTCGTCTGTTTGAATTTTAACCTGAATTCTGAAACTTCCGGAGGCCATATCTTCTTCATACGGACTCCGTTTTTCGAAAACTCGGACTCTATTTCGCGTATTTTTCCAAGACGAACACAATGGCGTATCCTGTTTCCCTTAATTCTTTGATTTGAAATTAATTATACTTTAATTTGTGAATTTCACTGTTATAGAATACACGGGGTGTTACATTTGGGGATCGACTATTGGGGTTATTTCCCATGTTCACAATTTTTGCTAATTTTTAAATGACCATTTTGCCCCTAGTGAATCTTGTTTCTCCTATAACTTTTGATTGGTAAGGAGTTTCGACCTGAAACTACTTCCATTGGATTCAAATGATGGTTTACCTTTCTGTAGAGTGGACACATGTGTCAAACGGACTTACCATTTGGGAGATATGGCTGAATAAGTTTTGGAAGGTGAAAAACAGCTTAGCCTGGCCTAATTAGAGTAATTAGCAGCTAGGCCCATAACCCATTTCGGGATTAGGGTTATGGGAAGGCTGATAGGGTTTGGAAAAATCAGTTTTTGTCACTCTCAACCGCCACAAACCTCCCTTGAGCTCTAGCAATGGCCTCCACCTTCTAAATCACCCCCAAATCACCATTTAAGCATATATTAGCCTAATCAATATCAAATCAAGGCAAATCAACACCAAATCATAGTTGGAGCTACGGTGTTGCATAGGAATTCGACCTAAAACAGTAGAGAATTTCAGATATATAATTCATTTATGGCTAAGGTGAGTGATTTGCATTGTTTTTCACTAATTACGGCTAATTAGCGGTGATTAGTGATAATTAGCGAAATTATGGCTTAGAAAAATTTGGAAATATTTGTAAAATTCTAAAATATTACTTTAGGACTTTGATAGAAATTTGGGTTAATTTGGATATGTTTTGCTAATCTTATCATTAGTTGTGGTTAAATATGATTAAGGGGAAAACATGGGTTTTGGGTTGTTTGATCTATGTTGACATGTTAAATTGTTATTTTGGTGTTTATGTCGATTCTTTATGTTGCTATTACTGTTTAGAATGTTTTGTGATTGCTTAGTGAAGTTAGAATGGTTGAAAACGCCATCGTATGGCGAAAGTAACTTATTGGAAAAGTTACAGGAATTTGGACCGGATCGGATCGGATCCCCCTCCCCACTCGTGAAGTGTGTGTCACGAACCGACCTGACCCGACCAGGAGCTCACGAACTGCTCGCGCCTGAAGCCCAGACCCGGACCGCCTTCCACGAACTGATGATGGTGGTCCGACCCGGATCGGAGCACTGCCACGAGCCCGAACCGGAGTACCATCGTGACCCTAACCGGAGCTTCATCACGAACCAGACCAGGGAGCCTCCCACGAGCAGACATGATGACCACGAGCTAGAGTATGTATCACAGACCGACCTAAAGTATGCATAACCGAACCGAACCGAGGGCGAAATGAAGGACCGAACCGATCCGAAGAAGACCAAAACCTGAGATGTAAAGGTAGTCCTAACGGAAATTTGTTACTCGGGAACCAACGGGTTAACTTCATGAGTTGGACTTTGCCACGGGACGCATGCTAAGGGGTTATCGAGGTCTATAGCTTTGATTCACCACTGAGAGATGGATATTGGGATCAGTGCAACGGGTTTGTTATGATTCCATAGGGCGAAGTGGTCATGGAAAGGCTATGATCCAGTGCAGTGGAGTTGTTATGACTACATGGGGCAGAGTGGACATAACAAAGTGTTAGTGGGTTACAGATCAGTGCAGTAGAGCCGTCATGACTCCATGGGGCAGTGTGATCGTAACAAAGAATTGGGTGATCAAAGCGATGGATATCGTATACTTTACGCACTGAGTGAGAGGTGTGAGGATGATTGCTATGTTTGATGTTTGCTATCACCATGACATGCACAGCCCCTCCCCATTATTTGCACACCATGTGTTAGTGTCTCCTCAGAGTATTGTGCATCCCGTTGTGCTAACTCTTTGGTTGCAGGTCCAGGTTCAGGTATGGTTATTTATACCAGTTATTGTTCTGTTTTTGCTGCTTATCGCTCATACCAGACTTTTGTATGACCCAGAATTTTATGTCTCTTCTTATTACTCTGGGTTCTCCTAAAGGAGCAGACAAGAGACAGGTTAGCTAGTTATGCACGAGTAGCTGTCCGGAGACGAGCAGGAGGTTTACACATATTATTTCCATATGTTCTCCCTATGTTGTTACTGGTCACTACTTTGGGCATTAGTAGTGTACCTTCCTATTTTGCTTTAGATATAGCTTTAAAAGTTGTAATAATGATTGTTTAGATCATAAGCTGTATTTTGAATTTTCTGCTGCTACGATGGTTTATTTTTCAGCTTATGCACTGTCTCTCCTGCTTTATATCAAGTTATGTTATTATTATATTTTGTTCGATGCACTGTGAGATATACTACAGGTTCTTTGATAATTCATAGTTTCAAATTCTTCCTTTATCCTTTCTTTTGGCAACTGTCCCGTGCTAGTTGGACATCGGTACAGTGTATTTCATTGGAAATTTCGGCTGATGCGGGGTGGGCTGCTACACTTGGTATCAAAGCTCTAGGTTATGTAGTTAACCTAGGGAAAGACACCAGGGAGAGATAGTACGTATATGAGAGCGTGTATATGTGATATTTTGATTTTCAAAAGCTATATATATACTTTTAGTATATTTAAGGATGAAGTCGTATTGCACTAACACCACTATGGATATGGTTAATCGTTTTCTCTTTACAGATTGAACAATGATCCGATATACGAGGGGTATGGGTTCAGGGGCTAACAAAAGGAATGCTCCTGATATGAGGACAATGTTCACTAACTTCATGAGAGAGATGCTTAGGGACGTTCAGAGGGTAGTTCCTAATGCTGCAAATGGTGGTGATGCAGCAGTGCAGGCACGTAGGGCCGATTTTGCCAAGCTCTGTAAGGATTAAACTAGCCTTGGTGGGAAGCCGTTCCACGAAACGGAATCGGCTACAGAATTTAAGGATTGGCTTGATAGTTGTGAGCGTATCTTCAAGGATCTGGGAATCGAAGATGCAATGAAGAGAAAGCTAGCATCACATCAACTGCAAAAACGGGCTATGAATTGGTAAAATGCTATTAAGGCAGCTACTCCTGGGGATCAAGTTACTTGGGATCAGTTTAAGGCTCGATTTAGTGATAAATTTATCCTAGCTGCTCAGAAATCAGAATTGTTTAGGAAGTTCTTGGAGCTTAAGCAGAATGGTGAGGCAGTCTCTGAGTATATTACTGAGTTCGATACCTTATCAAAGTATGGATTATCCCTTATTGGCACTCTCGAGAAGAAGAATGAGAAGTTCATAACAGGCTTAGATCAGTACTTGGGAGAAAGGCTTATAAACCATATTGATGAGACTTTTGAATCGATTATTGAGAAAGCAATGAGATCAGAGAGCCTTTATCCTTATCCCAAGACTGAAGTCGTTGTTGCATTTATAGAGGGGCCAAAGCCGCAGGCAAGCGGTGGAGGCAAGAATAATTCTCAGAATAAAAGGAAGCAGAGTCAGACCAAGGATGATCAGAAAAAGAAAGATAAGAAAGATGTTGGGTGCTTTAGCTTTGGCAAGAAGGGCCACTATGCTAAAGAATGCCGGGCAAAGCCAACTGACAGAAAGTGCTTCAACTGCAGCCAAGTGGGACATCACAAGGATAAATGTCCGCAACCCCCTAAAGAGAAGTAGATTGTCAAAGCATATGCTATTAGTGTTGTTCTTTCTTCGTCAAATGCCCCAACTGCGGCGGAGAAAGGAAAGAATGTCATCATTCAAGGTATGCTTTCTATTTATGATGTTCCTGTTCGAGTACTGTTTGCTATTGGGGCTTCATGTTCCTTCATATCTAGTGACTTGGTAGATAGGTTGGGATTAGAACCCGAGATAGTCGATAGACCTTTAGTGGTGATGAACCTGATTGGTTGTTCGACTAACCTTAGTATGATTTGTCGAAGTTTGGTCTTATCGAGTCATGGATGTATGATTGCTTGTGATTGTTTTGTTTTGAGCTTTATTGGGTTTGGCATTATTTTGGGAGTCGATTGGCTCCAAAGATATTTGGGTGGTGCTAGACTGTGAGGGATTTTCGGTGACTATTAGGGCAGATGATGGGTGGAGGGTAGTGTTTGGTGGCCTACCTAGTGATGAGGTGATGGCTAGTTTTCTAAATTCCCTCGACATTCTGCAGAACGAGTTATCTGGGATTCCCGTGGCTGGCTAGTATCCGGATATCTTCGAGGAAGTGACCGGACTTCCACCACACTGAGAGATTGGGTTCCGTTTTGATTTAGTGAAAAATGCGAGACCTATAGTAATGTCACTTCGTCGTATGGTGACAAGGGAGCAGCGAGAGCTTGGGGTGCAAGTAAGCGATCTTTTGAAGAAGGGATTTATTCGAAGGAATGTCTCCGAGTGGGGAGCACTAGTTGTATTTGCTACCAAGGCAGATGGTTCCCTTCGTTAATATGTGGACAATCGCGAGCTGAATAAGGTGACTAGGAAGAATAAGTATCTTCTTCCATGGATAGATGATTTGTTTGATCAACTGGAGGGAGCAAGAGTGTTCTCCCAATTGTACCTCGCGACAGGATTTCATCAGCTCCGAGTAGCAGATGAGAGTATTCCTAAAACGGCATTTCGGACGCCGTCTGGATTCTATGAGCGGTTGGTCATGCCATTCGGGTTGACCAATGCACCAGCATATTTTGTGGATCTTACAAATAGAGAATTCCGAGATCAATTGAATAAATTTGTTCTTGTGTTCATGGACGATATACTTGTTTATTCGAGGACAGAGGAAGAACACAAGGAACATTTGAGAGTTGTGATGGAGGTGTTGAGGAAAACACCAGTTGAAAGCGAAGTTTTCTAAATGTCACTTCTGGAAGAGGGAAGTGAGATTTTTGGGCCATGTTGTTTCAGAGATTGGTATTGCCGTGGACCCTGCGAAGGTGACTACGGTACAAGATTGGTCTATGCCCAAGAATGCAATAGACGTAAGAAGTTTCTTGGGATTAGATGGATATTATCGTAAGTTTATCCAAGACTTCTCCAAGATAGCGGCACCGTTAACTCAGTTGACCAAGAAGAATCAAGCTTTCGTTTGGGATGAAAGGTGTGAAAATGATTTCAAGAGTCTAAAGGAAAAGTTGACGCGTGCTCCAGTGTTAGTCATTCCTAAAGGGAATGAAGAGATGATAGTATAAACGGATGCATGTGGTACTGGACTAGGTGTTGTACTGATGCAAGGAGGTAGGGTTGTAGTTTATGCTAGTCGACAGCTGAAACCGCATGAGAAAAGATATCCTACCCATGATTTGGAATTGGCAGCGATCATGTTCGCATTGAAGATATGGAGACATTATCTCTTGGGAGAAAGATTTGAGTTGTTTACCGATCATAAGTCGTTAAAGATCCTTTTCTCTCAAAAGGATCTAAATCTCTGACAACAAAGATGGTTAGAATTCATGACTTCCTATGATTTCGATATCACATATACACCAGGAAAGGGCAATGTGGTAGCTGATGCATTGAGTAGAAGACATGCCAATTTAGGGGCTATGTTTCTGGAATGGAAGTAACTGGAGTATATTGTTGGTTATGATTTCAGACCAAAGTGCGAATTGGATCCAGAAATGCTAGCAAGTTTGACGATCAGAACCACTTTGATTGAACGGATTGGTTCCAGTCAGAGGAACGATCCAAACCTATTGGAAATCATCTCCAAGTTAGAGATGGGTATCGATAGTGAGGAGTTGAACAAGTATGGGCTTAGACAGATGGCTTAGAAAGAATGCGAGACTAGTTTTGCCCAATGTAAATGGATTGAGAGATGAAGTGCTTAGAGAATGTCATCACTCAAAACTGACTATACGTCCCGGTGGTAGCAAAATATATCGAGACATGAAGCAGACCTACTACTGGGAAGGGATGAAAAGAGACGCTGGGATGTTTATATCCAAATGCATGAACTGCTAGCTAGTTAAAGTTGAGCGAAAGAAACCTAGTGGTTTGTTGCAACCATTAGAAATTCCAGAATGGAAACGAGAACAAGTCTCAATGGATTTCATTGATGGGTTACTAAGGACTAGATCAGGCCATGATAGTATTTGGGTGATTGTGGACCGATTGACCAAGAGTGCAAGGTTTATACCCGTCAAGTTGAATAGAACAACAACTAAGTTAGCAGAACTGTATATGAAGTGGGTAGTGAGATTTCATGGAGTACCCAAAGGAATTGTGAGTGACCAAGATCCATTGTTTACTAGTTGGTTTTGGAAGAGCTTACAAGAGGCTTTAGGGTCAGAATTACATCTCAATACCACGTACCATCCTCAAACCGACGACCAAACAGAGAGGGTGAATCGAGTATTAGAAGATCTCTTGAGAGCTTGCATGTTGGATTTTGGAGGGTCATGGGATGACCTTTTGCATCTAGTGGAGTTCGCATATAATAATAGTTATCAGTTCAGTATTAGTGTGGCCCCGTTTGAAGCTTTGTACGGAAGACCGTGCAACTCACCATCATGCTGGTTAGAAACCGGTGATAAATTTGTTCTTGGACCGGATGTGATAATAGAAACTTTAGACAAGATCAAGGTTATCCAACAGCGAATGAAGGCTGCCCAGGATAGGAAGAAGAGTTATGCTGATAAGAGGCGAAGAGATTTAAAATTCTCCATTGGCAACTTGATGTTTGTCAAGATTTCTCCTTTAAAGAGCGTGATTCGATTTGGTAGGAGAGGCAAGTTAACACCAAGATTTGTTGGTCCATTCCCTGTTCTTGAGCAAGATGGGAATTTGGCATATAAAGTTGAGTTGCCAGACAAGATGGCGGGAGTTCATAACGTGTTTCATGTTCCCCAATTAAGGAAGTTCGTGCACGACACTGATATGACTATTTCACCAGATCAGTTGTATGATATCGAAGTAAAACCCGAGGTGGTTGGGAACCGTACATCGATCTGTATTGTCGAGAGCGATACGAAGCAACTTCGAAGGAAGGGGCTTAAACTAGTCACGATTTAGTGGGGCAAGAATGAGAGTGACTGTACTTGGTAAACAGAGGAGAGCATAAGGGAATCGCATCTAGAACTCTTTGCCTAGTAAGATTTTAATAGTGATAGATTCTTCCCTTGTTTATAAACCGCGTGCTAGGGTAGGCTTGTTGTGCTTGTGTATGTTTGATTGTTTGTGAATTACTGATAGGCATGCAGAACACCTTTGTATGTTTTTGGTTAAGGAATTTTGGGGGCGAAATTTCTTAAGGGAGGGAGAGTGTAACGACCCGCATTCTACTTCTTTTTCATATGAAGTCGTACGATCGTGTAACTTTTGGGATCGACTAATGGAGTCATTTCCTATGTTCACGATTTTTGCTGATTTTTAAATGACTATTTTACCCCTTTCGAATCTTGTTTCACCTATAACTTTTGATTGGTAAGGATTTTTGACCTGAAACTACTTCCATTGGATTCAGATGACGGTTTACCTCTCCGTATGATGGACACATGTGTCAAACGGACTTACCGTTTGGGAGATATGGCTGAAATAAGGTTTGGAAGGCGAAAAACAGCTTAACCGGGTCTGATTAGAGTAATTAGCAGCTAGGCCCATAAACCATTTTAGGATTATGGTTATGGGAAGGCTGATAGTGTTTTCATTTTTTGTCATTTCTCAGGCGCCACAAACCTCCCTTGAGCTCTAGCAATGGCCTCCACCTTCTAAATCATCCCCAAATCACCGTTTAAGCATATATTAGCCAAATCAACATCAAATTAAGACAAATCAACACCAAATCAGAGTTGGAGCTGCTGTATTGCATAGGAATTCGACCCAAAATAGTAGAGAAGTTCAGATCTATAATTCATTTGTGGCTAAGGTGAGTGATTTGCATTATTTTTCACTAATTACGGCTAATTAGGGGTGATTAGTGATAATTAGATAAATTATGGCTCCGAAAAATCTGGAAAAATTTGTAAAATTCTAAAATATTATTTTAGGGCTCTGATAGAAATTTGAGTTAATTGGATATGTTTGGCTAATCTTATCATTAGTTATGGTTCAACACGATCAAGGGAAAACACGGGTTTTGAGTATATTTGATCTATGTTGACATGTTAAATTGTTATTTTGGTATTTATGGTCGATTCTCTATGTTGCTATTACTATTTGGAATGTTTTTTGATTGCTTAGTGAAACACCCCACCTCTGTTAGGGTCACTCTCAAAGGTAATGCCCTAATTTTGGTGGAGGTTTATAAGTATAAGTCACAGATATACAAGACAGATATAAGAACACATATTTTTGAACAGCGGAAAACAACAACTTTTATTTCATTAAAATACGTGTTACACCAACCATACCATAATTGTCTTACAATACTTCCAAAAACATAACATCTTCATAACTGTCTTGATTACATTATTTAAAGAAGCATAAAGAAAACATGAATAAACTGCAAAAGTCCCATAATTGCTGTCCAAAGCCATAGTCCAAAACGAAAAGATCCAAGCAATACATTCTTTCTCTTCAAGCTGGATATGAAGGCTGGTCAAGCTGCGGTATTCCCTCCCTATGGATCTAGGGGGAGGGGGGAACGGAAGAAAAGAAGACGAAAGAAAAGTAGAGTCAGACATAAAGCCTGAGTAAGTCTAGGACTATTCAGTCTATGAATAAAGAACTGGGTATGATAAGTATAAACTAGAAATGGGAAAGCACTATAAACTTAGTTAAGTTGTCTAGGTTCGAATATACTATCGTACCCCATATTAATCTCTGTACCCATATAAACTAGTTCCCAACGGGCACCCCATAATCAGGGTAAAGTGATCCATTTTATGATGATCGACTCCTACTCGCATAGTTACATGTGTCTTACGGCCCTCGATGTTGTAGTTACCTTTGCTGGTCCCACCATGGGGTGTATCAAGTCCCATGGTGGCGGCCCGACACAATCCTAGAATGCACAGGTATGCTACTGGTGCCCAGTGCCTTATTTTTCTGCGCCGGAGTGTGTGCACGTCCGCACCCCGTTAGAACCTACACTGCTGCACCACCGCCGTCGATTTGACCTCTTACAGTCAGCCCAGTAATCGTGCCCCACCCTGCCTAGTTTCAGGGTATCATGATACACCTTATAGGGTTACTGCTGAAAAGGGTCCCCCGCTACTAGGTTTTCTATTTCTAGCCAACATGCTAAGTTGGTTAAGTGTTTTATAAACCTAACACCCCAATCAGTCTGTTTAGTTTAGCATGTTCCATTTTGATTAAGTATTAATATAATTTACTTAATCCTATCAATCCTGACTCAGCCTTAATTGTCTTATTAAAGCCTTGACCTCTCACATTAGACAGGTACTGTTGTGGCTGCCTGTTGCCGGTTGGGTCCGGGCAGTCTTACGCCACAACTCAGTCTAACCTCGGGTCCTTATTGGGCTCCATGTTTAACCACCCACATTGGATAGGTATTGTTGTGACTACTGGACAGCCGGGCGGTTCCGGGCAGGTTTACATCACAACTCAATCCAACCTCGGGTTAAACACATCGTATTTTCTACATTTACAAATTTTGTCTTTCTTCTTTTTATATGTAAATATTTGCGGCCCATTATTCAAATTCATCTTTATTGGTTAAGATTTATTTATGCCACTTAATTGTTTTTCAAAGTTTTTGGCGTGCGTCAACAAGCCAACACATATGTTCTATATTTTTAACCCAAACGTCATTTCCCCCGTTTTATTCCTTCGTTCCACTGTAAGGTGTGTTGGGTTTAATACTTAAACCCAATTTTGCCATATGAAAAGGGGAGGCTATAACATGGTGTTTATAAGGTGACATAAAAAAGGGGAGTGTGAACGCATGAACTTGCAACATATGATCTAATTAACATAAGATAGGCATATGTGAACTTGCAATTGTAACAACATATAATATATGCAATACTTAAACATGAATCATTCTATTCACATAATCATGGCGTATCCCGTTTCCCTTAATTCTTTGATTTGAAATTAATTATACTTTAATTTGTGAATCTTACTGTTATAGAATACACGGGGTGTTACATTCTCCCCCACTTAAAAGGATTTCGTCCCCGAAATCTTCAAGTTAGGAGGAATGTATATCCTAACATCCAAACATCCATCTACTCATCCATCAAACACGAGTATCCATTGTCCTTAAAAGACTTCTAATGCTTTATGATCATATGCGAAGTGTGTGTATATGTTCCTTAGCTAATGCTAATGATCAGGCCTGATTGATCTTCTAAATGCAAAATATGTTTAGTGAAATGAATCCAATATGTATGCAAATTTTTCCTATTATAATTCATAATTTCTACATGAGTGCTCAAACATTCAATCATATGCAACAACCAAATGATAGCACAACCAAGTTTCCAAAATAAACACTCATGCATATGCAACATGAAAATGTGTCTGAGCCGATCTAGTGCCTAATGTGTATTCATGCATCCACGAGCAACCACTTGCGACCACTTGCAACCATTTCGCAATCATAACATGTTTCAATTACATGTTTACATCCAAAAAGACTCTACCTATGGTTCTCAAGATAGGATCGAGGTGATAACAAAACAAACATGGATAGCAAAAGAAATGTATGTAAACTTATAGGAAAATAGATCGAGAATGTACCCTCAAAAAGAAATGGGTATAGCGCGCGTATCTTTTCTTCGATTTCCCAAGTTGCGTCTTCTAGGGCTTCACCCCACTGTATTTTAACTAGCTTGACTTCTTGATTCCTTAGCTCCTAGATCTCCGTTCCTAAGACACGAATCCGGACTCGCCTCAATGTTTCCACTTTTACGCCTTCAAGGATGCTTGGATCAACCACTCCGGAAGACTCATTTGCCTTATCTTCATTCTTATCACTCATACCTATCCTATATAACATGTTAACAAGCCTCACGAAAACTATCTCCATCATACGGGAAAACCCTCTACGAAGCTAGAAAGAAGATTAGCCGTAGGTAAAGCTACTGCGACTACAGATGGAGAAAAGAAAGGGAAAGAGATTCAAACAAGGAAACAAAGGATAGTGCTAATGGCTTTTGGGGAATAGCCTTTAAAAACTTTTTCTTGGAAAATGCTTCTTTGTAAATGGTTTTGAAAAAAATTTCAAAAGGTTTTCAAAACTTTTGCCCAGTCTTGGTAACCTTCTGCTCTGATACCAAGTGTAACACCCCACCTCGGCTAGGGTCACTCACAAAGGGAATGCACTAGTTTTGGAGAGGTATTATCGAGATAACATCACAGAATTATCACAAGACAGAACATAAATAAATAATTAAGTAAACAGCGGAAGAATTTATGAGCAAAACATAACTTCATTTCATTCCAAAATAAAACATGTCTCTTACAAACATGTTTCAGATAACAACTTCCTTACAACTGTCTTGTAATAATAGCCAAAGAAGCAATAACTTAAAAACAGAAAAACAGCTTATTCCCCAAGTGCAGTAAAATGAAGCAGCCATAGCAAACCGTACATGCTGAGCTAAAGCAAGTGATATCCAAGCTAAGAGCTAGTGTTTCCTCCCTGAGAACCTGGGGGGGGGGGACGAAAGAAAAAGAGGCGAAAGGAAAAAGGGTCAGTCATAAAGACTGAGTAAGTTCTAGTGACTTTCAGTGTAGAAATGGTTAAAACAACCTGTCATGTATGAACTGGAACTAAACTTAAGAATGGTGTCAAGGTGAACAAGATAGACTAAGGTGATCAGGATAAGTCAAGACAAGTCAACTAAAGCATCACATGTTCGAGATTCGTTGAATCGACTGTACTAGTATACTAAGCCCATATCACAAGTTAATCACGAAATAAATCCCATGGTCCAATGTCATGAAATGACCCTGAAACGGGGTCTGACCCAAGTACGGGGTCCTACGGAGCGGTTATCTAGTCGATCGGCTCCCTACAAGTTCTAGCTCGTCAAGTGTCCGTGTCATACGGCTAATCACGAATGTAGTCACCTGTGCTGGGTCCACCTTTGGGTGTATCAGCCCTAGGGTGTCAACCCCTGACACGATTCAAGATGCACAGATAAATCTACGGATACCCAGTGTCTGCCCCGGATACGTGCACGATCGTAGTCCACCGAACCTACACTGGCGTACCCCACTGCCGTCGTTCACCTCTTACAATCAGCCCAGTAATCGTGCCCCCACCCGGCCTAGCCCCAGGGTACCTTGATACTTCTAGAGGGTTACTGCTGAAAGGGGCCGTGTCTAGGGTTTCGCCTAATAGATTAGGTCATGTAATTCGTGACCTAACCCGCCTAACAGATTAAGTCATGTAATTCGTGACTTAATCCTTTTCTAGTCTAGTCATGTCAAGATGGTTAAGTATGTCATTTCAGTTCACGACTTAACCCGCCTACGTGTCATGTCAAGTTGGCTAAGTGTTGTCGTTTTCAAGTTCATGACTTAGCCCTGCAAATCGTGTTCAAGTTGGTTAAGTTGTCTTTTCATGTTCATGACTTAACCCTAATTGGCATTAATTGATTTGTTAATGCACCGAACCACTCACATTGGATCCTGTTGTTCGTAGCCACTGGATTTGCCGGGCGGTTCCGGGCAGGTTTACGCTACGAACTCAACCCAACCTCGGGTTTCAAGCGCGATGTGACCAACTACCCACATTGGATCCTATTGTTTGTAGCAACTGGATTTGCCGGGCGGTTCCGGGCAGATTTACACTACAAACTCAACCCAACCTCGAGTTGGCCACTTTCTTGTTTTCTAAAGTGATGCCCATGTTCTTATCAGATTTTGCTATCATGTTCATATGTCAACTTCGTGCCCAACTAAGGCATGTTTAAAGTCAAGTTATGGCATGTTCAAGTCAAGTTTTTCGTGCCATATTTCATGTTCTACTTATGCCAAACTTCATAGTTTATGCTTATAATTAATTCAAGTTTTGCCTATTCTACCCAATCGTATCCCCAACGTATATAAACGTACTTCGTTCACAAGTATAAACAATTCAAGAGATAAAAGGGGAATAACACCAAACATGTGATAGGCATATGTGACAGTTACAACATTTCTTGCATAATAAAATGGCTATAACATATCACATAGTTGCAATGCTAGTATGATGATAACTTGGCATAGTAATGATTCCAACTTAATTTAACATGATGACTTCAACTTTGCATCATAGGCATAATAATCATTGCGGCATCATAATAACTTTATTATAAACATGAAACATTAAAGGCATAGTAATCCTAATAGGCATAGTGGATTCCAATTTAGCATTTTTACATAATAATTCTCATAGACATAATAATTCCAATTTATCATAATGATTCTCATCTAATATTATAAACATAATGGTTCTAACTTAGCATTTTTAACATAATGATCCTCAACTAACATTATAGTCATAATGATTCCAATTTGGCGTTCATAATGATTCTCAACTAATATTATAAACATAATGGTTCTAATTTAATATTTTAACATAATGATTCTCAAATAACATTATAGACATAATGATTCCAATTTAGTGTTTTCAACATAATGATTTTCGATTAACATTATAAACATAATGATCCCAATTTTTCATCATAACCTAGCAATACCCAATTTTTCATTAATCATGATGGGTATATTAACATCACAGGCATAATTCCATCAATAGTCATAGCCATGGTTTAATTAGCACCATAGGCATGGTTTAATCAACAAAAAGATTTCATAGCGATTCCATGGACATGAATTAGTCCAACTTACCAAACAATCAAGCCCAAATGATTCATAACAACATAAAAATCATGACAAGTTTAACCTGCAATGTTGCCATAGCAATATCCCCAAATTATAATTCAACGATAAACAATATAAACAATGGATTAGCAATAGTACATAAATTCAGTTTCAATTCATCGCATGTCCATATTGTTTTAGCGTTTTTGCCTAAAAAGTAACATAGAACTTACAATTATGAAGCAAATAACTCAAATAAAATAGTCCCAAATTCGTTGTTAAGGCATCGTAGTTGTTGTGGCTTCTAGTTGTAGCCTTCAAGAATCATCCTCCTTCTTCTATAATTTTTTTCTTTGTATTTTTAATTCAGAGCTCTAGGTTTAATGGCGGCGGCCTGAGGCTAAAATGAAATAGTATGATTTAGGCTTAAGTCTTAGGTCCTTTTTATAATGTTTACAAGTTGTTTTAGACCGTCGATGGAGCTTGATTCAATAATAGCCATTCGTTTGAAGGAGAGGCCAATCCGGAGCTGACACCTAGCCCTAGTGACAAGGCAAGGCTCAGAAAATCGACCAGGCCCTGGTCAGGCCAGCCAAGACCTGACCAGCAGGTCATTCTGACCTGGGCGCACTTGGCAGGTGCGCCAGGCCAAAAATGCACTGGAGCACTTCCCAAGTGCGCCAGTTCATTTTTGTTCTGGCGCACTTCCCAAGTGCGCCAGTGCATTCTGACCCGTTTTCTGGTTTTTCGCCCAACTTCGTCCGTCCATATCTTCTTCATACGATATCCGTTTTACGCAAACTCGGACTCTATCTCAAGCAGAATTCCGAGACGAACGCAATGGCATATCCCGTTTCCCTTAATTCTTTGATTTGAAATTAATTATACTTTAATTTGTGAATCTTACTGTTATAGAATACACGGGGTGTTACATTCTCCCCCACTTCAAAGGATTTCGTCCCCGAAATCTTCAAGTTAGGAGGAATGTATATCCTAACATCCAAACATCCATCTACTCATCCATCAAACACGAGTATCCATTGTCCTTAAAAGACTTCTAATGCTTTATGATCATATGCGAAGTGTGTGTATATGTTCCTTAGCTAATGCTAATGATCAGGCCTGATTGATCTTCTAAATGCAAAATATGTTTAGTGAAATGAATCCAATATGTATGCAAATTTTTCCTATTATAATTCATAATTTCTACATGAGTGCTCAAACATTCAATCATATGCAACAACCAAATGATAGCACGACCAAGTTTCCAAAATAAACACTCATGCATATGCAACATGAAAATGTGTCTGAGCCGATCTAGTGCCTAATGTGTATTCATGCATCCACGAGCAACCACTTGCGACCACTTGCAACCATTTCGCAATCATAACATGTTTCAATTACATGTTTACATCCAAAAAGATTCTACCTATGGTTCTCAAGATAGGATCGAGGTGATAACAAAACAAACATGGATAGCAAAAGAAATGTATGTAAACTTATAGGAAAATAGATCGAGAATGTACCCTAAAAAATAAATGGGTATAGCGCGCGTATCTTTTCTTCGATTTCCCAAGTTGCGTCTTCTAGGGCTTCACCCCACTGTATTTTAACTAGCTTGACTTCTTGATTCCTTAGCTCCTAGATCTCCGTTCCTAAGACACGAATCCGGACTCGCCTCAATGTTTCCACTTTTACGCCTTCAAGGATGCTTGGCTCAACCACTCCGGAAGACTCATCTGCCTTATCTTCATTCTTATCACTCATACCTATCCTATATAACATGTTAACAAGCCTCACGAAAACTATCTCCATCATACGGGAAAACCCTCTACGAAGCTAGAAAGAAGATTAGCCGTAGGTAAAGCTACTGCGACTACAGATGGAGAAAAGAAAGGGAAAGAGATTCAAATAAGGAAACAAAGGATAGTGCTAATGGCTTTTGGGGAATAGCCTTTAAAAACTTTTTCTTGGAAAATGCTTCTTTGTAAATGGTTTTGAAAAAAAATTCAAAAGGTTTTCAAAACTTTTGCCCAGTCTTGGTAACCTTCTGCTCTGATACCAAGTGTAACACCCCACCTCGGCTAGGGTCACTCACAAAGGGAATGCACTAGTTTTGGAGAGGTATTATCGAGATAACATCACAGAATTATCACAAGACAGAACATAAATAAATAATTAAGTAAACAGCGGAAGAATTTATGAGCAAAACATAACTTCATTTCATTCCAAAATAAAACATGTCTCTTACAAACATGTTTCAGATAACAACTTCCTTACAACTGTCTTGTAATAATAGCCAAAGAAGCAATAACTTAAAAACAGAAAAACAGCTTATTCCCCAAGTGCAGTAAAATGAAGCAGCCATAGCAAACCGTACATGCTGAGCTAAAGCAAGTGATATCCAAGCTAAGAGCTAGTGTTTCCTCCCTGAGAACCTGGGGGGGGGGGACGAAAGAAAAAGAGGCGAAAGGAAAAAGGGTCAGTCATAAAGACTGAGTAAGTTCTAGTGACTTTCAGTGTAGAAACGGTTAAAACAACCTGTCATGTATGAACTGGAACTAAACTTAAGAATGGTGTCAAGGTGAACAAGATAGACTAAGGTGATCAGGATAAGTCAAGACAAGTCAACTAAAGCATCACATGTTCGAGATTCGTTGCATCGACTATACTAGTATACTAAGCCCATATCACAAGTTAATCACGAAATAAATCCCATGGTCCAATGTCATGAAATGACCCTGAAACGGGGTCTGACCCAAGTACGGGGTCCTACGGAGCGGTTATCTAGTCGATCGGCTCCCTACAAGTTCTAGCTCGTCAAGTGTCCGTGTCATACGGCTAATCACGAATGTAGTCACCTGTGCTGGGTCCACCTTTGGGTGTATCAGCCCTAGGGTGTCAACCCCTGACACGATTCAAGATGCACAGATAAATCTACGGATACCCAGTGTCTGCCCCGGATACGTGCACGATCGTAGTCCACCGAACCTACACTCGCGTACCCTACTGCCGTCGTTCACCTCTTACAATCAGCCCAGTAATCGTGCCCCCACCCGGCCTAGCCCCAGGGTACCTTGATACTTCTAGAGGGTTACTGCTGAAAGGGGTCGTGTCTAGGGTTTCGCCTAATAGATTAGGTCATGTAATTCGTGACCTAACCCGCCTAACAGATTAAGTCATGTAATTCGTGACTTAATCCTTTTCTAGTCTAGTCATGTCAAGATGGTTAAGTATGTCATTTCAGTTCACGACTTAACCCGCCTACGTGTCATGTCAAGTTGGCTAAGTGTTGTCGTTTTCAAGTTCATGACTTAGCCCTGCAAATCGTGTTCAAGTTGGTTAAGTTGTCTTTTCATGTTCATGACTTAACCCTAATTGGCATTAATTGATTTGTTAATGCACCGAACCACTCACATTGGATCCTGTTGTTCGTAGCCACTGGATTTGCCGGGCGGTTCCGGGCAGGTTTACGCTACGAACTCAACCCAACCTCGGGTTTCAAGCGCGATGTGACCAACTACCCACATTGGATCCTATTGTTTGTAGCAACTGGATTTGCCGGGCGGTTCCGGGCAGATTTACACTACAAACTCAACCCAACCTCGAGTTGGCCACTTTCTTGTTTTCTAAAGTGATGCCCATGTTCTTATCAGATTTTGCTATCATGTTCATATGTCAACTTCGTGCCCAACTAAGGCATGTTTAAAGTCAAGTTATGGCATGTTCAAGTCAAGTTTTTCGTGCCATATTTCATGTTCTACTTATGCCAAACTTCATAGTTTATGCTTATAATTAATTCAAGTTTTGCCTATTCTACCCAATCGTATCCCCAACGTATATAAACGTACTTCGTTCACAAGTATAAACAATTCAAGAGATAAAAGGGGAATAACACCAAACATGTGATAGGCATATGTGACAGTTACAACATTTCTTGCATAATAAAATGGCTATAACATATCACATAGTTGCAATGCTAGTATGATGATAACTTGGCATAGTAATGATTCCAACTTAATTTAACATGATGACTTCAACTTTGCATCATAGGCATAATAATCATTGCGGCATCATAATAACTTTATTATAAACATGAAACATTAAAGGCATAGTAATCCTAATAGGCATAGTGGATTCCAATTTAGCATTTTTACATAATAATTCTCATAGACATAATAATTCCAATTTATCATAATGATTCTCATCTAATATTATAAACATAATGGTTCTAACTTAGCATTTTTAACATAATGATCCTCAACTAACATTATAGACATAATGATTCCAATTTGGCGTTCATAATGATTCTCAACTAATATTATAAACATAATGGTTCTAATTTAATATTTTAACATAATGATTCTCAAATAACATTATAGACATAATGATTCCAATTTAGTGTTTTCAACATAATGATTTTCGATTAACATTATAAACATAATGATCCCAATTTTTCATCGTAACCTAGCAATACCCAATTTTTCATTAATCATGATGGGTATAATAACATCACAGGCATAATTCCATCAATAGTCATAGCCATGGTTTAATTAGCACCATAGGCATGGTTTAATCAACATAAAGATTTCATAGCGATTCCATGGACATGAATTAGTCCAACTTGCCAAACAATCAAGCCCAAATGATTCATAACAACATAAAAATCATGACAAGTTTAACCTGCAACGTTGCCATAGCAATATCCCCAAATTATAATTCAACGATAAACAATATAAACAATGGATTAGCAATAGTACATAAATTCAGTTTCAATTCATCGCATGTCCATATTGTTTTAGCGTTTTTGCCTAAAAAGTAACATAGAACTTACAATTATGAAGCAAATAACTCAAATAAAATAGTCCCAAATTCGTTGTTAAGGCATCGTAGTTGTTGTGGCTTCTAGTTGTAGCCTTCAAGAATCATCCTCCTTCTTCTATAATTTTTTTCTTTGTATTTTTAATTCAGAGCTCTAGGTTTAATGGCGGCGGCCTGAGGCTAAAATGAAATAGTATGATTTAGGCTTAAGTCTTAGGTCCTTTTTATAACGTTTGCAAGTTGTTTTAGACCGTCGATGGAGCTTGATTCAATAATAGCCATTCGTTTGAAGGAGAGGCCAATCCGGAGCTGACACCTAGCCCTAGTGACAAGGCAAGGCTCAGAAAATCGACCAGGCCCTGGTCAGGCCAGCCAAGACCTGACCAGCAGGTCATTCTGACCTGGGCGCACTTGGCAGGTGCGCAAGGCCAAAAATGCACTGGAGCACTTCCCAAGTGCGCCAGTTCATTTTTGTTCTGGCGCACTTCCCAAGTGCGCTAGTGCATTCTGACCCGTTTTCTGGTTTTTCGCCCAACTTCGTCCGTCCATATCTTCTTCATACGATATCCGTTTTACACAAACTCGGACTCTATCTCAAGCAGAATTCCGAGACGAACGCAATGGCGTATCCCGTTTCCCTTAATTCTTTGATTTGAAATTAATTATACTTTAATTTGTGAATCTTACTGTTATAGAATACACGGGGTGTTACATTATGCTTGCATAAGTCCCAATCAGAATTCCACAACATGTGGTTGTCAACATAAGCCACATACTTGTATGAATCAAACCATAGCATTACCAAATCATTTAGAATCAAAATAACATACAAATATAAGTCATTATCGCCACAATTCCATTTCGTTTCCAACGCAAATCGCGTACTTGCAAATATCCAATCGTATACCATAATATTCCCAAAACGTTTTGCATCAAAGCAACATACAAATATAAATTATTATCGCCACAATTCCATTTCTTACATTACACAAATCAACACAATTATTTAATTCATATCGGAATAGCACTCTACTTACAGCGTATGGCGAATCTTCAATTCAGAAATCTGAATTCTGAATTTGGAGATGTTATCCTTTGTTGTAGGCGTTGCTTTAATTTGATTAACGTTGCTTTAAGCTTTGAATTATCTCCTAGTTGTCTCTCTATTTCTGACGGCTATCTTCAGTCTCTCCTCAGCAGCATGACGGTCTCATCTCCATTTTAGTTCATGTGAATTAGGGTTAGCCTTAGGTCCTTTTTATAGAGTTTGTGAGTTAATTTAGACTGTCGATGAAGCTTGGTTCAATACTAGCCATTCGTTTGAAGGAGAGACCAACCAGGAGCTGACACCTAGCCCTAGTGACAAGGCAAGGCTCAGAAAATCGACCAAACACAGACCTGGCCAGCCAGGACTTGATCAGACCTGACCAGCAGGTCATTTTTGACCTGGGCGCACTTGGCAGGTGCGCCAGGTCAAAAATGTACTGGCGCACTTCCCAAGTGCGCCAGTGCATTTTTGTTTTGGTGCACTTCCCAAGTGTGCCATTGCATTCTGACCCGTTTTCCGGTTTTTCGCCCAACTTCGTTCGTCCATATCTTCTTCATACGATATCTGTTTTACGCAAACTCAGACTCTATATCAAGCAGAATTCCGAGACGAACGCAATGGCGTATCCCGTTTCCCTTAATTCTTTGATTTAAAATTAGTTATAGTTTAATTTATGAATTTCACAGTTATAAAATACACGGGGTGTTACACTTAGTGAAGTTAGAATGAATGAAAATGTTGTTGAATGGCGTAAACAGCTTGCTGGAAAAGTTGCAGGAATTTGGACCGGATCGGATCCGATCGCCCTCCCCACTTGAGTGTGTGTCACGACCCGACCTGACATGTGAATCCTGAACCGATCCGACTAGGAGCTCACGAACTGCTCGCACATGAACCCCTGACCCGAACTGCCTTCCACGAACCGATGATGGAGGCCCGACCCGAATCGGAGCACTGCCACGAGCCCGAACCGGAGTACCATCACGACCTGAACCGGAGCTTCATCCCGAACCGGACCAAGGAGCCTCCCATGAGCATACATGATGACCACGAGCTAGAGTATGTGTCACGGACCGACCTGGAGTATGCCTGACTGAACCGAACCGAGGGCGAAAAGAAGGACCGAACCAATCTGAAGAAGAACAAAACCCGAGATGCAAAGGTAGTCCAAATGGGAAGTTGTTACTAAGGATCCAGACAGGAAACAACGAGTTAACTTCATGAGTTGGACTTTGCTGCGAGATGTGTGCTAAGGGGTTATCGAGTCTATAGCTTTTATTCACCACTGAGAGACGGATATTGGCTATGGATCAGTGCAGTGGGGTCGTTATGACTCCATGGGGCAAAATGATCGTAACAAGGCAATGAGCCAATGCAGTGGAGTTGTTATGACTTCATGAGGAAGAGTGGACATCGCAAAGTGTTAGTGGTTATGGATCAATGCAGTGGAGCCATCATGACTCCATGGGGGAGAATGATCGTAACAAAGAATTGGGTGAACAAAGCGGTGGATATCGTATACTTAACGCACTGAGTGAGAGGTGTGAGGATGATTACTATGTTTGATGTTTTCTATCACCATGACATGCACACCCCCTCCCCATTATTTTCACACCATGTGTTAGTGTCGCCTTAGAGTATTGTACATCCCATTGTGCTAACTCTTTGGTTGCAGGTCTAGGTTCAGGTATGGTTATGTATATGTGTTATTGTTCTGTTTTTGCTGCTTATTGCTCATACCAGACTTTTGTATGACCCAGAGTTTTATGTCTATTCTTATTACTCTGGGTGCTCCTAAACGAGCAAACTAGAGATAGGTTAGCTGTTTATGCACGAGTAGCTGTCTGGAGACGAGCAGGAGGCTTACACGTATTATTTCCATATGTTCTCCCTTTGTTGTTGCTGGTCACTACTTTGGGCATTAGCAGTGTACCTTCCTATTTTTTCTTTAGAGACAGTTTTAAAAGTTGTAATAATGATGGCTTAGATCATAAGCTGTATTTTGAATTTTCCGCTGCTACGATGGTTTAGTTTTCAGCTTATGCATTGTCTCGCCTGTTTTATATCAAGTTAGGTTATTATTATATTTTGTTCCATGCGCTGTGAGATATATTACAGGTTCTTTGATTATTCATAGTTTCAAATTCTTCCTGCTTCCTTTCTTTTGACAACCGTGATGGCTGGACATCGGTACAATGCATTTCACTAGAAATGTCAGCTGGTGCGCGGCAGGCTGTCACATCGCACCTCTAGTGATGCCAATAAACCAGGTATAAACTTGGTGGAGGGTCTAAAATCAAAAGTCGATATAAAAACCAAGCTTTTCCTCTCCACAAACAGAGGACTTAAGGCCTTCCTCTGCCTACTTAATGCGTCTGTCACCACATTACCCTTGCCACGGGTATAAGCAATCTCGAAGTCATAGGACGCTAGGAACTCCATCCATCTTTGTTGTCTTAAATTAAGATCCTTCTGCGAGAACAAGTACTAGAGAGATTTATGACTGCTGTACAACTCAAACTTCTCTCCAAGTAGATAATGACGCTAAGTCTTAAGCGCAAATACTATGGCGGCTAACTCTAAGTCATGGGTACGGTAGTTCTTCTCATGAACTCTTAGCTGTCTGCCTTCATAACATATTACCCTTCCTTGCATTAGTGTATATTGTGAACACTTTATTCCCATTGGGCAAGGTCAAGATTGGGGCTGTTGTCAGAGCCCTCTTCAACCGCTGAAAAGTATCGTCATAATCTATATCCCAAGAAAATGTCAGATTCTTTTTCATCAGTCTGGTGAGTGGAGCTGATATCTTTGCGAAGTCCTTAATGAACTTCCTATAACTGCCCGCTAATCCAAGAAAACTTCTCACCTCCATTGCATTCTTTGGGATCTGCCAATTTTGAACTGCAGCTACCTTCGCGGGATCCAATGTTATCCCATCTTTAGAGACTACATGCCCCAGAAATCTCACTTCTTTTCTCCAAAAATGACATTTGGAGAATTTCTCCTTAAGCTGGTGTGCACAGAGAGTCTTCATAATCTCCCTTAAATGTCGGGCGTGCTCTTCCTCGTTCTTCGAGAAAATCAAGATATCATCAATGAAGACCATAAAGAACTTATTTAGAAACTCTCGAATTACCAAACATATTAGATCAACAAAATAGGCGGGTGCATTCATCAACCCAAAAGGCATAATGAGCCACTCAAAGAAACCGTCTGGAGTTCTAAAAGCGGTCTTGTCTATACTGTCCTCGGCCACCCTCAAACGATGAAACCCCGTGGCCAAATCTAACTGAGAGAAAATAGATGCACCAACAAGTTGGTCAAACAGATCATCTATCCTTGGAAGTGGGTGCCTTTTCTTCTTAGTGAGTTTATCCAACTCTCTATATTCCACACATAAGCGTAGCGAACCATCCGTCTTAGTTGCGAATACTACTGGAGCACCCATTCAGATATGCTTCGCCTAATAAACCCTTTCTTAAGTAGCTCGCCTACGTGCTTGCTGAGCTCCCTCCTTTGTCTTGGAGCCATATGGCGCACAGGCAATGCAACTGGCTTTGCACTGTCCACCAAATATATATGGAAACTAATCTCGTGCCTCGGAGGTAAGCCCCGAACCTTCTCAAAAAACATCAGGATATTCACAGGCTACTGGTACAGATCGTAAATCATCGATAGATGCATCAAACGACTCTAGGAAATTAAGCATGACAGACCCCTTAGGGTCACAAGAAATCTGACGACCCTCTTCTCACAATCCAGAATGACACGATACATGGCTAGCCAATCCATCCTTAAAATCAAGCCATAGTCCATCAAACTAAGCACATATGCGTCGCACTCAAGCTCGACGCCCAACACAGATATTTTCAAACCCCGACAAATCATAGACAAATGAGCCTTACCCCCAATGGCGTTTGAGACAACAACGAAATCCATAACCATACTAATACTAAGGTGCAGAGACTTAACCATAGAATCAGAAATAAATGAATGCAAAGCGCCAGAATCAAAATGAGTCCTAATAGGATGATAGGAAAGAGAAATCAAACCTTCAACGGAAACTTTCTTACCTCTATCTATCGCACCGACCACGAGAGCATGCACCTGCCCTACCGAAAAGTGTTCTTCGAGAAATCAAACCTTGTTATTGCTTCTTCGGGCACTCCTTAGAAAAGTGTTTGACTTCTCCATAACTGAAACAAGCATTGTTCTTTCTTTTGCAGTCCTTGATCAAGTGACCCTCACATCCGCAATTATGACACTTCCTCTTATCTCTAGCGTTGTCGTCCTTCCGCCCTTCTTTTGTTGTTATTGTCCTTTTTTGGGCCGCACTTTCTTACTTTCTGTTTCCTCAGCCTTAACTTCTTTTTTTTCACCTTTGTCTTCTCCATGCATCAATGCTATATCAACGAGTTTCACAAAAGTTGCTCCCATCGGAATATGAGACATAGCCAACCCATGGAGGGGTTCATTCAATCCTCTAGCAAGCCTCAAAGCTTTCTTGTGAGGGGTATTTACTAGCTCCAAACCAAACCTCTCCAATTGTTTAAACTTATTAACATACTCTTTCACGGACATGGCTCCTTGCTTAAGTGCCAAAAACCTTTTCATTTGCATACTCCACTCGGCTTGAGAAAGAAACTTCATTTCGAATCTCTGACGAAAATCATCCTAACTCTCCATTGGATGCCCTGCTTGCATCACTTTCCACCAGAATGAAGTCTCATCTTTGAGCTGCCAAACGGCCAACCGAATCTTCCTACAATTGTCAATTTCGAAAATTCCAAACAAATCCTCGGTCTCCTTAAGCCAATTCTTTGCTTCTATAAAAGTCTCAGTTCCTCGGATTAGATTTCCGCCCATAGAACAGAAATATTTGCATATCTTAGAGAAATTATCAACACATTGAGGAGGAGGAGGAACTGCGGGTGCAGCTGGGGGAGGAACGTTTGCTTGACAACCGGTAGGCATCATGGCCTCAAGATACCTACAGAACCAAACCGGTATCATAATGCCCTCAGGAATATTAGGTTCCCCAGATATGCTGAAAAGAAAAGGAAAAAGAGATTCAAACAGAGAATCGAAAGATATTACATATATTTTTGGGGAATATGTTTTTCGAAATAGACTTTTCTCGTGAAAATGCTTTTTTGAAACCTTTTTAAAAACAATTTTCAAAATCTTTTATCCGATCTGGTGACCTTCATCTCTGATACCAAGTGTGACACCCGACGTCCGTTAATGTCACTTTTTAAGGGAATGCATTAAGTTTCGTGAAGCATTATAGGTAAACAGAAACAGAAATATTACAAGACAAATATAAAATAACAGCAGAATTTATAACTTTATTAAGCCGAAAACATCGTGGTTCAAAACATAGTTACATCATGAGTTTGAAATACATAAAACCAGTACATCAACTTAAAACTTATGTCTTGTACTGAAATCATTAGAGTAAAATAAATAAAGAAGCATAATCCCCAAAACATAGCCATAGTAGAGAAGATATGAAATCAAGCAGTACAACTAAGCAACTCTAATCAGAATGAAAGAAGAATCCTGATCAAGCTTGAGTATTCCCACCCTGAGAACCTGACAGGGGGAACGGAAGAGAAAGAAGAGAAAACAAAATGGGTCAGGCATAAAGTCTGGCGAGTCCAGTTACTTTTAGCATATAAATAAATGAAAGCATTATGACAGGCATATAAGTTGGAGAGAGATAACAGTGTCATCTGGCTGGTATAACAAGGTAAATAGGATAAAATGAATAGAACAGGCATTATGCTTCTCTAATACTTTTCACTACACCATTACTAGTATAACAAGAATAAGATGATCCCCAACAAGTACAAGTTGGTAGACTTAGGCGTACTTCTAGTGAGAGGTTTTACCCCATACAATAACAGGTAGCCCGACTAAACTTATCGGTGTTACCCCAAAGGACAGTAATGAGCTCCTAAACAAGCGAGACTAGATGTACCCTAATTACTACCACAATCGATCGGCCCTCTAAATCTATAGATACCATGTGCTAGCCCCCACCGTAGGACGTATCACTTCCTAAAGTTGCAACCCTTTGTTTATAGGATGTACACAACCATGTCTACTGATGCCACAACGTCTTATTTTCCTGGATAGACGGACCCATGCATGCACATGAGCCCGATGGAACGCGCTGTCAGACACCTTTACCCAAGTGACCTCTTATAATCAGCTCAGTAAGTGTGCCCCTACTTCGAACTAGTTCGAAGTACTCGTTTGATACCTATATAGGTTACTGACCGAAAAGAATCCCACGCACAAGATGATAAGAGCTCCCCCTAGACTTGCATCACCATAACTAGGATTTCAACAGGTTATGCCTACTAGTGTAAGAAGATTGCATAACCCCACGGGTTAAGTTTGTGGGCCTATATATAAATATTACCCACCTCTCCAATATTTTACTTAACCCTCCCACTGATCCAAGCAAGTTTACTTAACCCCTATTCAAGTCAGCATGTTCATGTACTCCCTATGGATTCAAATAGTTTATTTATGTATTACAAGTTCATTACCAATTATTCATTTATGCTTATAATGCGCTAGACCTCCCACATTAAGTCTACCACTTCTGGATGTTGGATATGCCGGTCGGGTCCGGGCAGACTTCTTCCACAAGTCGGATTTAACCTCATGTCTTAGCACCGTTACGTGTTTATGCACTTAGACCCCTTACATTAGATTTACCACTTGTGGACGTTTAATATGCGAGTCGGGTCTGGGCAGGCTTCTACCGCAAGTGTAATCTAACCTCGTGCCTAAGCGTGGTTATAGTTTCCAATTACTGTAAATCTAGCCATTTTCATTATTTAACAACTATTCCTATTTCATTATAGGTTTTCATGCCCCTTTTCCAAGTCATATTCATCATGCACCATATGCCCCAATTTAAGATTTTTAATCACAGTTTGGTTTACGCCCTAAATCCATATTTATGTTTTCAATTCAAGTTATGCCCCAAATTTCCCAATTCAAATTATGCTCCAATTTAACGTTTTCCTTCGTTCCCAATTTCACACGTTCGCATATTTCAGCGGTATGCCTAGGCTCGAAGGTAGCCTGTCTATAAAATAAAAAGGGAAAATAAGAAGGGAAGATGACATAAATAATCATACACTACAAAAATTTTTTTAATAGCATATGAAAAAAGCTATAATATCTTTACACAGCATTAGTGACGACGCTATATAAGGACATGTTATAATAGCCCTACCACATCTCATAGCACTTTATAAACCGCTATTTTATCACGCATTTTATAACGTACATACACCACTATAAAAACTTTTCATAGCATTTTATCCATGTCAACTAGTAAAATTTCAACTTTTTTAATAGCATAATTTTTTTCTCATAACACGTATTGAAGGCTATAAAAAGTTTTGCATGGCACTATATCATTTTACGTAGCTCTTTTTCCGCACTATCACATTATTTCTTATAGCGTATTGATGATTCTTTCTATAGCAGTAATTTTTCCATTATTAATATGTTTAGTATAATATATAACACGTAATTTATGCTATACCATTCATTTTATAGTGCACTACAAATCTTCTCTTATCTGAATTCTGCACATTACTAGCATTACAATGGTAAATCTTAAAAAAAATGCATATCTAAAGGTAAAAATCTAACAACAAAAGCATATTTGATTATAAAGGACAATAACTATGGTCTTACATAATTGATATTCTTACATAGTTGGTACTCTTACACAACTAAGTAAATAAGTTCAGACATGGTTTCAAAAAAAAAGTATACATGAAAAACCAAACTCCTTAGTCTTCCACCCATCAGCTTACGTGCATTGTACATTTCAAAACCTACAATTTGCAGTAGTAAAAGTTAGAGATGACAAAGGAAAAAAATGCAAACTAAAGTATTTGGAAACCTGATTGCATTTTGGCTATGAGTATTCAAAGTTCAGGTGAACAAGTGAATAATTTTTATTACAAGCCAACCAGTTTTAATGTAAAGCAGCGGACAACGTACTTTTGTGTGTCTTGCATTGACAGTGCAGTGCAGGCTTAATGAGGGGAAATACTGCTAGTTTTTTTGAAATATACAACAACCAGGTTCCTTCTTGAAGAGCACTTAGACAAGTATTGAATATATCTACACTTATGCCATCCGCCCATTTTTCAACAGTAACACCAAAACGCAATTGTTCTCCCCAATGACCCATCTTTCGACGTTTTCGGACATGCTGCAGTTCATATTCTCAGTCTTTGCTCATGCGTTGGACCTTTACCTGGTAGTAACTCTACTGCAACCCCATGCATGCTTGACACCACTAGTATGGCTACACTTATGCGTAATGCTATACCTCTATCTCAGGCTTTACTACCTCTTAACTGCAGCCCAACAACACGTAATATTCTACTAGCGCATTTGTTGCTCCGGTCCAACTTCTGGGGTAGTTTCCTTCCTATCAATCGCTTGCCCTTCAGTGCGGACACCGTTCCTGCTACTCAATCAACTCTCGGTTCCGGTAACCTCACTGGCATTTTTAGATGTTTTTGGAACATCCTAACAAACAGCTGCTTTTTGTATAGGATAACCCATTCTAAATCTATTAGCTTGTTTGGGAATTCTCATATATAGTTACTTAACAATATGAAGAAAAAAACCACAAATTTTAGGAGCAAAAGTTAAGTTTGACAACTACATAAGCAAGAAATGCATTGGTTCAAATACATAAATTACCTATAATGATAGCAGAAATCTACGTCCATTTTCCAAAGGTGATCAAGTACCTATATACAAGTGGGACATCACGATACTTGAAATATATATAAAATAAACAAAAATAATATTAGATATTTACAGAATAATAATTATTGAATATATATACTTCATGTAATTTTTGCAAGAGATGACAACCTAAGCCTTTGTCATAAGCAAACAGAAAAATGTATACTTGATCCAAGTAGAAAACACGCAGACATCAAAGGCTCAGTTATATCCAAGAGACAACAACATAAATTATAATAATAAGTACAAAGCCCGTGCCGATGGCATGGATGTAAATGTTTGTAGAAAATAATCAGTGATGTTATACTTAGATTATAAATATGATTTGGACCGTTTAGAGTCTTTAGACTAAAAGTAGATAGAAATATACTTTGATTAACAATGGTGGTAATCAAATAATAAACCATTTTTTATTTATAATGTGGAGTGTGTCAATAAGCTTATAGAATTAACAATGGCTTAACAGTCAATACCCCATGCACATAGAAAAATCTGCAAATTTTCATTTTGCATGCTCATTTATCTACAGTACTTGTTCACGAACATAGTATTTTGGTCTTGACTTTGGTTGTGTTCGACAAATAAAAGTGTTCTGTTACCATCCATAATGCGTAGGATGTGTTCAGCATCGAAAAATAAATATTAACACATAATGAAACCACCAGCCCATTATGTTGAGGTAATATATGGCATAAAAATTGTCAGAGTACTTATGATAATATGTTTCAGCTTTAAAGAATTCATGTTACCTTGTCATGAAACTTATGACAATCCGTTTCATCTTTAAAGAATTCATGTCACTCTGTCATGTAAGTACCCAACTCTAAAAGGAAAGAATTTGTCTAACGTATTCTTATTGGGAAAACTAAGAAACAAAGACAATAAATCAAACATTTGGCACAACATATCATGTAAACATGACAAAAAATAACCCATTTATTGCAACATTAGATGAATTCAAATGCAAACAAACCCATTACAACACTTTCGTTGACCGAAAAATGCACATCGCTTGTAAGTAACCAGTGGACTTTTTATAATAATTATGCATGGACTAAATTTTGACGTTAAAAATGTAACATTAACAAAATGAAGAAGCAAAGGGGGAGGCAATGTGATATAAGTTAAACGTTTGTATGTCATGCAAGAACAAATCATGAGTATATGCTAATTACAAATAGAAGCATCAAATTGTCTATCAATGAGGGAAAAAAGAACAAATAAAATTTGGGTGCAGAGATTTGTTGTTTTCTATCCTTATCCAAATGATGAAATGAATGAAAAATGATGTGAAAGAAGGTTAGCTATCAGCACGTGTTTTCCAAATGACCTATTTCTTAGCTGGTAAATCTAAATTTCATTATTGCAACTAAAAATTAGATATCTGATAGCCTCCCTAAGCAAACATGAAGATGGTCAATTTCAAGTGAGAATTTATTCCATTGTGTGGAATCATGTTATTTACTGTTACAATTGTACCTTGAAATAATTAGTGGCTATAATCGGACTCTTGTTTTCTAGTTACCTAAAAATTTACTGCAAATAATTTAAGAAATAGAATGATCTAGAAACTAGCTATATTTACATTGCGTATTTTCTCCAAAAATAATTCACATAAAGTATAATGAGAGCCGATCAATAAAAATCTATCAAAGAAGTTCATTCATTTTTAAAGCTGATCAATAAATATTTACCATTCATAGACAGACGCACCATATAGGCGCCTAAGATGAAAAATAAAGAATCATAGTAGTAAAGCTATAATCAGAGCATTATGATGTTTCTAGGACAACCATACAGATAATCTTTAAAGAAAACCATTGAATCTCTGAGTGTGGGATGTCCACTCTCTGTTCATAGTAGCAACATGGCAACCTATGACATTTGACTGAAAACAAAATTAAGTATCATTAGTAACATAGAAGTACAAGAAATAAAGAATGAAAAGTTGATGAAAATTTAGCCCTATCAAAACTGAAATTTGGTGAGCTAGTGTACTAATAAATGAACACAACAATCGAGAAACATATTAGATGAAGATCATGGAAAAATTAAGGGAAAAACTTTAAAAAATGCACTAAATCATATCAAAATAATCATTTACAAACCTTTGGTAGTCAGGATTTGATATTAATCAAGATGAATACGGATCCTGAAAGTTGCGATCTTGTATTGATGGGATGAGGTGATGATTTCACCACAGCATTAAAGAGCGAGAGAAAGTCTTCAAAGAAGACAGATGAGAAGCAGAATGCAAGGGAGTTGTGGAGTAAACGTATTTAGATCGTGAAGCAGAACGTAGGGAGAATGGACATCAATTTTTAATGTAACTTCCACCGTAAATCATGATCAGTCTGTATCTTTCGTCTTTCTATCATATCCGTTCTTTGTCTCTAAAGTTTGTCCCTGTAAGCAAAACCAAAGAAAATTTATTATATAGATATGTCAACAATCAAGACCAATCATGAACAATGCATTGCAGCAGCAATTAGGAGCAACTATCAAATGAAATTTGTAATGAAGTTTAAACAAAATCAGTTCAGCGAATAAACATGTTAGGCCATGCTAAAACATCAAATACGCTATAACTAACAAGAACACATGCTCCATGCTTATGCCACCTTACACATACACCTTGCTGTTCATTGAAAAAGGAACTGTGTTGGAAAGTAAACCCAATTAATGTCGGTTCATAATTTGTAGTGTTTTTGTTTAATTGTCTATGTCTTTTCGTTTAGTGTGTGTCCATTAGAGAAATAGTGTTTATTGGTATGTGTAAGGGTGTCTAGTATACTATATATAAGGGTGGTCATATTTGTTGTAAAAAAAAAGTAAGAAAGAAAGTAAGGAAATTAAAAAGGTTTCTTCCTCCATTAAAAATTGAGTATCATCCTCCTCCTCTTCAATCCAACAAATTGGTATCAGAGCGTCAGGTTGAAACTATGGCTTTTCTCTTCTTCTCACCGTTTGTTCTCACAAAAGAAAACTTCGAAGAGTGGAGTAATAAAAAGAAAGAAGAGTTGATCTCCAAAGGGCTTTGGGAGATCGTTGAGAATCGCTATGAGTGGCCAAAAGACGTTAAAAATATGACGGAGAAAGAGAGTGAGGCATTCACAAAATTGTGATGGAAAGATCGTTGTGCACGTGCTGAAATGAGTGAGAACGTTGATGAAGAAGCTTTCAACCATATTATTGGAGAAAAATCCGCAAAGGATTCATGGAAATTGTTGAGTGAGGTGTACGCAACCGAGGTAGATGAAGAGGACGAAAGCAAAGGAGTTGAAAAATGAAGTGATTGAAAGTTATCTTCCTATTACAGATGAAGAAGTGCTAGAATCTGAATCACAAGAGGAAAATATTGTAGTCCCCGAGGAGCAGAAAATAATAGAGGTTGAAGCCGAAACAAAATCTGATTCTGGTTCTAGTCAATCAGGAATTTTAGCAAGTGGGAATGACATTCAAGAAACAGCTGATTTCAAATCTGAACAAATGATCATTGCAGATCATATTGATGATGTGACTTCATCAGAGAACGAAAAAGAAGAGAAAGCTATCAACAAGGAAACAAAACTGGAAGAGTCAACCGAACAAATGATAATTCTAGATGATGTTGGCGCGACCCTAGCTGAGAATGATGGAGAAAAAGAAGAAGTTGATTTCGTTAACGCAAATGAATACGAGATTCTGTATAGGCAATTTGGCAAATATGATAGTTTGATAAGAGGCACACCACCTACAGCAAAACAAGTGGTGGATGATTTGCCAACATTTGTCTTATGTAAAGAGGATATGAAAAATGGTGCTTTACTCTGTGCAGTTTGTAAGGATGACATGGGCGTAAATGAGAAAAGGAAGCATCACAAAGAGTTAATAGCTGAAATGCACCAGTAGCGTATGATCAATCAAGGTGTTGAGTTGGAGAAAATGAATCTGAGACTCAAGCAAATAGTCATTAATGACATTGCCATGTTCTCATTCCATTCAATGCATTTTCGTGATTGTTCTCAGGTACAACTTCTTGCATCAATTTATGGTCTGCGGAGTGGTAGCCAAGGGTCAGAAAAAAAGAGATTTATGACCATAACACGAACTACATCGAAGATCTTTCTGATGGAAAAGAAGAAAAGAAAAAAAGAAAGTTTGGACAATTTATTATTTCTACCAAAACGCGTGAGATATAAATCAATTGAAACCGATATGTTCTCAGAAGCTTTGAAGTTTGAAGAAAAGTTCAAAATGATTGAAGAATCGGGTTTAAGGGGGGATGTTGGAAAGTAAACCCAATTAATGTCGGTTCGTAATTTGTAGTGTCTTTTGTTTAATTGTCTATGTCTTTTCGTTTAGTGTGTGTCCATTAGTGAAATAATGTTTATTGGTATGTGTAAGGGTGTCTAGTCTACTATATATAAGGGTGGTCATATTTGTTGTAAACAAAAGTAAGAAAGAAAGTAAGGAAATTAAAAAGGTTTTCTTCCTCCATTAAAAATTGAGTATCATCCTCCTCCTCTTCAATCCAACAAATTGAACATACATACTCTAACATGAAACCACACATGCAACAAAAAAAGTGTACACACACCACTGCACAAAAATGTCCACACACCTACACAAAACCTAATGTCTGCACACGCAAAAAAATGCACTGCACCCTCACTCGTGTCTGCACCTAGGCACATACATGCACAAAAACCATGTAGCACAACCTACAAGAATTCTATATGAACTAATACAAACACCCACACACTACACACAACTCCCATACATAGAAGGCAGATGTAGTTTCTACACAAAAAAGAAAAAAAAATCTAACCAAGTTTGACCCAAACAAAATTGCAGCAATGACAGAGAGCAAGCATGTATATATAATTTTGCAACCAAGCATCATATATTATAAACTTCCATGTTTAAATTGTCATTTAGCATATGAGTGTTTCTGAGGTATAATAGAAGGCATGTGACAAAAATGTGTGCCTATAAAAGGTAAGGTTATTATAGCACTGAGATTGTCACCATGGTATATAAATTTTAGTGTAAACAAAATATGATCTAGAATATATCAAGTTGGGTATAACTGGAATACAATATTAGAAGTACCAAAAAACCATTAATTTGAGTGGTTAAGGAACACAACCAAACTATCACTACATCGATTTTGGATGGTTTTAAAACTGGTTAGAAATTTTGAATAAATAAATCTGGAAGCAGTAATTTACTTAACTCAAAAGCTCAGCCAACAAAATATATCCAAAACCGATGGAGGAAAGCTTCTTATTAGAGGAACTTTAACTACAAAAAGTAAGAGGGTGTATTTCTATCATTTTTCGTGTTTATCTTTCGTTTGATGTTTAGACTAAACTTTTTTGTAGTCATCCACATTTGAACTATAATTCTTTGATATCCCAACTTTGGTTCCTTAGCAGTTAAAATGAACATCATCATTGCAAAATGGGAAAAAAGCTAGAAACAACTAATTTGATCTTTGCTTGTGGTTGAAAATTTTGTGTTGCTCCATTTCCTATACTAGTCACCTGAAAGTTACCACGTACCACTACTGCCACATCTAATTGAAATGCGATACTTTTCATAAAAACATTGAATCGACTAAGTACTAACCATTCCCGTGATTAATAAACAAGTTCTTTAATTTCCAAATATGGACGTTTTGTACATGTAAAATCAAGCTTTGTAAAATAGATTTTTTTAAATTCAATTTTCTTTATAACAAATATCTTTTATTTATTTTTTGCTGAATTATTCAATTCTATTCAAAACAGGACAATTCAAACTGAATATGTGTATAATTTTCAAAATGAATTGAAAATGAAACAACGATTTAATGAACACATGTCATATGCTCCATCGATGAAGCTGTCTTAGAAAAATTATTCAGCTGATGTAGCTTGTGACAAAAATGAATTACTTTAATAAAGTAGTTCACCCAATTAATGAAAAACTAATGCCAAACGCTATTAAATACTTAAAATATGAAGAAATTCTCTAATGGTTTCAATCCTTATGTAATATAACTACCAATGGGATAAAAACCATGAAGAAATTATAAGAGGCTAAGAGGATCACCAAGGCCACTCATTTAATAGATGTACCAACCGCCAATTAGATGATCCGACTATAAAAGGATAAAACAATTGAGGATGCCTCCACAATTTTTTCATGAGTTTCTATACGGAAGTCTAGATCTTTTTTTATTCATCCTTCGGTATATTACATATAGCCTCATTTCCGAAAATAATCCACAATCTTTGCGAAGCTTGACCAACCCATCCCCGAGGGGGAAAACTAAAAATAGTTAGGTGTAAATCTAAATAGTATGCAATTGTTGTTTAGGGATTCAAGTATTAAATATTAATAATATAAAATCAACACTGAAATTACTTACTGGAGTTTAGTAAATGATGCTGGAGCGTCATCACGTGGTGGTTGCTGGAGTGAATTGAGGTAAGAGTTGGTAGAGTGAACTGACGCTGTCGACGTCATCGTTGGCTGCTGGATTGAGCAAATAAACATGGAATTGACGATAATCCCTGGCGGATTGAATAAATGCGATGTAGTGGTGCTGTTAAAGTGAATCGATTGGGTAATGGCTGCCAAATGAGTAGATCAACGTAGTGATGAGAAATCGTTGGGGATCGTGAATTAGGTTTAAAAAAATTGGTCGATTGTGAAAAGGAAGATGAAAGTGAAAAAGGAGGGGGTATCCATTTTTCGTGGCTATTTTTTCTTCTAGGTTAAAACTTGTCGTGCTTATTTGGGCTCCTGCTTTAATAAAAGTGCCAGGTTAAAGTATAGCAGAATGCCTTTTTTCTATTACTCGAATTGTAGTTACATTTTATGCTTAAGTTATTTTTATATAGCTCTTTAATTACAGGACTATGATATTATGCTATGTAAAGCATATTTTCTTGTAGTGATAATAACAAGATAGACATATGATGGCAGGAATAAGCATAGCAACAGAATAAGCATATAGTGAAAGAATTGGGCATAATAACAAGATAGGCATATAAGAACAGATCTGATGAACACGTGATAATAGAACTGATTAGGCACAGTGAAATGATTAAGAAAACTAACATAATAGGGATGTCACAAATAGGCATATAGGTATAAATCAATAAATCAGGTGACTAGTAGTGGCAGATCTGATTTGACAAATAGGAATAGGTTAGATCCAATTTATAAATATGTCAAGATTAATTTTTAAATGTTTAGATTGAAAATAACATAGACTCACTGTGATTGGATCCAAGAAACAAAAGAATGATAGCAGATGTTGTAGCACAGATCTCTAAATTCTTATAACTATATTGTTGAAGAAGAAGGCTAGATCAGATTGACTTGAGGAAGCACCTTGTCGTCTCCATTGATTTAGATGAATAAAACAATGGGATTATGGTCCTATTTATAGCATAGGGTCAATGAATTTAGCCAAGAATTCAGTCCACATATTTCAAACACATGTTTACACCCATTAGTTTCTACCTAAAGTTCAAATATTCGATCGATAGGATACAGTTGAATGATGGAAGCGAGTACAGATAGAACGAAAATTTGGTTCCCATTAGACATGGGTCCTAAGTATCGGCCCCAAAGACCGAAACCAATATCAAATTGACACCCCACGAAAACTCAGAATGTATGCGTCATACTTGACGCCTAACACAGATATCCCTCAAACCCCAGTCTCAAACAGATGATCCATAACCCTTATGAGTCTGAGTCTATAGCGGAATTCAGAAATAATACTAGCATTAAAGTGCAGAGTATCGATTACAAAATCAAAATACCAAAATCAGAAAAAGTCACAATCAGATAAAGAAATTAAACCTACTATAGAAATTTTTCTATTTCTATCCTAGCCACTAGCCTCAAGAGTGTTCGCCTGCCCTCCTTGTCCTCGTCTCTTCGGGCAGTCCCTAGTGAAGTGTCCCATCTCCCCACAGTTGAAGCAAGCGCCCTTCCTTTTTCTGCAATCCTTGTTCAGATGAGTTGAGCTCCCACAAGTAAAGCACTTTTTCCCCTTCTTATCTTCAGGTTTCTCATCCTTCTTTTGTGTTTCCTTTTTGGGCCCCGCTTTCTTATTCTGTGGTTCTTCCTTCTTTGTCTCTTTCGGGCCCTTGTCTTCCTCGTGCAGTAGTGCCATATCCACCAATTTCTCGTAAGTTGCTCCCATGGGTACATGGGTCATGGCTAGGCTGTGCAGTGGCTCATTCAATCCTTTAACAAAGCGGAGAGCCTTTTTATGCTGAGTGTTGACTAAATCCAATCCGAATCTTGCTAGTTGCTTGAACTGGTTGACGTATTCCTTGACCATCATACTTCCTTGCTTAAGAGACAAGAACTTTTCCAATTGTAAACTTCGTTCAGCTTGCGAGAGGAATTTTGTCTCAAACCTTGTTCTGAAATCCATCCATGTCTCAACCGGCCTCTCGGCGTTAGTGACTTCCCACCAGTAGGAAGCTTCGTCTTTGAGCAGCCATACTGCCAACTGTACCTTCTGCCTATCGTCCACCTCGAAGATAACGAATAGATCCTCAGTTTCTTTGAGCCAATTCCTTGCTTCTACGAATGATTCAGTTCCTTTGAAATCCTTCCCACCCATGGCCCTAAAATCTCTACAGATCTTTGAGAAAGCAATTGCACGAGGAGGGGGTGGAGGAGGGGGATCAATTGCTGGACCTGCAGCGGCGGTCCTAGCCTCAAGATATTGACGAAACCAACCGGGTACATGAACACCCTCTGGTATCTCAGATGCTTCAGACATGCTGGAACGAAAAAGGAAAGGTTCAATACAAAAAGGACTGAAAGAAAGATATATGGCTCTTGGGGATCATGTTTTTCAAAATAAGCTTTATTTTTGAAAATACTTCCTTTCAAAACCTTTTTTTGAAAACAGTTTTCAAAAACTTTACCCAATCTGGTAACCTTCAGCTCTGATACCAAGTGTAACACCCCACCTCCGTTAAGGTCACTCACAAAGGGAATGCCTTAACTTTGGTGGAGCATTTTAGTAAACAGAACAGAAACTTACAAGACAGATAAAACAGTACTTGAAAAATTTTAACTTTATTACAGCGGAAACAGAAATTAATATGGTTACATCCTTTCAATTTCAGAATTCAAGTACAAAATATCAGTCTTGTACAAAAGCCTTCAAAATGCATAGTTTAAAATCATAATCCCCATGGAACGGAAGCTATACAGAGCCAAGCCATACTTTAAGCACTTCAAGCAAAGAGAAATCCGGATCAAGCTAAAGTATTTCCCTCCTTGGATAACCTGGGGGGGGGGGGAAACGGAAGAAAGGAGGCGAAAACAACAAGGGTCAGACAAAAAGTTGGCAAGTCCAGTGACTTTCAGCATATGAACAGATAATAATAATATGATATGAACATAAAACTGGATGTGAGATAACTATAACAGGTGTAGCAGATATAACAGAAAAACAGAATGATATAAACTATTGTTTTACACTTCTCTGCACTAATACTAGTATAGCAGAATTAGGTGTCACCCTAATGTCTAAATTTAAGCAGGAACGGGTACAGAATACTTTAACAGAAACAGAATGCTAATAATGGGCCTTTACTACCCGATCAGAAACAGACAGGAGAAGAAACAGATTTATCCCTATGGAGACAGAATGTGGAATTAGGTGTACACTAGTAATGGGCCTTTACCACCCGAACAGACGGTACCACACAGAAACAGACAGGTGTTACCACCCAACAGAAACAGACAGAACTAAGCGTACCCTAAAACCCTACCCCAAGCGATCGGCTCCCTAATACATAAATATCCTGTGTCGGCCCCACAGTAGGGTGTATCACTCCCTAAAGTGACAACCAATTGGCACAGACCTATTTACAGATGTCACGGCGTCTTACATCCTCAGAGGCAGACCGGGATCCATGCACGCACATGACCCGGTTGGAATGCACCATCGACACCCCTCGCCATTATCAGAATGAACCACTTATAATTAGTTCAGTAAGCGTGCCCGGACCCTACCTACTGTTGGGTCAAAGTTTTGATACCAGAAAGGGTTACTGACTAATATGGGTCCCAAACAACAGACGACACAAGTAATTCCCCTCCTAACCTTGTGTCCCCAGACTAACAGATTTCAGATTAACTTGTTTACAAGTTCAGACATACAGAATTCAGATTTACTAATTCACAAATTAAGTTAACAAGTTTTCAGACTAACGGATCAGATGTACAAATTTTTCAGATTTGTCTAACTTTGTATTGGGCCTACAGATTCATGGACGGGTTTTACTACATCTATTAATCCCTTTGGTTTAACCCTATTTTTCCCCAATACGTTTTAGACGTTATTCTTATCTTAGATTTGCATTAATTAATTATTAATGCACAGACCTCTCACATTAGGTCGGTAGCTTGTGGCCGTTGGATATGCCGGGCGGTTCCGGGCAGACTTCTGCCACAAGCCAGACCTAACCTCGTGTCTTACGCATGTTATGACTAACTTCTCACATTAGAACCTATTGTTTGCGGCCACTGGATGTGCCGGGCGGTTCCGGGCAGATTTACGCCGCAAACTCATTCTAACCTCGAGTTAGCCATGTTTATCTTTGCGGCCAATTAATTAATAATTTACCGTTTATGCGCATGCCCAATATATATGCCAATTCAGATTATATCAATCACAAGATGATTATATCAACATAGCAGATAACAGATTTTATGTGACTTAACGGATTTAACAGATTTAGCAACTTAGCAGATTTTGGCATATAACAGGTTAGGCATTTCAACCGACAAATTTAACAGATTAGGCATTTCAATCTAATTAGCAGTCTAGGCAATATAACAAAACTAGTAGTTTTAGGCAACTAGACAAATTAGCAGATTTAGCAAATTTAATATTTCTAAAAGTTCTATTTACATGCCTTGCCCAATCATAAATTGGCCTAAATTCATACGCTTACATAATTGTCATGATTCACAACATATACTCCATGTTTGCATAAAGTTACATAGCACAGAATATGGACATAATTTGCCATATAACATATGTTCCAATTTTTGTTAAACTAGCATCTTACAGCAGATTCACATATAAATTATACCAAATATAACCATTAATTTCAATGCATGCCATATATCCAAAAATCCTTATTTAGGTGTAATCTAAATAATAGATATCCTAATTAATGTAAATCTTTACACCTAACTTTCCATATCCCTCTTCTTTTCATGTCATGAATCATTATGCAAACTATACCCAACAATATAAATCTTTAAATCATATCTTCTAAAAATCAAATCTTGACTTTTATATGCATCTTGTCCAAAGTCTCAAATCATATGTAATCTTACAATGGTTCCTCTTTTCTTCTATCATAGAATATGCATAGATCCAAATCTAGTTTACAACATATGCTCATTAATTACAGTTCTAAATTACAACATAACTATGCATACAACATGCATAAATTATATGTTCATAGTCAAATTTATGCATATGTCCAATATATTTTATGCCTCAGACCTAAAGTCATACATTCAATTTTAGTCGCATCATTCATTATTTATCCCAAAATTTGCGTTCATACGTTCATCTCTTATGAGATTAGGCACAGGCTCGTGGTAGCCTGGCTATAAAAACAGAAAAGAAGAAAAGGGATACAGAAAAACAGATCTGACAGAAGAGAATATGTATACAACCTCAGATTCAGAATCAAAAACATATCAAAATTATTATTAACGTTTATAGCGGAAAATAACTGTACTTGCCTTGATTGGATTAAAGAAAGAACTTTAACTTGTTGTAGAATCTTTGCAGAAACTTTAATCTCTAGTTTGAATTGAGTTGCTTAGGCTGATGTTGATTATCTTCTAGTTTTAATTCCAGCAGAGCAGCGACGCCATTTTTATTTTTTTAGAAGAAGAGAGCAATGGAGGCTAGAGAATTGTGTAAGAAACCTAGGTAGAGTCTAGGGTCATTTTTATAGAGTTTATGAACTGATTAGGACCATCGATGTTGCTTGGATTGATCGTAGCCATTCATTCGAAAGAGAGACCAATTAGAGCCTGCCACCTAGCCCTAATGACAAAGCAGACCACAGAAAATCGGCCAAACACAGACCTGGCCAGCCAGGTTGGGTTGGGTTCGACCTGGCTCTCGACCAGGTCGACACCCCTGTCGACAGGGCTGTCGACAGCCCTGTCGACATGGCTAGCCCAGGTCGACAGCCCAGTCGACCTGGGTGCGTCAGGCGGGACTTTTTCCGCCCTGGCCCAATGGGCCCCACTTCGGAATTTTTAATTGTTTTATTCTGTTTGAATTTTAAATTTAATTCAGAAACTTCCGAAGGCTATATCTTCTTCATACGGACTCCGTTTTTCGAAAACTCGGACTCTATTTCGCGTATTTTTCCGAGACGAACGCAATGGCGTATCCCGTTTCCCTTGGTTCTTTGATTTCAAATTAATTATACTTTAATTTGTAAATTTCACAGTTATAGAATTCATGGGGTGTTACAGCATTCCTCTGCGAGTGACCCTAGCGGAGGCGGGGTGTTACATTTGGTATCAGAGCAGAAGGTTACTAGACTGGGCAAAAGTTTTTTTAAAGACCTTCTGAAAAGTATTTGAAAAACCGTTTACAAAGAAGCATTTTTCAAGAAAATTTTCTTTTAAGAAAAAGGCTATTCCCCAAAGGCCATTAGCATTATCCTTGTTTCCTTGATTGAATCTCTTTTCCTTTCTTTCCCCCATCTGTAGTCACAGTGGTTTTGACTGCGACTAGTCTTTCTAGCTGCGTAAGTGTTTCCCGTACGATGGAGGTGGTTCTCGAGAGACCGTTGCAGAGTTATGCATGAAAGGATAGTAAGAACAAGGATAAAGGATACGGGCTCAGGGATAAGCAACATGTTGGTATGGCTGAGTCCTAAAAGGAGGGAAAAGGATGGACAATGAAACCCATGACGAGAGAGTACCTTTGGCATGGTGAAACGGGACGGATAGTTAAATATCATGGAACAGGGACAAGATCATTCGGATGGCAATAGTATGCTCTCATTTCTAGGGTACCTCAGAAGGAGGGTAACGATCTTGTTAAAGGTTTAGCTTTTCTTCTCTATCATCCTGTCGGGACTTTGTTTTGATCACCGCATCTTTTAAGTCCGCTTCGATAGTTGAGTCTCTGCACCTTAGTACTAGCGTAGTAGAGGATCCCGTTTTTGTCTCAAGTCCTATTGGAAGATCGGTCCATTTACTCATGGCTTGTTTGGATTTGAGAATGTCTATATCAAGTGTTGAGCTTGGAAATAATGCTTATGTTTATAAGTTGTGGATGGATTCTAGGGATGAAGTGGTTATTCCAGTAAGGGGTGCCACTCTCGGTTTTAGAAGGAGGGTAGTTAGACTCTTGGCTTGTTTTGGTAATACCCTTGAAGTATCGCGTAACCTTTTGGGTTCTGTCATGATTAGTTACTTAGAATCCCTAGATGCCTTTGTTGGGAATTAGAAACCCGATCGAGTGGTGTTCGCTAATAAAACGGATGGTTTACTTCGCTTATGTATGGGTTATGGGGATTACCCTAGTAAGTGCGCATGGTAACCTGTTTACTTGCAAGGGAAAGTTTTTCTATGTGGAATACCTTGTGGTACGAGGTCCAGGATTCACTAATGAAATTTTGGAAAGCTTGCGTGGAATCATGAGTACGCAGTCCTGTTTGCGCCAAGTGTTCTAGAAGAAGAAGAAGTGCAAGTAGAATGGGAGGCGACGAGGGAATGAGTTCCAACCCATGTTATGGAAACGGGAAATCATGAAGTCATGGGACGGTCAAGGCACGATGGAACTAAGCTCAAGGAGATGCGACTCAGAAGACTGAAGACTAGATGCGCGCATGATATCTCTTTTTTTAAGAGTATATCCTCGATCCCTGTTTTCTGTTGAGCTTGCTTGTAGGCTATCTTTTATGGATATCCCCTCGGTCCTATTTCTGTTACAAACCCCGTAAGGAGTTTGTTTTGTTTATCTTCTCGACCCTGTTTCAGGGAATCTTAGGTAGAACCCTATGGATGTAAACATGTATTTGAAACATGTTATGGTTGATATGGTTGCAAATGGTTGCAAGTGGTTGCTCGTGGATGCGCGAATTTACATTAGATATTAGCTCGACTCGGTCACATTTCATATTGCATATGCACGAGTATTTATACTTGTTTATGGATGAAATTGAATGTGTTATCATGCGGATGTTGCATATGGTTGAATGTTTGTGCACGCATATAGTGTATATGACTAGGACTATTTGCATGCATGATGGATTCATAGCACTAAGCATATTTTTGCATTCAAAAGTTTTTTCAGGCCTGATCATTAGCATTAGCTAAGGAACATGTACACACACGTTTTGCATATATTCATACAGCATTAGAAATCATCTAAGGACAATGGTTACTTGTGGATGATGTTTTGAGTAGATGGATGATGGATGGTAGGATATGTTCTTCCTAACTTGGAGATTTCGGGGACGAAATCCTAAAAGGTGGGGAGAATGTAACAACCCGTATTTCAATAACATGTTAAAACGAGAATCAAGGCAGAATTTAATTTTAAATTCTGAATCAAGTAAAAGGGCTATGCCATTGCGTTCGTCTCGGAAAAATACGCGAAATAGAGTCCGAGTTTTCGAAAATCGGAGTCCGTATGACCCGGTTAAGGCCCAAAGAAGTTTTCGGGAAATTTGAATTTCGAAACATGCAGAAATGGGGCCAGGCGGGAAAATTCCCGCCCAGACAAGTCGAAAGGCATGTCGATAGGCATGTCGACAGGCATGTCGACAGGCATGTCGACAGGGCTGTCGACTTGCCCTGTCGGCTGATTCTGATCTGGTGCACCTATTTTCTATCTTGGCTAGGTTTTTGGGCCTGGTTTGAAATCTGACGGTTCAGGTTGGTCCTAGGGTTAATCTAAGGGCCTAAAACTATCCTAATCTCTATAAAAAGACCCTAAACCTACCCCTAAACCCTCATTATTCACTCATGTAACTAAACTATGGCCAAATTTCTACTCTCATGGCCTCCATCTCAAATCCCTAGAGCCTATGCATCCAAATCAAGTTCAAATCAAAAGGTGCAAGCTTGCTACACCAAATCAAGGCCAAATCAACATTGCTATGCGAGTTCCATGACGATTCTTCTACAAAGGAGGCACCTTTCTTAGCCAAGATGATTCATGCTTCTTTCCCTAGGTCTAACTATGTAAGTTCTAGCTACTTTTAGATGGAAACGGTAGTTTTGATAATGACATGGGATAAAATGAGGCTAAACATGATTATGCGAACCTATATGAACCTTACCATGCCTCTTGTGTTCATATTTATGATTTTAGGCCATGTGAGTGACTTAATCATGCCTCTCATGCTATGCATAACCTAGTTTAACTTGCAAGTTTGGATCTTTATGCATGAAATGCTAGCATGAACCTTTAGGAACCACTTTATGTGTGAAACATTGGCTAAGACAAGATTTTGGGGCTTATGCATGTTTATGAACCCAAACCCCTTATGGTAACATGCAAGTTTGTGGCCAAATCCTTTATGAGATTATGCATGCTCGTGGCCAATCCCCTCTTTTAAGTTGTGCATGTTTATGGCTAAACCCTTTTTGATAATATGCATGTTTGTGGCCAAATTACCTTATGACACTATGCATGTTTATGGCCAATCCCTTTATGATGTTATGCATGTGGAAGCCAAGCCCTTTTTGGCATCATGCATGTTTTGAGACCAATATGTGACATAGTATCCTTACTATGTTGACTCGCTTTGCTTGCGTTGGGAAAACACGATTTTGGGTAGTTAGATAAACATGAACATGTCGCGAAATCTTAACTTGAATATGACATGTGTTTATACTTGAAAATATGACTTGGAAGATAACATGGAAGTTGGCATGTAAGTATGCATAAAAACATGAGCTTGGGAATTTACCTATTAAGTTAGGTCTACCCTTTGGGAATTTACCTATTAAGTTAGGTCTACCCAAATGCTTGAAAACTTGTAACATGTTTTGGAAACATGACGAACTTAGATAATATAAGTATGGCCAACTCGAGGTTGGGTTGAGTTTGCAACGTAAAACTACCCGGAACCGACCGGCCTAACTAGTAGTTGCAAACAATAGGACCCAATGTGAGAAGTTGGTCATGTCGCGCTTAAGACCCGAGGTTAGACTAGGTTGTGGTATAAATCTACCCGGACCCGCCCGGCTTAACTAGTAACCACAACAAGGTCTAATGTGAGAGGTTGAGGGTGCATTAATTAAATTAATGCCACATAATAGGGTTAATAGGGTTAAGTTAATTTGATTAATGAGGCTTAACCAAATATGATATGGACAAATGGGTTAAGTAATTTGATTAGGCTAATGATACTTAACAAAACATGATAAGCTTGGGTAGGTTAAGTAACTTGATTTGCCTAATGACACTTGACCATTTTTATACGACTAGTGGACGGGATTAAGTTAACCAACACTTAATCAATCCAACACGATAACGTGATAAGGTTAAGTAAATTTTCTTAATGACACTTAACCGTATAATACAGTTAATGGATGGGGTTAAGATTAGGCTTAACTAATCTAAACATGGTAATCGAATGGGGTTAAGTTAGCCTAGACTTAATTAATCCAACTTGGTAATTTAATGGGGTTAAGTTAAACACTTAACTAATTTAACACGATGATTTGATGAGGTTAAGTGACCTATACTTAACCAATCTAACTCGTTAATTTGATGAGGTTAAGTTAATCTATACTTAACCAATCTAACGTGAAAACATGATAAGGCTAAGTCACGAATCACTTGAATACGCTTGACCGATTTGATGACAAGGTCAAGTTAAATTATATAATTAACCAATCTAAAATGATAATTAGACGAGGTTAAGTCATGGATTCCTTGATATACTTAACCAACTTGACACATGGTTTGTAGGGTTAAGTCTTGGACTTGTATACTTAGCCAATTTTGACATGGTTTGTAGACGGGCTAAGTTATGAACTTAAGTGACACTTAACCCATTAGATAAACCCTAATTCGGAGGATTAGGTAAATAACCATAGTTAACAAGGATTATGGAAATAAGGCTAAGTGGTAAACCTTAGTTAAGGGAAACTAAGTAATAATTCTTAGTCAAGGAAATTTGGACCATTTCTTAGATAGATTAGTAACCCGATACGTTAGGTCAACGTTTAAGTATGCGTGTAGGAGCAGGCTATCTGATTTAGATAAAGGCTCCAACGAACTGGGTAACGAAGCAGCGGCTTCGGGGAACGTGAGGATATTCTTGGGATCCCTCTGTGAGCTGCCAGGTCATTATACTAGGCTCACGAGAGGTTGAGGTCTGCGGTAGAAGAACCAAGAATATGCCTTGGTTGCTATGCGAGCGACCTAAAGACTGGGTTGGATAGCAGTGAGTCGACGAATACATAAGGTGCCCGAGATAGCAAGTTCGTCGATCATCTACCATCTTGAGTCAAGCGTGTACGTACGGAAAGGCAGGGAACACCCAACAGACCATAATTGCTATCTAATTATGGGTGAGGTAGGCCGTAGGATGTGGGCTGGCCGGAGTGTAGTTCTCATGCAAGATTTTCTCTTGTGTTGCCTTTCACTAGTTGAGGGAGGGGTCTCGTGGGACCATAGCCACGTGTAGAAAAGCAGACCTTAGCATCTGCATCGGCAGATAAATCTAAAGCTCCCGACCGAGTCCTGTATTTCTTGTTTTGGCCGGTGACAGGACTCGGATGGCACGATGTGATACATGTGCATCCAGTTATAGAAAAACGATTCACGATGAATGCGTGGGAAAAAGGGCGCGGTTGAGGGTTAGCGTAATCCCTAGTGGCCTAGGTGGTTTAACCCAAACCGAAATACGAAAGCGTGCAATAGGTAAGCGTAATCCCTAGTGGTGCTAGGTGGCGTAAGTCCTAGTAGTTCAAACGATGATTCATACGGAAGAGCCTAGCTAGAACAAGGGTGACAGTCCAAACGATTTCAAGGATAATACGACATGAGAAAGCCCGTACGAGGTACGGCAAAGGACTGAACTTATATACATGGAAAGAAACGTATGATTTGAGTAACCTATATATGCGATATTAGGTTGACATGGACCATTACACGACTTTGAGCACGGGACATTCATGGTTAACACATGACGCGGGTAGGGATACTAGTACGAGAGGTGCAGAGCAAATATACATGTTAGAACTAGGAAGAATATACAAAATAGATACCGTGGGATGTTAGACGGGGTAGATACCTTGGGATAATGTACTCGATAGAAATCTGACGATGTGATACCTTGACTTATCATAACACCGTAGTATATCATGATACCTTAGTTTACCTTGCCGCAGTAGTTCAACCGGCTACCCTGGTTTATCTATCTATCTTGTAGTTATCCTTATGTTTACTTTCAGTTTATGCATGTCATGTTACCTTTACCTGTTTTTATACTGGAAGTAGATAGGACTTACTCAGTCCTTTTGACTGACCCGTTTTGTTTCGCCTCTTTTCTTCCGTTTCCCCCCAGGTTTCAGGGAGGAAACAATGCTGTTTAGTTCGGACTTCTTCTGCTTGGAGGTCATCATGGATGGCTTGGACTTCTCTTGGCTATGGCTACTTTACTGTTTTTACTTGGGGAATAATTTATGAAAATGTCTTTATGCTTCTTTACTATTGCAAGACAGGTTTTGATGTACTCTGATGTAAAAGGCTTTAGACCTTATTTATTCAAGTTATGAAAGTTTGATTTTACTTCCGCTATTTTATATGTTCTGTCTTGTGATATTTCTGTGCATGTTACCAATAATGCCCCTCTAAAGCTAGTGCATTTGTAACACCCCACCTCCGTTAAGGTCACTCACAAAGGGAATGCCTTAACTTTGGTGGAGCATTTTAGTAAACAGAACAGAAACTTACAAGACAGATAAAACAGTACTTGAAAAATTTTAACTTTATTACAGCGGAAACAGAAATTAATATGGTTACATCCTTTCAATTTCAGAATTCAAGTACAAAATATCAGTCTTGTACAAAAGCCTTCAAAATGCATAGTTTAAAATCATAATCCCCATGGAACGGAAGCTATACAGAGCCAAGCCATACTTTAAGCACTTCAAGCAAAGAGAAATCCGGATCAAGCTAAAGTATTTCCCTCCTTGGATAACCTGGGGGAGAAACGGAAGAAAGGAGGCGAAAACAACAAGGGTCAGACAAAAAGTCTGGCAAGTCCAGTGACTTTCAGCATATGAACAGATAATAATAATATGATATGAACATAAAACTGGATGTGAGATAACTATAACAGGTGTAGCAGATATAACAGAAAAACAGAATGATATAAACTATTGTTTTACACTTCTCTGCACTAATACTAGTATAGCAGAATTAGGTGTCACCCTAATGTCTAAATTTAAGCAGGAACGGGTGCAGAATACTTTAACAGAAACAGAATGCTAATAATGGGCCTTTACTACCCGATCAGAAACAGACAGGAGAAGAAACAGATTTATCCCTATGGAGACAGAATGTGGAATTAGGTGTACACTAGTAATGGGCCTTTACCACCCGAACAGACGGTACCACACAGAAACAGACAGGTGTTACCACCCAACAGAAACAGACGGTACCAACAGAAACAGACAGAACTAAGCGTACCCTAAAATCCTACCCCAAGCGATCGGCTCCCTAATACACAAAAATCCTATGTCGGCCCCACAGTAGGGTGTATCACTCCCTAAAGTGACAACCAATTGGCACAGACCTATTTACAGATGTCACGGCGTCTTACATCCTCAGAGGCAGACCGGGATCCATGCACGCACATGACCCGGTTGGAACGCACCATCGCCACCCCTCGCCATTATCAGAATGAACCACTTATAATTAGTTCAGTAAGCGTGCCCGGACCCTACCTACTGTTGGGTCAAAGTTTTGATACCAGAAAGGGTTACTGACTAATATGGGTCCCAAACAACAGACGACACAAGTAATTCCCCTCCTAACCTTGTGTCCCCAGACTAACAGATTTCAGATTAACTTGTTTACAAGTTCAGACATACAGAATTCAGATTTACTAATTCACAAATTAAGTTAACAAGTTTTCAAACTAACGGATCAGATGTACAGATTTTTCAGATTTGTCTAACTTTGTATTGGGCCTACAGATTCATGGACGGGTTTTACTACATCTATTAATCCCTTTGGTTTAACCCTATTTTTCCGCAATACGTTTTAGACGTTATTCTTATCTTAGATTTGCATTAATTAACTATTAATGCACAGACCTCTCACATTAGGTCGGTAGCTTGTGGCCGCTGGATATGCCGGGCGGTTCCGGGCAGACTTCTGCCGCAAGCCAGACCTAACCTCGTGTCTTACGCATGTTATGACTAACTTCTCACATTAGAACCTATTGTTTGCGGCCACTGGATGTGCCGGGCGGTTCCGGGCAGATTTACGCCGCAAACTCATTCTAACCTCGAGTTAGCCATGTTTATCTTTGCGGCCAATTAATTAATAATTTACCGTTTATGCGCATGCCCAATATATATGCCAATTCAGATTATATCAATCACAAGATGATTATATCAACATAGCAGATAACAGATTTTATGTGACTTAACGGATTTAACAGATTTAGCAACTTAGCAGATTTTGGCATATAACAGGTTAGGCATTTCAACCGACAAATTTAACAGATTAGGCATTTCAATCTAATTAGCAGTCTAGGCAATATAACAAAACTAGTAGTTTTAGGCAACTAGACAAATTAGCAGATTTAGCAAATTTAATATTTCTAAAAGTTCTATTTACATGCCTTGCCCAATCATAAATTGGCCTAAATTCATACGCTTACATAATTGTCATGATTCACAACATATACTCCATGTTTGCATAAAGTTACATAGCACAGAATATGGACATAATTTGCCATATAACATATGTTCCAATTTTTGTTAAACTAGCATCTTACAGCAGATTCACATATAAATTATACCAAATATAACCATTAATTTCAATGCATGCCATATATCCAAAAATCCTTATTTAGGTGTAATCTAAATAATAGATATCCTAATTAATGTAAATCTTTACACCTAACTTTCCATATCCCTCTTCTTTTCATGTCATGAATCATTATGCAAACTATACCCAACAACATAAATCTTTAAATCATATCTTCTAAAAATCAAATCTTGACTTTTATATGCATCTTGTCCAAAGTCTCAAATCATATGTAATCTTACAATGGTTCCTCTTTTCTTCTATCATAGAATATGCATAGATCCAAATCTAGTTTACAACATATGCTCATTAATTACAGTTCTAAATTACAACATAACTATGCATACAACATGCATAAATTATATGTTCATAGTCAAATTTATGCATATGTCCAATATATTTTATGCCTCAGACCTAAAGTCATACATTCAATTTTAGTCGCATCATTCATTATTTACCCCAAAATTTGCGTTCATACGTTCATCTCTTATGAGATTAGGCACAGGCTCGTGGTAGCCTGGCTATAAAAACAGAAAAGAAGAAAAGGGATACAGAAAAACAGATCTGACAGAAGAGAATATGTATACAACCTCAGATTCAGAATCAAAAACATATCAAAATTATTATTAACGTTTATAGCGGAAAATAATTGTACTTGCCTTGATTGGATTAAAGAAAGAACTTTAACTTGTTGTAGAATCTTTGCAGAAACTTTAATCTCTAGTTTGAATTGAGTTGCTTAGGCTGATGTTGATTATCTTCTAGTTTTAATTCCAGCAGAGCAGCGACGCCATTTTTATTTTTTTAGAAGAAGAGAGCAATGGAGGCTAGAGAATTGTGTAAGAAACCTAGGTAGAGTCTAGGGTCATTTTTATAGAGTTTATGAACTGATTAGGACCATCGATGTTGCTTGGATTGATCGTAGCCATTCATTCGAAAGAGAGACCAATTAGAGCTTGCCACCTAGCCCTAATGACAAAGCAGACCACAGAAAATCGGCCAAACACAGACCTGGCCAGCCAGGTTGGGTTGGGTTCGACCTGGCTCTCGACCAGGTCGACACCCCTGTCGACAGGGCTGTCGACAGCCCTGTCGACATGGCTAGCCCAGGTCGACAGCCCAGTCGACCTGGGTGCGTCAGGCGGGACTTTTTCCGCCCTGGCCCAATGGGCCCCACTTCGGAATTTTTAATTGTTTTATTCTGTTTGAATTTTAAATTTAATTCAGAAACTTCCGAAGGCTATATCTTCTTCATACGGACTCCGTTTTTCGAAAACTCGGACTCTATTTCGCGTATTTTTCCGAGACGAACGCAATGGCGTATCCCGTTTCCCTTGGTTCTTTGATTTCAAATTAATTATACTTTAATTTGTAAATTTCACAGTTATAGAATTCACGGGGTGTTACATTCTCCCCCACTTAAAAGGATTTCGTCCCCGAAATCTTCAAGTCAAGAAGAATGTGTCCTACCATCCAATCACCCATCTACTCAACCATCATCCACAAGCATCCATTGTCCTTAGAAAACTTCTAATGTTGTATGAACATATGCAAAAGTGTGTGTATATGTTCCTTATCTAATGCAAAGATCAGGCGGTCTACTGATTCAGTTGACCTCCTTAATGCGAATTATGTCAGTGCCATGAGTCCAACATGTATGCAATAGAATTCTGATGATATATATTATTTCTATATGAGTGCACAACCATTCACTCAAATGCAACATCCATGTGCTGAATCAACCAATTTGCATCCACAAGAATTGAAAAATGCTCACCCATCCATATGCAGTATGAGAGTGTTTTCGAGCCGATCTAGTGCCTAGTGTGTGTATATGCATCCACGGGCAACCACTAGCAACCACTTGCATCCACTTGCAACCATCAAACATAACATGTTTCAAACACATGTTTACACCCATTAGTTTCTACCTAAAGTTCAAATATTCGATCGATAGGATACAGTCGAATGATGGAAGCGAGTACAGATAGAACGAAAATTTGGTTCCCATTAGACATGGGTCCTAAGTATCGGCCCCAAAGACCGAAACCAATATCAAATTGACACCCCACGAAAACTCAGAATGTATGCGTCATACTTGACGCCTAACACAGATATCCCTCAAACCCCAGTCTCAAACAGATGATCCATAACCCTTATGAGTCTGAGTCTATAGAGGATTCAGAAATAATACTAGCATTAAAGTGCAGAGTATCTATTACAAAATCAAAATACCAAAATCAGAAAAAGTCACAATCAGATAAAGAAATTAAACCTACTATAGAAATTTTCCTATTTCTATCCTAGCCACTAGCCTCAAGAGTGTTCGCCTGCCCTCCTTGTCCTCGTCTCTTCGGGAAGTCCCTAGTGAAGTGTCCCATCTCCCCACAGTTGAAGCAAGCGCCCTTCCTTTTTCTGCAATCCTTGTTCAGATGAGTTGAGCTCCCACAAGTAAAGCACTTTTTCCCCTTCTTATCTTCAGGTTTCTCATCCTTCTTTTGTGTTTCCTTTTTGGGCCCCGCTTTCTTATTCTGTGGTTCTTCCTTCTTTGTCTCTTTCGGGCCCTTGTCTTCCTCGTGCAGTAGTGCCATATCCACCAATTTCTCGTAAGTTGCTCCCATGGGTACATGGGTCATGGCTAGGCTGTGCAGTGGCTCATTCAATCCTTTAACAAAGCAGAGAGCCTTTTTATGCTGAGTGTTGACTAAATCCAATCCGAATCTTGCTAGTTGGTTGAACTGGTTGACGTATTCCTTGACCATCATACTTCCTTGCTTAAGAGACAAGAACTTTTCCAATTGTAAACTTCGTTCAGCTTGCGAGAGGAATTTTGTCTCAAACCTTGTTCTGAAATCCATCCATGTCTCAACCGGCCTCTCGGCGTTAGTGACTTCCCACCAGTAGGAAGCTTCGTCTTTGAGCAGCCATACTGCCAACTGTACCTTCTGCCTATCGTCCACCTCGAAGATAACGAATAGATCCTCAGTTTCTTTGAGCCAATTCCTTGCTTCTACGAATGATTCAGTTCCTTTGAAATCCTTCCCACCCATGGCCCTAAAATCTCTACAGATCTTTGAGAAAGCAATTGCACGAGGAGGGGGTGGAGGAGGGGGATCAATTGCTGGACCTGCAGCGGCGGTCCTAGCCTCAAGATATTGACGAAACCAACCGGGTACATGAACACCCTCTGGTATCTCAGATGCTTCAGACATGCTGGAACGAAAAAGGAAAGGTTCAATACAAAAAGGACTGAAAGAAAGATATATGGCTCTTGGGGATCATGTTTTTCAAAATAAGCTTTATTTTTGAAAATACTTCCTTTCAAAACCTTTTTTTGAAAACAGTTTTCAAAAACTTTACCCAATCTGGTAACCTTCAGCTCTGATACCAAGTGTAACACCCCACCTCCGTTAAGGTCACTCACAAAGGGAATGCCTTAACTTTGGTGGAGCATTTTAGTAAACAGAACAGAAACTTACAAGACAGATAAAACAGTACTTGAAATTTTTTAACTTTATTACAGCGGAAACAGAAATTAATATGGTTACATCCTTTCAATTTCAGAATTCAAGTACAAAATATTAGTCTTGTACAAAAGCCTTCAAAATGCATAGTTTAAAATCATAATCCCCATGGAACGGAAGCTATACAGAGCCAAGCCATACTTTAAGCACATCAAGCAAAGAGAAATCCGGATCAAGCTAAAGTATTTCCCTCCTTGGATAACCTGGCGGGGGAAACGGAAGAAAGGAGGCGAAAACAACAAGGGTCAGACAAAAAGTCTGGCAAGTCCAGTGACTTTCAGCATATGAACAGATAATAATAATATGATATGAACATAAAACTGGATGTGAGATAACTATAACAGGTGTAGCAGATATAACAGAAAAACAGAATGATATAAACTATTGTTTTACACTTCTCTGCACTAATACTAGTATAGCAGAATTAGGTGTCACCCTAATGTCTAAATTTAAGCAGGAACGGGTACAGAATACTTTAACAGAAACAGAATGCTAATAATGGGCCTTTACTACCCGATCAGAAACAGACAGGAGAAGAAACAGATTTATCCCTATGGAGACAGTATGTGGAATTAGGTGTACACTAGTAATGGGCCTTTACCACCCGAACAGACGGTACCACACAGAAACAGACAGGTGTTACCACCCAACAGAAATAGACGGTACCAACAGAAACAGACAGAACTAAGCGTACCCTAAAACCCTACCCCAAGCGATCGGCTCCCTAATACATAAATATCCTGTGTCGGCCCCACAGTAGGGTGTATCACTCCCTAAAGTGACAACCAATTGGCACAGACCTATTTACAGATGTCACGGCATCTTACATCCTCAGAGGCAGACCGGGATCCATGCACGCACATGACCCGGTTGGAACGCACCATCGACACCCCTCGCCATTATCAGAATGAACCACTTATAATTAGTTCAGTAAGCGTGCCCGGACCCTACCTACTGTTGGGTCAAAGTTTTGATACCAGAAAGGGTTACTGACTAATATGGGTCCCAAACAACAGACGACACAAGTAATTCCCCTCCTAACCTTGTGTCCCCAGACTAACAGATTTCAGATTAACTTGTTTACAAGTTCAGACATATAGAATTCATATTTACTAATTCACAAATTAAGTTAACAAGTTTTCAGACTAACGGATCAGATGTACAGATTTTTCAGATTTGTCTAACTTTGTATTGGGCCTACAGATTCATGGACGGGTTTTACTACATCTATTAATCCCTTTGGTTTAACCCTATTTTTCCCTAATACGTTTTAGACGTTATTCTTATCTTAGATTTGCATTAATTAGTTATTAATGCACAGACCTCTCACATTAGGTCGGTAGCTTGTGGCCGCTGGATATGCCGGGCGGTTCCGGGCAGACTTCTGCCACAAGCCAGACCTAACCTCGTGTCTTACGCATGTTATGACTAACTTCTCACATTAGAACCTATTGTTTGCGGCCACTGGATGTGCCGGGCGGTTCCGGGCAGATTTACGCCGCAAACTCATTCTAACCTCGAGTTAGCCATGTTTATCTTTGCGGCCAATTAATTAATAATTTACCGTTTATGCGCATGCCCAATATATATGCCAATTCAGATTATATCAATCACAAGATGATTATATCAACATAGCAGATAACAGATTTTATGTGACTTAACGGATTTAACAGATTTAGCAACTTAGCAGATTTTGGCATATAACAGGTTAGGCATTTCAACCGACAAATTTAACAGATTAGGCATTTCAATCTAATTAGCAGTCTAGGCAATATAACAAAACTAGTAGTTTTAGGCAACTAGACAAATTAGCAGATTTAGCAAATTTAATATTTCTAAAAGTTCTATTTACATGCCTTGCCCAATCATAAATTGGCCTAAATTCATACGCTTACATAATTGTCATGATTCACAACATATACTCCATGTTTGCATAAAGTTACATAGCACAGAATATGGACATAATTTGCCATATAACATATGTTCCAATTTTTGTTAAACTAGCATCTTACAGCATATTCACATATAAATTATACCAAATATAACCATTAATTTCAATGCATGCCATATATCCAAAAATCCTTATTTAGGTGTAATCTAAATAATAGATATCCTAATTAATGTAAATCTTTACACCTAACTTTCCATATCCCTCTTCTTTTCATGTCATGAATCATTATGCAAACTATACCCAACAATATAAATCTTTAAATCATATCTTCTAAAAATCAAATCTTGACTTTTATATGCATCTTGTCCAAAGTCTCAAATCATATGTAATCTTACAATGGTTCCTCTTTTCTTCTATCATAGAATATGCATAGATCCAAATCTAGTTTACAACATATGCTCATTAATTACAGTTCTAAATTACAACATAACTATGCATACAACATGCATAAATTATATGTTCATAGTCAAATTTATGCATATGTCCAATATATTTTATGCCTCAGACCTAAAGTCATACATTCAATTTTAGTCGCATCATTCATTATTTATCCCAAAATTTGCGTTCATACGTTCATCTCTTATGAGATTAGGCACAGGCTCGTGGTAGCCTGGCTATAAAAACAGAAAAGAAGAAAAGGGATACAGAAAAACAGATCTGACAGAAGAGAATATGTATACAACCTCAGATTCAGAATCAAAAACATATCAAAATTATTATTAACGTTTATAGCGGAAAATAACTGTACTTGCCTTGATTGGATTAAAGAAAGAACTTTAACTTGTTGTAGAATCTTTGCAGAAACTTTAATCTCTAGTTTGAATTGAGTTGCTTAGGCTGATGTTGATTATCTTCTAGTTTTAATTCCAGCAGAGCAGCGACGCCATTTTTATTTTTTTAGAAGAAGAGAGCAATGGAGGCTAGAGAATTGTGTAAGAAACCTAGGTAGAGTCTAGGGTCATTTTTATAGAGTTTATGAACTGATTAGGACCATCGATGTTGCTTGGATTGATCGTAGCCATTCATTCGAAAGAGAGACCAATTAGAGCCTGCCACCTAGCCCTAATGACAAAGCAGACCACAGAAAATCGGCCAAACACAGACCTGGCCAGCCAGGTTGGGTTGGGTTCGACCTGGCTCTCGACCAGGTCGACACCCCTGTCGACAGGGCTGTCGACAGCCCTGTCGACATGGCTAGCCCAGGTCGACAGCCCAGTCGACCTGGGTGCGTCAGGCGGGACTTTTTCCGCCCTGGCCCAATGGGCCCCACTTCGGAATTTTTAATTGTTTTATTCTGTTTGAATTTTAAATTTAATTCAGAAACTTCCGAAGGCTATATCTTCTTCATACGGACTCCGTTTTTCGAAAACTCGGACTCTATTTCGCGTATTTTTCCGAGACGAACGAAATGGCGTATCCCGTTTCCCTTGGTTCTTTGATTTAAAATTAATTATACTTTAATTTGTAAATTTCACAGTTATAGAATTCACGGGGTGTTACATTCTCCCCCACTTAAAAGGATTTCGTCCCCGAAATCTTCAAGTCAAGAAGAATGTGTCCTACCATCCAATCACCCATCTACTCAACCATCATCCACAAGCATCCATTGTCCTTAGAAAACTTCTAATGTTGTATGAACATATGCAAAAGTGTGTGTATATGTTCCTTATCTAATGCAAAGATCAGGCGGTCTACTGATTCAGTTGACCTCCTTAATGCGAATTATGTCAGTGCCATGAGTCCAACATGTATGCAATAGAATTCTGATGATATATATTATTTCTATATGAGTGCACAACCATTCACTCAAATGCAACATCCATGTGCTGAATCAACCAATTTGCATCCACAAGAATTGAAAAATGCTCACCCATCCATATGCAGTATGAGAGTGTTTTCGAGCCGATCTAGTGCCTAGTGTGTGTATATGCATCCACGGGCAACCACTAGCAACCACTTGCATCCACTTGCAACCATCAAACATAACATGTTTCAAACACATGTTTACACCCATTAGTTTCTACCTAAAGTTCAAATATTCGATCGATAGGATACAGTCGAATGATGGAAGCGAGTACAGATAGAACGAAAATTTGGTTCCCATTAGACATGGGTCCTAAGTATCGGCCCCAAAGACCGAAACCAATATCAAATTGACACCCCACGAAAACTCAGAATGTATGCGTCATACTTGACGCCTAACACAGATATCCCTCAAACCCCAGTCTCAAACAGATGATCCATAACCCTTATGAGTCTGAGTCTATAGCGGAATTCAGAAATAATACTAGCATTAAAGTGCAGAGTATCGATTACAAAATCAAAATACCAAAATCAGAAAAAGTCACAATCAGATAAAGAAATTAAACCTACTATAGAAATTTTCCTATTTCTATCCTAGCCACTAGCCTCAAGAGTGTTCGCCTGCCCTCCTTGTCCTCGTCTCTTCGGGCAGTCCCTAGTGAAGTGTCCCATCTCCCCACAGTTGAAGCAAGCGCCCTTCCTTTTTCTGCAATCCTTGTTCAGATGAGTTGAGCTCCCACAAGTAAAGCACTTTTTCCCCTTCTTATCTTCAGGTTTCTCATCCTTCTTTTGTGTTTCCTTTTTGGGCCCCGCTTTCTTATTCTGTGGTTCTTCCTTCTTTGTCTCTTTCGGGCCCTTGTCTTCCTCGTGCAGTAGTGCCATATCCACCAATTTCTCGTAAGTTGCTCCCATGGGTACATGGGTCATGGCTAGGCTGTGCAGTGGCTCATTCAATCCTTTAACAAAGCGGAGAGCCTTTTTATGCTGAGTGTTGACTAAATCCAATCCGAATCTTGCTAGTTGCTTGAACTGGTTGACGTATTCCTTGACCATCATACTTCCTTGCTTAAGAGACAAGAACTTTTCCAATTGTAAACTTCGTTCAGCTTGCGAGAGGAATTTTGTCTCAAACCTTGTTCTGAAATCCATCCATGTCTCAACCGGCCTCTCGGCGTTAGTGATTCCCACCAGTAGGAAGCTTCGTCTTTGAGCAGCCATACTGCCAACTGTACCTTCTGCCTATCGTCCACCTCGAAGATAACGAATAGATCCTCAGTTTCTTTGAGCCAATTCCTTGCTTCTACGAATGATTCAGTTCCTTTGAAATCCTTCCCACCCATGGCCCTAAAATCTCTACAGATCTTTGAGAAAGCAATTGCACGAGGAGGGGGTGGAGGAGGGGGATCAATTGCTGGATCTGTAGCGGCGGTCCTAGCCTCAAGATATTGACGAAACCAACCGGGTACATGAACACCCTCTGGTATCTCAGATGCTTCAGACATGCTGGAACGAAAAAGGAAAGGTTCAATACAAAAAGGACTGAAAGAAAGATATATGGCTCTTGGGGATCATGTTTTTCAAAATAAGCTTTATTTTTGAAAATACTTCCTTTCAAAACCTTTTTTTGAAAACAGTTTTCAAAAACTTTACCCAATCTGGTAACCTTCAGCTCTGATACCAAGTGTAACACCCCACCTCCGTTAAGGTCACTCACAAAGGGAATGCCTTAACTTTGGTGGAGCATTTTAGTAAAAAGAACAGAAACTTACAAGACAGATAAAACAGTACTTGAAAAATTTTAACTTTATTACAGCGGAAACAGAAATTAATATGGTTACATCCTTTCAATTTCAGAATTCAAGTACAAAATATCAGTCTTGTACAAAAGCCTTCAAAATGCATAGTTTAAAATCATAATCCCCATGGAACGGAAGCTATACAGAGCCAAGCCATACTTTAAGCACTTCAAGCAAAGAGAAATCCGGATCAAGCTAAAGTATTTCCCTCCTTGGATAACCTAGGGGGGGAAACGGAAGAAAGGAGGCGAAAACAACAAGGGTCAGACAAAAAGTTGGCAAGTCCAGTGACTTTCAGCATATGAACAGATAATAATAATATGATATGAACATAAAACTGGATGTGAGATAACTATAACAGGTGTAGCAGATATAACAGAAAAACAGAATGATATAAACTATTGTTTTACACTTCTCTGCACTAATACTAGTATAGCAGAATTAGGTGTCACCCTAATGTCTAAATTTAAGCAGGAACGGGTACAGAATACTTTAACAGAAACAGAATGCTAATAATGGGCCTTTACTACCCGATCAGAAACAGACAGGAGAAGAAACAGATTTATCCCTATGGAGACAGAATGTGGAATTAGGTGTACACTAGTAATGGGCCTTTACCACCCGAACAGACGGTACCACACAGAAACAGACAGGTGTTACCACCCAACAGAAACAGACGGTACCAACAGAAACAGACAGAACTAAGCGTACCCTAAAACCCTACCCCAAGCGATCGGCTCCCTAATACATAAATATCCTGTGTCGGCCCCACAGTAGGGTGTATCACTCCCTAAAGTGACAACCAATTGGCACAGACTTATTTACAGATGTCACGGCGTCTTACATCCTCAGAGGCAGACCGGGATCCATGCACGCACATGACCCGGTTGGAACGCACCATCGACACCCCTCGCCATTATCAGAATGAACCACTTATAATTAGTTCAGTAAGCGTGCCCGGACCCTACCTACTGTTGGGTCAAAGTTTTGATACCAGAAAGGGTTACTGACTAATATGGGTCCCAAACAACAGACGACACAAGTAATTCCCCTCCTAACCTTGTGTCCCCAGACTAACAGATTTCAGATTAACTTGTTTACAAGTTCAGACATACAGAATTCAGATTTACTAATTCACAAATTAAGTTAACAAGTTTTCAGACTAACGGATCAGATGTACAGATTTTTCAGATTTGTCTAACTTTGTATTGGGCCTACAGATTCATGGACGGGTTTTACTACATCTATTAATCCCTTTGGTTTAACCCTATTTTTCCCCAATACGTTTTAGACGTTATTCTTATCTTAGATTTGCATTAATTAATTATTAATGCACAGACCTCTCACATTAGGTCGGTAGCTTGTGGCCGTTGGATATGCCGGGCGGTTCCGGGCAGACTTCTGCCACAAGCCAGACCTAACCTCGTGTCTTACGCATGTTATGACTAACTTCTCACATTAGAACCTATTGTTTGCGGCCACTGGATGTGCCGGGCGGTTCCGGGCAGATTTACGCCGCAAACTCATTCTAACCTCGAGTTAGCCATGTTTATCTTTGCGGCCAATTAATTAATAATTTACCGTTTATGCGCATGCCCAATATATATGCCAATTCAGATTATATCAATCACAAGATGATTATATCAACATAGCAGATAACAGATTTTATGTGACTTAACGGATTTAACAGATTTAGCAACTTAGCAGATTTTGGCATATAACAGGTTAGGCATTTCAACCGACAAATTTAACAGATTAGGCATTTAAATCTAATTAGCAGTCTAGGCAATATAACAAAACTAGTAGTTTTAGGCAACTAGACAAATTAGCAGATTTAGCAAATTTAATATTTCTAAAAGTTCTATTTACATGCCTTGCCCAATCATAAATTGGCCTAAATTCATACGCTTACATAATTGTCATGATTCACAACATATACTCCATGTTTGCATAAAGTTACATAGCACAGAATATGGACATAATTTGCCATATAACATATGTTCCAATTTTTGTTAAACTAGCATCTTACAGCAGATTCACATATAAATTATACCAAATATAACCATTAATTTCAATGCATGCCATATATCCAAAAATCCTTATTTAGGTGTAATCTAAATAATAGATATCCTAATTAATGTAAATCTTTACACCTAACTTTCCATATCCCTCTTCTTTTCATGTCATGAATCATTATGCAAACTATACCCAACAATATAAATCTTTAAATCATATCTTCTAAAAATCAAATCTTGACTTTTATATGCATCTTGTCCAAAGTCTCAAATCATATGTAATCTTACAATGGTTCCTCTTTTCTTCTATCATAGAATATGCATAGATCCAAATCTAGTTTACAACATATGCTCATTAATTACAGTTCTAAATTACAACATAACTATGCATACAACATGCATAAATTATATGTTCATAGTCAAATTTATGCATATGTCCAATATATTTTATGCCTCAGACCTAAAGTCATACATTCAATTTTAGTCGCATCATTCATTATTTATCCCAAAATTTGCGTTCATACGTTCATCTCTTATGAGATTAGGCACAGGCTCGTGGTAGCCTGGCTATAAAAACAGAAAAGAAGAAAAGGGATACAGAAAAACAGATCTGACAGAAGAGAATATGTATACAACCTCAGATTCAGAATAAAAAACATATCAAAATTATTATTAACGTTTATAGCGGAAAATAACTGTACTTGCCTTGATTGGATTAAAGAAAGAACTTTAACTTGTTGTAGAATCTTTGCAGAAACTTTAATCTCTAGTTTGAATTGAGTTGCTTAGGCTGATGTTGATTATCTTCTAGTTTTAATTCCAGCAGAGCAGCGACGCCATTTTTATTTTTTTAGAAGAAGAGAGCAATGGAGGCTAGAGAATTGTGTAAGAAACCTAGGTAGAGTCTAGGGTCATTTTTATAGAGTTTATGAACTGATTAGGACCATCGATGTTGCTTGGATTGATCGTAGCCATTCATTCGAAAGAGAGACCAATTAGAGCCTGCCACCTAGCCCTAATGACAAAGCAGACCACAGAAAATCGGCCAAACACAGACCTGGCCAGCCAGGTTGGGTTGGGTTCGACCTGGCTCTCGACTAGGTCGACACCCCTGTCGACAGGGCTGTCGACAGCCCTGTCGACATGGCTAGCCCAGGTCGACAGCCCAGTCGACCTGGGTGCGTCAGGCGGGACTTTTTCCGCCCTGGCCCAATGGGCCCCACTTCGGAATTTTTAATTGTTTTATTCTGTTTGAATTTTAAATTTAATTCAGAAACTTCCGAAGGCTATATCTTCTTCATACGGACTCCGTTTTTCGAAAACTCGGACTCTATTTCGCGTATTTTTCCGAGACGAACGCAATGGCGTATCCCGTTTCCCTTGGTTCTTTGATTTCAAATTAATTATACTTTAATTTGTAAATTTCACAGTTATAGAATTCACGGGGTGTTACAGCATTCCTCTGCGAGTGACCCTAGCGGAGGCGGGGTGTTACATTTGGTATCAGAGCAGAAGGTTACTAGACTGGGCAAAAGTTTTTTTAAAGACCTTCTGAAAAGTATTTGAAAAACCGTTTACAAAGAAGCATTTTTCAAGAAAATTTTCTTTTAAGAAAAAGGCTATTCCCCAAAGGCCATTAGCATTATCCTTGTTTCCTTGATTGAATCTCTTTTCCTTTCTTTCCCCCATCTGTAGTCACAGTGGTTTTGACTGCGACTAGTCTTTCTAGCTGCGTAAGTGTTTCCCGTACGATGGAGGTGGTTCTCGAGAGACCGTTGCAGAGTTATGCATGAAAGGATAGTAAGAACAAGGATAAAGGATACGGGCTCAGGGATAAGCCACATGTTGGTATGGCTGAGTCCTAAAAGGAGGGAAAAAGATGGACAATGAAACCCATGACGAGAGAGTACCTTTGGCATGGTGAAACGGGACGGATAGTTAAATATCATGGAACAGGGACAAGATCATTCGGAGGGCAATAGTATGCTCTCATTTCTAGGGTACCTCAGAAGGAGGGTAACGATCTTGTTAAAGGTTTAGCTTTTCTTCTCTATCATCCTGTCGGGACTTTGTTTTGATCACCGCATCTTTTAAGTCCGCTTCGATAGTTGAGTCTCTGCACCTTAGTACTAGCGTAGTAGAGGATCCCGTTTTTGTCTCAAGTCCTATTGGAAGATCGGTCCATTTACTCATGGCTTGTTTGGATTTGAGAATGTCTATATCAAGTGTTGAGCTTGGAAATAATGCTTATGTTTATAAGTTGTGGATGGATTCTAGGGATGAAGTGGTTATCCAGTAAGGGGTGCCACTCTCGGTTTTAGAAGGAGGGTAGTTAGACTCTTGGCTTGTTTTGGTAATACCCTTGAAGTATCGCGTAATCTTTTGGGTTCTGTCATGATTAGTTACTTAGAATCCCTAGATGCCTTTGTTGGGAATTAGAAACCCGATCGAGTGGTGTTCGCTAATAAAACGGATGGTTTACTTCGCTTATGTATGGGTTATGGGGATTACCCTAGTAAGTGCGCATGGTAACCTGTTTACTTGCAAGGGAAAGTTTTTCTATGTGGAATACCTTGTGGTACGAGGTCCAGGATTCACTAATGAAATTTTGGAAAGCTTGCGTGGAATCATGAGTACGCAGTCCTGTTTGCGCCAAGTGTTCTAGAAGAAGAAGAAGTGCAAGTAGAATGGGAGGCGACGAGGGAATGAGTTCCAACCCATGTTATGGAAACGGGAAATCATGAAGTCATGGGACGGTCAAGGCACGATGGAACTAAGCTCAAGGAGATGCGACTCAGAAGACTGAAGACTAGATGCGCGCATGATATCTCTTTTTTTAAGAGTATATCCTCGATCCCTGTTTTCTGTTGAGCTTGCTTGTAGGCTATCTTTTATGGATATCCCCTCGGTCCTATTTCTGTTACAAACCCCGTAAGGAGTTTGTTTTGTTTATCTTCTCGACCCTGTTTCAGGGAATCTTAGGTAGAACCCTATGGATGTAAACATGTATTTGAAACATGTTATGGTTGATATGGTTGCAAATGGTTGCAAGTGGTTGCTCGTGGATGCGCGAATTTACATTAGATATTAGCTCGACTCGGTCACATTTCATATTGCATATGCACGAGTATTTATACTTGTTTATGGATGAAATTGAATGTGTTATCATGCGGATGTTGCATATGGTTGAATGTTTGTGCACGCATATAGTGTATATGACTAGGACTATTTGCATGCATGATGGATTCATAGCACTAAGCATATTTTTGCATTCAAAAGTTTTTTCAGGCCTGATCATTAGCATTAGCTAAGGAACATGTACACACACGTTTTGCATATATTCATACAGCATTAGAAATCATCTAAGGACAATGGTTACTTGTGGATGATGTTTTGAGTAGATGGATGATGGATGGTAGGATATGTTCTTCCTAACTTGGAGATTTCGGGGACGAAATCCTAAAAGGTGGGGAGAATGTAACAACCCGTATTTCAATAACATGTTAAAACGAGAATCAAGGCAGAATTTAATTTTAAATTCTGAATCAAGTAAAAGGGCTATGCCTTTGCGTTCGTCTCGGAAAAATACGCGAAATAGAGTCCGAGTTTTCGAAAATCGGAGTCCGTATGACCCAGTTAAGGCCCAAAGAAGTTTTCGGGAAATTTGAATTTCGAAACATGCAGAAATGGGGCCAGGCGGGAAAATTCCCGCCCAGACAAGTCGAAAGGCATGTCGATAGGCATGTCGACAGGCATGTCGACAGGCATGTCGACAGGGCTGTCGACTTGCCCTGTCGGCTGATTCTGATCTGGTGCACCTATTTTCTATCTTGGCTAGGTTTTTGGGCCTGGTTTGAAATCTGACGGTTCAGGTTGGTCCTAGGGTTAATCTAAGGGCCTAAAACTATCCTAATCTCTATAAAAAGACCCTAAACCTACCCCTAAACCCTCATTATTCACTCATGTAACTAAACTATGGCCAAATTTATACTCTCATGGCCTCCATCTCAAATCCCTAGAGCTTATGCATCCAAATCAAGTTCAAATCAAAAGGTGCAAGCTTGCTACACCAAATCAAGGCCAAATCAACATTGCTATGCGAGTTCCATGACGATTCTTCTACAAAGGAGGCACCTTTCTTAGCCAAGATGATTCATGCTTCTTTCCCTAGGTCTAACTATGTAAGTTCTAGCTACTTTTAGATGGAAACGGTAGTTTTGATAATGACATGGGATAAAATGAGGCTAAACATGATTATGCGAACCTATATGAACCTTACCATGCCTCTTGTGTTCATATTTATGATTTTAGGCCATGTGAGTGACTTAATCATGCCTCTCATGCTATGCATAACCTAGTTTAACTTGCAAGTTTGGATCTTTATGCATGAAATGCTAGCATGAACCTTTAGGAACCACTTTATGTGTGAAACATTGGCTAAGACAAGATTTTGGGGCTTATGCATGTTTATGAACCCAAACCCCTTATGGTAACATGCAAGTTTGTGGCCAAATCCTTTATGAGATTATGCATGCTCGTGGCCAATCCCCTCTTTTAAGTTGTGCATGTTTATGGCTAAACCCTTTTTGATAATATGCATGTTTGTGGCCAAATTACCTTATGACACTATGCATGTTTATGGCCAATCCCTTTATGATGTTATGCATGTGGAAGCCAAGCCCTTTTTGGCATCATGCATGTTTTGAGACCAATATGTGACATAGTATCCTTACTATGTTGACTCGCTTTGCTTGCGTTGGGAAAACACGATTTTGGGTAGTTAGATAAACATGAACATGTCGCGAAATCTTAACTTGAATATGACATGTGTTTATACTTGAAAATATGACTTGGAAGATAACATGGAAGTTGGCATGTAAGTATGCATAAAAACATGAGCTTGGGAATTTACCTATTAAGTTAGGTCTACCCCACTGCCTATGAGTCGCCGGCTCATTCTTCAACAGGCACGCGGTCAGAGATCACATTCTCCTCCCACTGCTTGGGAGCTCACGGTTTCATGTTCTATTTCACTCCCCGATGGGGGTTCTTTTCACCTTTCCAATTTACCTATTAAGTTAGGTCTACCCAAATGCTTGAAAACTTGTAACATGTTTTGGAAACATGACGAACTTAGATAATATAAGTATGGCCAACTCGAGGTTGGGTTGAGTTTGCAACGTAAAACTACCCGGAACCGACCGGCCTAACTAGTAGTTGCAAACAATAGGACCCAATGTGAGAAGTTGGTCATGTCGCGCTTAAGACCCGAGGTTAGACTAGGTTGTGGTATAAATCTACCCGGACCCGCCCGGCTTAACTAGTAACCACAACAAGGTCTAATGTGAGAGGTTGAGGGTGCATTAATTAAATTAATGCCACATAATAGGGTTAATAGGGTTAAGTTAATTTGATTAATGAGGCTTAACCAAATATGATATGGACAAATGGGTTAAGTAATTTGATTAGGCTAATGATACTTAACAAAACATGATAAGCTTGGGTAGGTTAAGTAACTTGATTTGCCTAATGACACTTGACCATTTTTATACGACTAGTGGACGGGATTAAGTTAACCAACACTTAATCAATCCAACACGATAACGTGATAAGGTTAAGTAAATTTTCTTAATGACACTTAACCGTATAATACAGTTAATGGATGGGGTTAAGATTAGGCTTAACTAATCTAAACATGGTAATCGAATGGGGTTAAGTTAGCCTAGACTTAATTAATCCAACTTGGTAATTTAATGGGGTTAAGTTAAACACTTAACTAATTTAACACGATGATTTGATGAGGTTAAGTGACCTATACTTAACCAATCTAACTCGTTAATTTGATGAGGTTAAGTTAATCTATACTTAACCAATCTAACGTGAAAACATGATAAGGCTAAGTCACGAATCACTTGAATACGCTTGACCGATTTGATGACAAGGTCAAGTTAAATTATATAATTAACCAATCTAAAATGATAATTAGACGAGGTTAAGTCATGGATTCCTTGATATACTTAACCAACTTGACACATGGTTTGTAGGGTTAAGTCTTGGACTTGTATACTTAGCCAATTTTGACATGGTTTGTAGACGGGCTAAGTTATGAACTTAAGTGACACTTAACCCATTAGATAAACCCTAATTCGGAGGATTAGGTAAATAACCATAGTTAACAAGGATTATGGAAATAAGGCTAAGTGGTAAACCTTAGTTAAGGGAAACTAAGTAATAATTCTTAGTCAAGGAAATTTGGACCATTTCTTAGATAGACTAGTAACCCGATACGTTAGGTCAACGTTTAAGTATGCGTGTAGGAGCAGGCTATCTGATTTAGATAAAGGCTCCAACGAACTGGGTAACGAAGCAGCGGCTTCGGGGAACGTGAGGATATTCTTGGGATCCCTCTGTGAGCTGCCAGGTCATTATACTAGGCTCACGAGAGGTTGAGGTCTGCGGTAGAAGAACCAAGAATATGCCTTGGTTGCTATGCGAGCGACCTAAAGACTGGGTTGGATAGCAGTGAGTCGACGAATACATAAGGTGCCCGAGATAGCAAGTTCGTCGATCATCTACCATCTTGAGTCAAGCGTGTACGTACGGAAAGGCAGGGAACACCCAACAGACCATAATTGCTATCTAATTATGGGTGAGGTAGGCCGTAGGATGTGGGCTGGCCGGAGTGTAGTTCTCATGCAAGATTTTCTCTTGTGTTGCCTTTCACTAGTTGAGGGAGGGGTCTCGTGGGACCATAGCCACGTGTAGAAAAGCAGACCTTAGCATCTGCATCGGCAGATAAATCTAAAGCTCCCGACCGAGTCCTGTATTTCTTGTTTTGGCCGGTGACAGGACTCGGATGGCACGATGTGATACATGTGCATCCAGTTATAGAAAAACGATTCACGATGAATGCGTGGGAAAAAGGGCGCGGTTGAGGGTTAGCGTAATCCCTAGTGGCCTAGGTGGTTTAACCCAAACCGAAATACGAAAGCGTGCAATAGGTAAGCGTAATCCCTAGTGGTGCTAGGTGGCGTAAGTCCTAGTAGTTCAAACGATGATTCATACGGAAGAGCCTAGCTAGAACAAGGGTGACAGTCCAAACGATTTCAAGGATAATACGACATGAGAAAGCCCGTACGAGGTACGGCAAAGGACTGAACTTATATACATGGAAAGAAACGTATGATTTGAGTAACCTATATATGCGATATTAGGTTGACATGGACCATTACACGACTTTGAGCACGGGACATTCATGGTTAACACATGACGCGGGTAGGGATACTAGTACGAGAGGTGCAGAGCAAATATACATGTTAGAACTAGGAAGAATATACATAATAGATACCGTGGGATGTTAGACGGGGTAGATACCTTGGGATAATGTACTCGATAGAAATCTGACGATGTGATACCTTGACTTATCATAACACCGTAGTATATCATGATACCTTAGTTTACCTTGCCGCAGTAGTTCAACCGGCTACCCTGGTTTATCTATCTATCTTGTAGTTATCCTTATGTTTACTTTCAGTTTATGCATGTCATGTTACCTTTACCTGTTTTTATACTGGAAGTAGATAGGACTTACTCAGTCCTTTTGACTGACCCGTTTTGTTTCGCCTCTTTTGTTCCGTTTCCCCCCCAGGTTTCAGGGAGGAAACAATGCTGTTTAGTTCGGACTTCTTCTGCTTGGAGGTCATCATGGATGGCTTGGACTTCTCTTGGCTATGGCTACTTTACTGTTTTTACTTGGGGAATAATTTATGAAAATGTCTTTATGCTTCTTTACTATTGCAAGACAGGTTTTGATGTACTCTGATGTAAAAGGCTTTAGACCTTATTTATTCAAGTTATGAAAGTTTGATTTTACTTCCGCTATTTTATATGTTCTGTCTTGTGATATTTCTGTGCATGTTACCAATAATGCCCCTCTAAAGCTAGTGCATTCCTCTGCGAGTGACCCTAGCGGAGGCGGGGTGTTACATATAAATATTACCTACCTCCCCAAGATTTTACTTAACCCTCCCACTGATCCAAACAAGTTTACTTAACCCCTATTCAAGTTAGCATGTTCATGTAATCCCTATGGACTAAAACAGGTTAAGTATTACGAGTTCATTACCATTTATTCATTTAGGGTTATAATGTGCTAGACCTCCCCCATTAATTCTAACACTTGTGGATGTTGGATATGCCAGTCGGGTTCGGGCAGACTTCTTCCACAAGTCTGAATTAATCTCGTGTCTTAGCGCCATTACGTGTTTATGCACTTAGACCCCTCATGTTAGATTTACCACTTGTGGACATTGGATATGTCAGTCGGGGCCGGGAAGACTTCTACCACAAGTGTAATCTGACCTCGTGCCTAAGCGCGGTTACAGTTTCCAATTACTGTAAATCCAGACATTTTCGTTATTTAACAATTATTCCTATTTCATTATGGGTTTTTTGTCCCTTTTCCAAGTCATATTCATCATGTACCATATGCCCCAAACTAAGAATTTTAATCGCAATTTGGTTTATGCCCCAAATCCATATTCATGTTTTCTATTCAAGTTATGCATCCCCACCACTAGGATTTCAGTGGGTTATGCCTTCCAGTGTAAAAAGATTGCATAACCCCACAGGTTAAGTTTGTGGGCCTATATATAAATATTACCCACCGCCCCAAGATTTTACTTAACCCTCCCACTGATCCAAGCAAGTTTACTTAACTCCTATTCAAGTTAGCATGTTCATGTAATCCCTATGGATTCAAACAGGTTAAGTATTACAAGTTCATTACCATTTATTCATTTATGCTTATAATGTGTTAGACCTCCCATATTAAGTCTACCACTTGTGGATGCTGGATTTGTCAGTCCGGTCCAGGCAGACTTCTTCCACAAGTCGAACTTAACCTCGTGTCTTAGAACCGCTACGTGTTTATGCACTTAGACCCCTCACATCAAATTTACCACTTGTGGATGTTGGATATGCCGGTTGGAACTGGGCAGGCTTCTACCACAAGTGTAATCTAACCTCGTGTTTAAGCGCAGTCATAGTTTCCAATTATTGTAAATCAAGGCATTTTCATTATTTAACAGTTATTCCTATTTCATTATAGGTTTTCATGCCCCTTTTCATAGTCATATTCATCATATAACACATTCCCTGAATTAATATTTTTAATAATAGTTTGGTTTATGCCCCAAATCCATATTCATGTTTTCAATTCAAGTTATGTCCCAAATTTCCCAATACAAGTTATGCCCTAATTTTAAAGTTTCCCTTCGTTCCCAATTCATGCGTTCGCATATTTCAACGGTATGCCAAGGCTCGAAGGTAGCCTGGCTATAAAATAAAAAGGGAAAATAAGAAGGGAAGAGAACAAAAATAAGCATAATAACTATATAGACATATGATGGCAGGAATAGGCATAGCAACAGAATAAGCATACCGTGACAAAATTGGGCATAATAACAAGATAGGCATGTAAGAACTGTCTGATGAACATGCGATAATAGAGCTGATTAGGCATAGTGACATGATTAAGCAAACTAACATAACAGGGATGTCACAAATAGGCATATAGGTATAAACCAATAGATCAGGTGTACTAGTAGTGGCAGATATGATTTGATAAATAGGCATAGGTTTAGATCCAATTCATAAACATGTCAAGATTAACTTTTAAATGTTTAGATCTAAAAATAACATTGACTCACTGTGATTGGATATAAGAAACAGAAGAATGATAGCTTAAGTTGTAGCACAGATCTCTAAATTCGTATAACTTGATTGTAAAAGAAGAAAAAGGCTAGATCAGACTAAGTTGGGGCAACATTTTGTCGTCGCCATTCATTTAAATGAATTAAAAAAATGGGATTAAGGTCCTATTTATAACATAGGTTCAACAAATCTAGCCAAGAATTCAGTCCATGTACACAAGAATTAATCTAGTTCGGATCTAGCCAAGAATTTAGTCCACGTACACAGGAATTAATCTGGTTCGAATTATTTTGAATTTCTGGAATGGTTTTGAGTTGTTTTGTATATATATATTCTCTTTTGTGTATACAAATTTCAAACCATAATACTCTCTTCATACGATGTCCACGTAAACCTGGTGTCTATCTTAAGCAGAATTCTGAGACGAACGTAATGGCGCAGTCCGTTTTACGTAATTCTCAATATTTAATTAAGTATTCTTTAATTTATCATTATATTGTGTTATAAAATTATGGGTTGTTACAAAGCATAATAACAAAACAGATATAGTATGTCAGAATAGGCATACTAACTAAATATGCATATGTTGATAAAAATAGGCATGATGGAAGAATGAATATGTGATTTCAAACTTAGGCATGATAACAGAATAGGCATATGAGAACTAATCAGCAGATTAGGTGAACAAGTAATAGCAGATCTAATTAGTTATGATTTAAGTTATTTAATACGCACTAATTTAGATCCAACTTATGAACATATCAGGATTACTTTTTACATGTTTACATCTAAAAATAACATAGTTTCACTATGACTGGATTTAAAGAACAGAGAAGTGATTGGTTATGTTGTAGCAGAAATCCTTGAATCCATATAACTTTATTGCAGAAGAATAGGCTATTTTAATTTGAGTTAGGGCAGCACCTCATTGTCTTCATTGTTTTTGGTGAATAAAACAATGAGAATGAGGTCCTATTTATAGCCTAAGGTCAACGAATCTTATTTAGAATTGCGTCCAGGTGCACAAAAATGGATCTTCCCGGATCTGACTGTGGTCAACCCCGGGGTCGACACCCCTGTGGAGGGGTCGACACCCATAGGGGATGGAGTCGACCCCTAACGTGCCAATTTCCTCCCTTTATCCTGCTGTTTAATTTTGAATTTTGAATTGTTTTGATTATATTAAAAAGGCTTATATGTATATAAACTTCAAACCTTAATATCTTCTTCATATTATGTCCGTTTTACGCAAACTCGAAGTCTATCTTAAGCAGAATTTCGAGACAAACGCAGTGGTGTAGTCCATTTTACATAATTTCCAATATTTAATTAAGTATTCTTTTGTTTATCATTATAGTGTTCTTTAAAATTACGGGGTGTTACAACAAGGCTTGACGCTTTGTTCCTTTGGTACCTGAGGTAGCTTCTTGATCTTTGTCGAATCCAATTATGTGATAAGCTTTAGCTTCGGCAAGGCCGATAATCCTCCTTTTATTGTTAGGTCGATAAGACCTGAATATGGAAGCTGGTGATTATGACAACATGCAACAACCATTTTTCCTTCCACTACACCAGATACATCATTTTAGAATGGTTTTAAACCGTTTCCAAAGAGTTTTGGAATTGCAATTACCTGTTTTGGTATGGAGAGTGCTTGATATTTTAGAAGGGGAAAAAATAGTTCTAAAGTATATTCTTAATGGTACTCTAAACATACCAGATAAACATTTCAGGAAGTTAATAAGTATTATATATTCATAATTAAGAACGGTTCATCCCCGTTTCTAAAGCAAGGTTAAGCTCAGCTCAAAGTCATTCCTAAATCACATTAACTATTTTTTAATGCTCCTTTAGGCACTGTTTTAGACCTTTCTATGTATTTTTTTATGAGTATTCATCATAAATTAGCAAAATAACAAGTGTGATGGCCAATCATTATATCATATAAGCTCTCAAAGAACGAAATATAATACTTCTAAATTTAAAATAAACATAAAAATTAAGATCCATAGAATTGCCAAGATGAACTTGCAAAAGAATATTAAATATTTCTTCAAACAAAGAAAATACATAGGAAACATTTTAATGCCAATATACAAAGAAGTCAATTAACAACTGAATTTAACCTAGAAAAGAAAAGTAAACTATAACTGAATATTAAAGCAAACGAAAGTTAGTACATATAACTTAGTCAATTGTTATTTTCTCCCATATGTGTTTCTAGATCCTCTTTTCTTCTTATTCTTCTAATTCCTCTAATATACAGACATAAAAACATTTGTAAATATGTGAACCATTGTAAATATGAGAACAATGAATGTTTTGGGTGTTTAAATAGCTCATTCCAATTATTAATAGAATAATGAAGGGATTTTGTTCAATTCCAAGGAAGTATTTAATTAGCACAGTTTGTTTGTTTATTTTATTTTTTTAATTTTTTTTTGCAAAAACATTGTGGTATGATCTCGAGTCATGGAGTCAATGTTGCTTCAGATAGCACTTCGGCTAATCTCATGTTGATTAATGGCATTGTTGCATTTAGTTAGCTTGTTAATAGGTGATAGCACTAACATGCACTCATAAAATTTGGGATGGACGTTTATTGGGCTAAACCAATTTAACCAACCAAACCAGTTAAGTTCGGTCCATTTGATTTGGTTTTAATTATAAGTTGGTTGGTTTTGGTTTTTATTATATTACTTCAGTTTATTGGTTGGATTTAGTTTTTAAAATTTGAAAACTGAACCAAGCAATTAAACCAAATTTAAAAATTAATTTATTTAAAAGTTAAAAAGATACCATTAACAAAGCTATTATTTACAATATTTTCATAACTATATTACCTTTTCTTCAATTTCATATTGACATTATCAGAAGAATAGTTTGATTTCTAAAATATTTGCACTATATAAATTCAACTATTTGTTTTAATCTTATGTTATATCAACAAATAGGAGATCTATTTCATTACAAGACAAACCAACCAAACCGTACTAAATATCATCGGTTCGGTTGGTTTTGCTTTCAAAAAATATCTGATGAGTTTGGTTAATTGTTAATTTGTTTCAACATTTTTGATCAGTGTCAAATCGAACCAACCATTTGCTCACCCCTACATAAAATGATAGGCATAAGCAAGACATCATGATTTTGCACAACATGGATAATACACATATTCTCATAGAAACTTGATTTGGAATTATTGACTTGATCATTTGGATTAAGAGATAGGTTGCGTGAAGATTACTATCCTTAAAATTAGGGATTTGCTTTACTTAATCTCTCTATTTTCAACTTCGCAATCATCGTCACCTCCAACAGAATTGATTTTATCTACTTATTCTTATTCTAGGGGGAAATCAATTGGAGTCGTAAAACCCCCATAGTGCACCTGGCCCGTTCCGCGAGTACCACATAAGTGGCTCGTAGCGTATGCACGTGGTAAACCCTTAGGATGCCATTCTGGGGCTTCTCGCATCGTTATTACCTCAACACAAGTCCTTATCCGCTAGGCTAATGCTGCGACTGATATTAAAATCAAATTGAATAGCCAACATTAACACTATTAAAATCAAATTGAATGGCTAACCACCGTGGTCTTGTGAAAATATATGAAACCAAAACCTATAACAAATTGAAATGCTATGTTTTAAGATCAAATGTAAACAAAACCGCAGTGGTATGATCTTATCCTTCATAAACCATATTGAAGGAACATAAAGGGTAAAAGCCCACCGTTGAGAACCAACGTGACATTTTGATATTGAAAGCTTATTAGTATCATTGAAAACTACTTGGTTCTGAAGATTGGATATGAGCCATTGTACACATTAACTGGAATAGGGACCGCCAGAGCTATAGTTGTTACAGGGCCAAAAAAATTTAATCTGCAAAAGATCTAAAAGTTTCTTAGCATGGCAACCATCCAGAAAAAACAAAACTGCAATAGGTCTATATTTATTTTAAGTTTTGAGATTTAAGAAAACAAATTAACTTCAGACTGCAGACCACTCATCATGTTAACTTTCAAATGTTTAATCTACAGACAGCTTGTTAATAAACTATCGATGAACTAGCTAGTGTCCATTTCTAGATAGCATGTGCAATCATCTAACTTAGAATAAGTCAAATATCCTCTTGACAACACTATTCACGAACTATCCGATCTATTGTTGGCAACCATTGAAGTTGACTAAAATGGTTCATGCAATAAAGTTTGATTTATTATTTAGTATGATGATATTGTATATTTTAGAAATTCAGTGGATCGAAGACCGAAACAAAATAGAGAATAATAGGAAAGCCTTGAGGCGTGTTGACACTATCCGAAAACAATATTTCTGCAATACGGGAAATTTGTTCGCAGGATACAACAAGGCTCGAGAATTTTTGGGAGAGAGGAAGGAGAAGAGATCATTTTTCTTAGTAATATTTTCTGGATGAAGAGAGCCACATTTACAGAGAACAAGATATCTATTGGCGAAAGGTCATGGCTATTCAAAAAGACGCAACTGTCGCGTATTCAAATTTTAAAAAATAAATTTCGAAATCTGGACGGAACTGCCTATGTATGAACAATCAAGGCCCAAGATGCCCTAAGTACCCAAATGCCTGTCTATGATCATTTAAATATAAGCCCAATTAGTTAGCGCTTTTTTATTTATGGGCTTTACTCAATTTGTTTATCATACTGGACAAAACAATATATACATTTCATTTCCACCTTCTTCTACCATGTGAGACTTTTGAACTTCTCCATTATATACACAAATTACATAACATTCCCCCAATAATTTACGTGTAATGATTTTTCTTTTGATAAACTTTATCCATACAAAAAGGTATCTTCTGATTTGGACCTTTAATTAGTGTACATTAGTTAAGGTTTTTACAAGGTCATATGTGTCTGTATAGATTGAACCACAACTCCTATCGTAAAACCGAACAAATGACACAGACAAGTTTTTTCTATTAGATCTCACAAGATTCTCAACTCAACCTTAGCACTATTGTATATGGTCATGTGCTAATCCTGAATTCATGAACATTTATAAATGTAACACTTACATCTATTGAAGCGGCACCACTTCTATGTTCAAATAGGTAAAGCATAAAAAATGCAAACTCTGCGTTATGCATTTACTCACAAACTAGCCTTGATCAATGAAATATATATGGAACTGTGATGGTTCTTTTAGGCGCTTATCGGTAACTTGTTGTTCCCATTTAACTTGAAGACTAATATACTAGTTTGAAGTTGGGTTCCCATCGTCCGCGCTTAGGATTTTAAGTCCCATATTTTTTGTTGTACTTTGCACTAAGTCTCTAGCAAGTGCTTTAGTGAGAGGATCCGCTAAGTTTTTCCCGGACTTTATATATAAGATGGTGATCAACCCTTTATAATTAAATCTCTCACAAACAAATGTCTTAATCTAATATATCTATATTTTCCATTGCAAACATCACTATATGCTCTAGACAATGTTGCTAGACTATCTCAGTAAATAGAAATAACAGATAATGAGTGTGGCCATAATTCACTGTCTAATAACAAGTCTCATAACCATTCTACTTCTTAGTTGCGGCGCCAAGGGCTATAAATTACGATTCCATAGTTGAATGAGCTATACATGTTTGTTTCTTGGATGCCCAACTTATGGCCCCTCCTCCTAATGAGAATATCCATTCAGATGTTGATAAGCTCTCATTGGTACTAGACATCCAACTGGCATCACAATACCCTTCTAGCACACTTAGATAATCAACATAAATTAATTTCAATTCTTTTGTTCTTTTGAGATATCCTAGGATCCTACTAATTGCTTTACAATGATGTATGCTAGCATTAGACGTAAATCTTGGCATCATGTTGACGGAAAAAACTATATCAGGTCTTGTGCAATATGTGACATACATAAGACACCCAATGGCACTAGCATATTCCAATTGAGCAATGATTCAACCTTTATTTTCTTGCATTTTCACATTAGAATCAACTGGGGTACTAGCATCTTTGACATTAAGATGTTTGAACTTATGAAGTATTTTGTCAATATAATGAGTTCGGTTCAAGGCATATCCTTTTTCCTGTTTTTCAACTTTGATTCCCAATATTGTATCTACCTCATTATGGTCTTCCATTTTAAAAACTGAAGTTAGATACTTCTTGATATCAGTAATTCGTTTCATGTTGTTACTAGCAATTATCATGGCATCAACATATAAGCATAATATTACTATGTAATCATTGGTTTTCTTACAGTAAACACATTTGTCATCATTACTATGCCCAAAAGCATTTGCCAGAATTGCCTCATTAAACTTCTTATGCCATTGCTTTGGAGCTTGCTTTAAGCCATATAGTGACTTAACTAATTTACATATTTTTTTTTCTCATTTCCTGGGAGGACAAAACCTTCAGGCTGTTCCATATATACCTCTTCGGTTAAGTCACCATTCAAGAAGGTTGTTTTTACATCCATCTGATGAATATACAATTTATATATTGATGCCAACGCAAAAAAACTCTTATAGATGTGGTTCTTGCAACTGGAGCATAGGTATCAAAATAATTTATACCTTCTTTTTGTCTAAATCCTTTTTCTACTTGTCTTGCTTTGTAAGTTTGTATAGAACCATTTGTTCTACATTTCTTTCGAAACACCCATTTGCACCTGATTGCCTTTGAACAAGGTGGACGATCTACTAAAAGCCATGTCTTGTTGGATAGTATAGAATCCATCTCATCATTTATCGCTTTTTGCCAAAAAGCAGAATCTTGTGAAGTCATAGCTTCTAAAAAGTTTTAGGATCGTCATTGACATTTAGTACCATGGGTGTAACTTCTACTACTTTTGATCTAGCAGCCTCAATCAGAAAAGTGATTGAGTCAGAAGAAATAAAATCAGAACTCAAGTGTTTTTCCTTTCTAACACGCTGACTTCTCCTAAGCTCACTTAGTTTATCATGTACTCTTTTTCCTTAAACAATGTCATTCGAAGTTTCTTCTACTATAGGTACAAATGTGCTATGCAAAAATTTATCTTCAAAAAATTCCACATGTATGGATTCCACTATCACATTGGATTGTAAATCCAGCAATACATATGCTTTTGAATTTTGTGCATAGCCAACAAATACACTTTTAATATCTCTTGGTCCTAACTTTGTCTTATGGGGATCTTGAACTTTGTAGAAAGCTAAACACCCCCACACTTTAAAATAATTTAAGTTAGGATTTCTACCATTATTCCAAAGTTCATATGGCGAAACCCTGAATTTCTTAGAAGGCATTTTATCATAAATATGACATGCTGTCAACATTATCTATTTTTTCTTTCAACCACCCCATTTTGATGGGGTGTGTATGGTATTGTTCGTTGGTGAATAATTCCATTATTCTCAAAAAACCGATTGAAGATATTTGAAAAATATTCACCCCTTATCACTTTGAAACACTTTAATTCTTTTTTCTTTCTGATTTTCAACTTCAGATTTAAATTCTTTGAATTTATCAAATGCTTCATCCTTGGTTTTCAAAAAGTATACATTAGTTTATCTTGTATGGTCGTCAATGAAAGTGGTAAAATATCGCTTTCCTCCCCTTGTTAGTTGACCGTTCAATTCACAAATATCAGAATGCGCGAGTTCTAGCAAGTCGCTGTTTCTTTCAACTTTAGAAAATGGTTTTATAGCCATTTTGGCTTCAACACAAATTTTACATTTTTTATAGTCATTGGCAAAATATTTGATATAGCCATGTTTTGACATATATTTTAAGCAATTAAAATTTAAATGTCCTAATCTAGCATGCTATAAAGAACTAGGAGAATCAACAACATAAGCAACATTAGTAATTTCATTAATTGGCAATTTAAACAAGCCATCACATGAGTATCCTTTTCCTACGCATACTCCATTCTTAGATGCAATAACTTTATCATATTATAGAACAACTTTAAATCCCTTCTTGCATAAAATATTTGTCGAAACTAGGTTCTTTCTCAAGTTTGGAACATGGAACACATTGACAAGGGTGAGTTTTTGGCCAAAAGTGAACTTCAATTCCGCACTTCCCTTTCCCATAAATTTAACCGAAGCATGATTTCCCAAGAGAACTTCTTCAGGTTCTTTCATTTCATTATAGGACTTGAACAAATTTTTGTCGTTGCACACATGTATGGTAGTGTTAGAATCAAGCCACCAATCTACAGATTTTGTCACAGAGGCCATGTGAAGTTCTATGATCATCGCGGAAAATTCTTGTTTAGCATCTTCCACAACATCTGCTTTATTGTTTCCAAAACCAGATTTGGAGTTCTTTTCTGCCTTAGCCTTAAATCGATAATCTTTGATAAGATGTTCTTTAATACTGCAATAAAAGCAAGGCCGGTTCTTAGATTTGTTCTTGAAATCTTTCTTTTTGATTTCTTACTATTATTGGTTCTTTGGAAGATATGTGACGAACTTTCAATCCTAAGATCGACTCATCTCTGACACGATTCACACTTTCAATTTGCAAGTGAGTCAAGAACTTGTCAATAGAGAAACTATCCGGTGAGTGAAGAATTTTCCTTCTGTAATCATTCCAAGCGGGAGGAAGTTTTGATAGAATCGCTCCAACTTGGAGAGCATCGTGAATAATAATTAGCAATTCTCTCATTTTAGGAAACTAGAATCTCTAATTCGCGGATTTGATCCATGATTGGCGTGTTATCAACAAAATTGAATTCAAAATATTTTAAATCAAGAAAACGATCGGTACCTTCCTTCATGTGTTTATATTTTGACTCTAGGGCGGCCATACTTCCTTTGGAGTTTTATAATTCCGATAAACATCATATAGCCTGTCAGTGAGTTCATTGAGAATGTAGCCCCAGCATAGCATTTCATCTGTCACACATTTAGCTTGTCCGCTGTAATTTTCTTTTTCATTTCTTCAAAATCAGTAGGCTTTGGTTCTGCAATTGGTTGCAGCGATGGATCGAGTAAATAGTGAAGATTCATGGACAGCAGAAGCCATATCATTCTTTCCCGCCATCTAGTATAGTTTGTTCCATCAAAACGATCAAGTTTGATGGATTTTTTTCCATGAAGCTGAACTTGGACTTCGGAATTCAGTTCTATCTACATTGGAATATTATTTTAGAATGTAAGAAATTCAGTGGATTGATGACAAAAACAAAACAGAGAATAATAGGAAAGCCTTGAGGAGTGTTGACACTATCTGAAAACAATATTTCCGCAGTATAGGAAATTTGTTCGCAGGATACAACAGGGCTCGAGAATTCTTAGGAGAGAGGAAGGAGAAGAGATCGTTTTTCTTAGTAATATTTTTTGGATGAAGAGAGCTGCATTTATAGAGAAGAAGATATCTGTTGGCGAAAGGTCACGGCTGTTCAAAAAGACGCAATTGTCGCGTATTCAAACTTAAAAAAATAAAATTTGAAATCTAGACGTAAATGCCTATGTATGAACAATCAAGGCCCAAGATGCCCCAAGTGCTCAAGTGCCTATCTATGACCATTTAAATATAAGCCCAATTAGTTAGCCCTATTTTTATTTATGGGCTTTACTCATTTTTTTAAAACATATTGGACAAACAATATATACATTTCATTTCCATCTTCTTCTACCATGTGGGTCTTTTGCACTTCTCCACTATACACACAAATTACATAACAGTATATGCAGATAACCAACATGGATAACGCAAGATTTCAAGATACAAAAATGATCAGTGCTCCTCAAAATGTTTTTAATTAGGATGAAACCATTAATGATTCCTGGTCTAATTCTGTTTGATTTATATGAGTACTCTCCCTGACTGAATCTAGAATCGATGACTAAATGACATACGACATGGTTTTCATTGGATGGTTGTCATTATGAAATCATCTGGTTTGGTGGCATAAGTAAATACCACTTTATATGAACAAATATTACATATATATTTATTTATTTTAGAAAATTTTGAAATGTGACTATTACGCTATTATGTATAACCCAATGTCAAACACACCGACTCTAAACTAACTACATATACAATCACCGTAGTCCCACTTTTGTAGTTTGTTGACACAAATGTCACATGTAATATCAATGATGCCAATCTTTCTTTATTGTTGTAACAAATGGGCTTAGCCCAATCTATATTTTTGTTGCCGTTGGAATTAATGTTGCTTATATAGCAACAAAACCATATAAAGAAAACTATTCAGCAATTTATCATTTTATTCTGCAATCAAATGCACTTTGCTCTCTCTTCTTTATTTTCTATTAATACAAATAAATCAGTACTGACTTGAATATGGTATCAGAGCATATCAAAGCTTAGCATCATTAGACGATCCTCTATACTATTCAAGAATTACATCAGTACAATTGGAGAGAGTATTCATCGCAATGAAAATTCAACCAAAGATTGTAGTATAAAAATTATCTCCTATCTGTTAGTTTTCATCATTTAAGAGATCAAAACAAATTTCTCCAAAACTAAGTGCCTCGCAAGTTCTTACTCAAGAATCGCTACTACATCAAAGTTTTAGAAGAAATATGTCCATAGGAAATCAAGAAATTCAGTACAGTGCAAAACAAACCTTTTCAAGAAATCAGAATAAATCAGAGCCGTCCTAATCTTTGTAAAGGCAATCTTCATAAAGACTGGTTGCTAAAGATTTTCTTAGCATCATCATATTTCTTAAAAAGAAAAGTTATACTTGTAGGAACAACCTTTTCAAATTGTTTACCCTCTGTTTCAATGGTTGTGGATAACTCATCTGAAACCAGTCGTGTCAGTTCATCATCTCAGCCGCCTTCTCTGCCTCCACAGCAACCGAATTAACCAGATATGATCAATGATGCCAACAACATGATAAAGACAGTCATTAGCCCACAAACTCAGTTGATTACAATACATCTAGAAGAAGATAACTATCTTATATGGAAACTTCAAGTAGAAACTGTCATTTAAGGTTACGGATTGGAAGGTTTTATTCTTGGAATACTATCGGTTCCTCCTAAATTTATAACTGATAGTGAAAATAATATTGTAAGCCATCTTGAATACATCAAACATTTTAGACAAGACAGGTTAATAAGTTATTGGCTTCTCTCTTCAATCAGTTCAAATTTATTATCTCAAGCTATAGGTTGCAGTACAGCTTATGAAATATGTTCAACAATTGAAAGGGTTTTTAGCACTCAATCATCAACGAAAGCAATGCATTATAAAAGTGAACATCAGACAATAAGAAAGGTAGATACTGAACCTTTGAGAGATTACGTGGCTAGAGTAAAGAAGCTATACAACTTTCTTGATTCAGCAGGCCATGGAATCAGAAAAGATGAGCAAGTTCTAACTGTCTTGAATAGTTTGGGACACGAGTATGAAGCAGTTGTGGCCATCCTCACAACCAAGAAAAGTACTCCTGGCATGCAATATGTGCATTCCACACTTCTTTCTCATGAAGAAAGAATCGATCATTTAAAATCTGCAAATTCAGATATGTCAATCAACTCTGTTTCAAATAACAAGAATCCAAGAAATGATCAAAATGTTCAGAGATGAGATTTTTTTTGGAAGATCCAGAGGTAGAGGTAGATGGAATAACAAATCAAGACCAAACGCCAAATTTGTGAGAAATTTGGTCAAACTGCAGCCAAATTCTACTTCAGATTTAAACAAGGCTACATGCGTGGTCAAAATTCTGGAAATTACAGAAACAATGGGAGTGCTAATCTTACTCAAACCAGAAATGCATATGAGCAACAAGATGGTTCAAGAAGCTGTCAATTAAGTGAAACAACAAGACTTGAAGACATTTAAGATGATGCATAGCATCTTGACATAGGAGCTACAAATCATGTCATAAGCAACTTGGAAAACTTAAATGTTGGCAACAAGGAGTATAAAGGTAAGCAACTTATATGATTAGGTAATGGAAAATGTATTAAAATAATACACACTGGAAATGCACGTTCAAAGGGAAACGACAACTTTATCTTAATAATTTACTGAGAGTTCCTAAAATTAGGAAAAACCTCATCAGTGTGTCACATTTCGCTAGAGATAATAGTGTATTCTTTGAATTCTATCCTAAGTATTGTCTAATTAAAGACATACTGACTAAAGAAACTTTGTTAAAGAGTGAAGCAGAAAAGGGTCTGTATAATTTCAGTTCAGTAATCTGCAAGAAATCTGATAATAACAATAGTAATTGTACTTGTAATGTTTTTGAAATGGTTTCTAATTCTAATGCATTTGATGTTCGACAAAAAAAATATTTCATCCCTATGAGAAAGTTGTCAAAAGAATATTATTGGATAATAAAATTCCCTTTGATATATGTACATCTCCATATGCGTGCACTTATTGTCAATATGGCAAAAGTCATAAACTACCATTTATTAATTCTGAAACTAACTATAAGCAACCATTGGCTATGGTTGCATCAATTTATGGTGACCAACACCCATAAATTCTGACTATGGTTATAATTACTACATCTCTTTTGTTGACTCCTATTCTCGACACACATGGGTATATTTTCTGAAATTCAAATCAGATGTTTGCAAGGTAGTTATTAAGTTTATAAATATGGCTGAAAAACAACTAAACAGTTAGTTGAAAATATTTCAAACTGATGGTGGAAGTGAATACAAAACCTTGCATGTCTATTTTCTTAAAAAGGGCATAATACACAGAACTACTTGTCCATACACTTCAGAACAGAATGGTATAGCTGAAAGAAAACGTAGGCATATTGTTGAATCTGGTTTGACTTTGCTTGCTCAAGCAGCAATGCCTCTGAAATTTTATCTTGATGCATTTAATACTGCAGTTTATTTAATTAATAGACTGCTTACAAAGGTCTTAAATAATAAATGTCCTATTGAAAAATTATTTGGCATCAAACCAGATTATAAAATGCTCAAAGAATTTGGATGTTTATGTTTTCCATGCATTAGACCATACAATAGGAACAAATTGAATTTCAGATCAACGTCCTATACATTTATTGGTTATGGAGTTAATCAAAAGGGGTATAAATGTATTGATGAGGATGACAAAGTATTTGTCAACATAAATGTTGTGTTCAATGAGCATGTTTTTCCATTTGAAAATCAAGGAATTATAACTACTAGTAAAATATACAACCAGAGAGAGTTAATTCCATATTTACCTTTATATAACGAGTTTACCAAGGGTGTTGAGATTGAAAGGACTAGTGGTTCTTCAGAATCGTAACACACTTTACCAGGAGGTCAAGTCAAGAAGCCGATCAAACACCCAGTGACACAAACCAGTCCCCTGTAAGCACTGAAAGAACAAGTCAATCTATAGAGGATAACTCAAACACTAGAACAAACAATTGTCCATAAAATGAAGAAAATACTCCTTCAGATATCAATCCAGTTGCAACAACTCATCCAATGGTTACAAGGTCTAAAAGTGGTATATACAAGCCCAAGATAAATGTTATCGTATCAACTAATGATGAGCCTGAAAGCTTCAATCAAGCAGTCAACAACAAAAAGTGGAAAGCAACAATGGATGAAAAGTTCAATGCCTTAGTCAATAACAAAACTTGGGACTCATTCATCCACCAATGAAAAAAAAAATGTAGTCAACTATCGGTGGACTTACAGGTTAAAGAAAAATTCTGATGGTAGTATAAACAAGTACAAAGCAAGACTTGTAGCTAAAGGATATACTCAAGAATACGGGTTTGATTTTTCTGAAACTTTTTCTCTCGTGTTTAAACCTACTACTATTAGACTTGTTTTGACTATTATTGTTCATAGAAATTGGCATATAAGGCAGTTAGATGTTAACAATGCCTTCCTGAATGGCATGTTGCAAGAAGAAATTTACATGCAACAGCCACTAGGTTACATACAAGAAAAAAAATCTTGTATGCAAGCTTAGAAAGGCAATATATGGGCTTAAGCAAGCTCCTAGAGTATGGTTTGATAAACTGAAACAAACACTTATTAACAAAGGTTTTCAGCTTACCAAATCAGATAACTCGTTATTTGTTAAGATCACTGCTACATCATCTATTTACATTCTAATATACGTTGATGATCTAATTATCATAGGTGATAATGATGATCTGATTAAGTATCTCGATAAGCAATTTTCTTCGAAAGATCTGGGTGATCTCTATTATTTTCTGGACATAGAAATAATCAGATCATACAGCCAGAGCATAGCTCTAACTCATAAAAAATATATTATTGAGCTACTGGAGAAAACAAAGATGCTCAATGCCAATCCACAACCTACTCCAATGATAAGCAGTCAAAGATACTCTAAAAACAGGGGAGAGCCAATATTTAATATCAAACAATGTAGAAGCATTGTTGGAGCTCTTCAATATGTTACTATAACAAGACCTGACTTATCGTTCAGTATTAATAAGTTGTCTCAATTTATTCAGAACCCATTGGGAAGATGTCAAAAGAGTTCTTAGATATTTAAAAGGGACTATGGACTTTGGATTGCATATCAAAAAAAGCGCAAGACTCGACATTATAGGCTACAGTGATGCTGATTGGGCTGGGGATACTGATGATAGAAAATTAGTTACAGGCAACTGCATCTATTTTGGAAGCAATCTAATCTCTTCAAGTTCTAAAAAGCAATCTACGATTTCAAAATCAAGTAGTGAAGCTAAGTATAGAAGCGTTGCAAGCGCTATTGCTGAAATTATGTGGTTAAAATCCCTAATTAAAGAACTACAGATCAAGGTTGACAAAGAAACACTTTGGTGTGATAGCCAAGTACCGTATACATGTCTCAAAATCCAGTTATACACTCTCGAACAAAGCACATAGAAATTGTTTAAACCAAAAATGGTCCAAACACCAAAGATACTTTTAAAGCACTTCACCAAATGGTTGGATTAGAAAATGGAGCCACGTTATTCAGAATAAAGAGCAAACAAGTAGAAAAAACAAGAATTTTTATAGTGGTTCGATCTAAAATAGATCTACGCCCGCTTCGGAGGCAATTTCATTATCATGGAAAAATTTACAAAGTGTATTGTTCCATACATCTCATTTATATCACTCATTCTCTCTCTTAAAATGATCCTCTACTTTCTACTATCTTTTAGCTTTAGATCTCATTTGAATTCAAGAAAAAATGGATTAGATCTCATGATTAGATGATTTTCCTTGATTTCATCATGAAATTATTGTTAGATCTGAGCTTTAGAGAGAAATGATGGTGGTTAGAGATCATATGGATTGAACTTGAATGAGAATTAATGGTGTTTGGAGAAGATGAGATCCACTTGATGTTGGAGGAAGAAGGAGTGAGCTTACGAAGCCATTAATGGAGCTTGGGAAGCTTGAGAATGGTGGAAAACCGAAATGACAGCCCTTCGAGATGGCATAGATTGGTACCATGAATTGTGAAAGGGGGTATTTATAGGAGGAGTTTGGACCAGGTAGCATTTCTGTAATTATGGCATTCAGGGCAAGGGTCGTTTGCTGATGTATTCACGAAATTGCCACCGGACAGCTCTACCTAGCTGGAGCCAATTGTACCATTGACACTTAAAATAGTATGTTGCATGAGAGACCGGTTTTTTATAAAAGAAACCACCAGGAATTGTTTGCACGACCAGGATATTTGTCAATCCACTGCGCGATCTGACAAAAAACATATGCACAAGCATAAAAGCTATTCGACCACAATGTGATGCACAATCCAAATATTGATATGAACTGTCCACCATCATGTGTATGCTTCATTTACATTTATACTTTATTCCCTTACACAGGCCTTGTTGTACCATCTTTTTTTGCTAATGCTAATTTAATATACTTCGTTAATGCCACCACGTTTACTTTATTTTGCCATACACTTACCTGGGATTGAATCACGCAACATTTGCATATGACATCATAACCAACCAGAAAAGACGTTGCATGTCCCATAGTGATATATTGTGTTCGACCCTACACGTAAGTGTGGTGAATGACCTTAGATGTGTGACTTCCATCGTGAAGTGAACGGGCTCATGCGCTCAAAATATATACGAGCGGACTGATGATGCTCGACTACTGAGGTGGCTTGTATCTTGTCGCACTGCTTGACCTTACTGACATGGATGGTGCTTGAGCCAACATCCGAGATGCTTAGTGACCGACCAGTGCCTTGCTGATGTGGCACTTTCTCGACCTCGGGGTGCTCGAGCGTGATGCTCGACCCCTCTAGCTCGCACTACTCGACCTGGTTGAATGAAAGACCCATGTTTGGGTGTTGCTGCTCGACCAAGGCCAGGTGATACTGTTCGATCAGCATAGATGAAGTGAACGATACAATGATTGAATGGGTTTTTGGTTAGTTAGCATTTGCCCCTCGGAGCTTGTATTTTTATGTAAAATACGAGCTTCGACATTCGATGGGTTTTTGTATTGACTTGCATTTTTTCATTAGGATCGACAATAGCTCGAGTCTGGATTATTTATGTCTTAATGTAGCCAGGCACTTGAATGCTTCGAATTTTGAATTTGTTGAGCATTGACATTCAATCGAAGCTTTTGTTTGCTATGGCGATTCATGCTTTGACCTTTTGACTTGTTGACTCCAAATGACCCAGTCATAGAGTTTTTCGATTGAATTTATATGCCTCATGCCACCTGTTTTATAATTAAAAAAAAACTTACACAATTTTGGACTTATACTTTGTTATTGATCATCCACATCAATAACAGATTAGTTAATCATTAAAAAACTGAATTATAATGAGTTTTGCGACAGGGATTGAATGCCTACACAGAACTATTTTGTTTAACTGTTTATGATTCGTCAAACATTGTCTGGATAAATACGATACTCTAATCTGAATTAACAATGATATTTGAGTTCTTCTAGTCAATATGTATACCGAATATAGATTCCAAGCCTCACTCTTTTATCGACTTAGATAACCTTGCATGATAGTTCATGTTTTATGAAACGTATGCCTGTCCAAATTAGAACTTCAATTTGAGTTTCCGAGGCCATAGCGATTGCAGCCTTTGGATGGATTCGTGATATTTTTCCGGAGCATTACTCAACTCTTATGTGGTTGTGCTGCCTCAGTACTGTGGGTTGTTACGAATCTCAAGGGATCGATGTGATCAGTTTTTCAAGTTTCTCTGATTGTAGTTGCCATGCTAGAAGCTTTGACTTTGTTAGTCGAAGCCGATTGTGCTTGCCAACATGTATGATGCTTCTGAGCTTTGTCAACACATTAGGAATTCCGACTTTTACTGATTGGTTCAAAACTTCTACTTGGAGAAGTTTTTATATCTTTGTGCTTCCGCTAGGGAAGGACTTTATATGTTGTGCCCTCATTAGGGGAGGACTTTAGTTCTGGTGCCCCCACTCGGGGAGGACTTTGGATTTACTGCCCTCGCTCGGGGAGATCTTTGGATTTTGTGCCCCCGCTCGGGGAGTTCTTTGGATTTAGTGCTTCACATCTGATATTCAAATGCTATGCAAATGGTTTTCATTCTTCACATCTAATATTTCAGATGCTACGCAAATGGTTTTCATTCTTCACATTTGATATTCAGATGCTATGCAAATGGTTTTCATTCTTCACATTTGATATTTCAGATGCTATGCAAATGGTTTTTCATTATTCACATATGATATTTCAGATGCTACACAAATGGTTTTCATTCTTGACATCTGATATTTCAAATGCTACGCAAATGGTTTTCATTCTTCACATCTGATATTTCAGATGCTACACAAATGTTTTTTCATTCTTCAAATCTGATATTTCAGATGCTAGGCAAATGGTTTTCATTCTTCGCATCTGATATTTCAGATGCTACACAAAATGTTTTTCATTCTTCACATCTGTTATTTCAGATGCTACACAAATGGTTTTCATTCTTCGCATCTGATGTTTCATATGCTACACAAATGGTTTTTCATTCTTCACATCTGTTATTTTAGATGCTACGCAAATGGTTTTCATTCTTCACATCTGATATTTCAGATGATACGCAAATGGTTTTCATTCTTCACATCTGATATTTCAGACGCTACGCAAATGGTTTTCATTCTTCACATCTGATATTTCAGATGCTATGCAAATGGTTTTCATTCTTCACATCTGTTATTTCAGATGCTACGTAAAAGCATTTATCATTCTTCACATTTGAGATTCTTCAGATGCAACAAAAATGGAGTGGAGCGATTGCTGTACTATTCCGGGGGGCAACAATTAGTTCTTTTGTCGGACGCTTGACATGGAAGGTTATTTTAGTTTGGGAACTGAGGCTTTGAACCTCCCACTTGGGGACGTGCCCCATTGACAAAAGTTATAGCTCCTTCGTTTTTTGTCATGGCGCTTGCTCCCTGTTTGAATCTTTGCGACTCTTCCCATTCACTTTCAAGGCGGTGCTTCTCTAATTTCGCATTTGCGTATGCTAATATTTATTGCATTTGGCACTTGAACTAGCATTGTTGGGGTTGCCATGTTACGTCAGATTCTAAAGGAACAAGCGCTCGACAGATAGCCTGGAATGAGAAATCACCTTTTAACGAATTTTGATTTGTTATATTTGCAAGTAAGGAGTTCATTCAGGCATATATGCCCTTAGTCATAGAGCTAATGTTCGATACAGTATTTGTAAAATATTACAGACTTTTGTACATGAATTTTTGAAAATAGCAAAAAGTAAAACATGTAGTAAAGCATGAAGATAGAGCAATGGCGATGTTGATCGCTTATTCCGAGCCAATGATATTGGAGCGCCATCAACAGTGACCAGTTGGTGATCAGCCCTGGATTAGTTTGAGTTGGATCCCCGTTGCTTGGGCCAGACTGGTCATTTGAAGCCCTTTCCCCTGGGGAGTTGCATAAGGATTCACTGTCTACGGATTCTTTATATACTGCTTCAGCCTATTTTTCCTGATCAATTCCTTGATGAGGTTCTTCTAGTATCGACACTCATTAGTGTTATGACCAGTCTGGTTATGAAATCTGCAGAATTTTCCCGAGTTTGTTGCTTTGTCACTTATCCTTATCGGTTTTGGCTCCGTATACTCTTCAAAATTCTTTGTTGTAAGATAGATATTTTCAGGAGTGTCATTCAAAGGCGTCATCTCTGATGAGCTAAAAAGGCGAGACTTCTTATTAGCTTTGTTGTTGTTCCCGTCATCGGCTCGCTTTTGTCCCTGAGTATTCTTCTGATTATACTAAGTGGTAGCATTCTTGGGAGCTTCAAGAAGCGGGTTAACGCCAATAACCTAAAGTGGTACAGAATTATTGTCGACTCTCATGTACTCCTCGGCCTTTTTATAGAATTTTTCAATCATGTTTGGTTCTTTCATTTAAATCCATTTACCAAATTCACTCTTCTCATCTATGGCGCCGATTAGAGACATAAGGATTATATGTGGTTTTGGATTTCTTACTTCGGACAAAACAACGTTGAATCGACTAAGAAAAGCTTTAACGGATTCCCCTGATTCTGCTTCATTTCTGAAAGTATTATGGCATCCTTGGCTTTGGTAGCATACAAGCGGAACTGCTTCTTGAAATTTTTGTTCAAGTCAGAGAACCAGTCTACGGACTCAGGTGATAGCTTTGCGAACGATATTGGCGCAACACCTTCTAAGTAGAGAGGAAAATATAGGCATCTCAACTCATCTGTTGCTTTTTCAGCACTCATATGCCACTTGTATTTGAATAGAAAGTAATTAGGATCAACAAGGCCGTTGTACGGAGGCAAAGTTGGAGGATTGGATTTCTTCGGACACTCGGATTCTATCGGTAAATGGAGCTCTATCAGGAGGGAAATCCCATACCTTATCATCATCATTGTGAGCTTGATTCTTCTTTATGATTTGTTCTATGATATTCGAGATGTACTCTTCAGTTGTATGCCGCTCTGCGAAGCTGAGCTCCTTACCAAATGTTCGTCTAAGCATGCGTTCCTCATTAGAGAGATTAGGTCCTTTGCCTTCTCGACAAGGAAGTACCCCCATGACGGGACTAGTAACCCTTCCAGCTTTCATCTCTGAATGATACTTAGCTTTTGGCTTCGAGTTTTAGACGTTAGCCTCGTCTTTGTCCCTCAACCATTCGTTATCATCTTCCATGTTATCATTGCAATCATGGTTAGAAGCGGATGGATTGGCATTTTCATCAAGATCAACATGGACCTTTCGACCTGGTGGATTTGTTTGAGCATTAAGGATGGCGTCTAGTTTTTCCATCATCGCCTTAGTACAAGCATCCATCCGTTGGTTCATGTTGGCAATAGCGGCGTCCAACTCATTCTTAGTCATGCCAGCTCCACTTATCGAGTTTTCGCCAACTTCCAAATGGTTAGTAAGCGGTGTAACTTCATTGTTAGCAATGTTGCCATTTTCTCCAATGGTTTTGCTTGTTGTCTTCTTAGATTTAGGCATGATCCGGGACAAGGCTTTGAATTTGGAAGAGAGTTCGTCGATTAGCCTAAACCTTAGACTTGTAGAATCTATGGTGGAAGTAGGCTTAGAACTTCAATGGTAGGCCTTTAAGGTTGAGAGAAGTGCGAATGTGGCCCAACAGTAGGCGCCAAATGCTTATACCAAAAATGGTCCAAACACCAAAGATGCTTTTAAAGCACTTCACCAAATGGTTAGATTAGAAAATGGAGCCACATAATTCAAAGTAAAGAGCAAAAAAATAGAAAACACAAGATTTTTTATAGTGGTTCGATCTAAAATAGATCTACGTCCACTTTGGAGGTGATTTCATTATCATGGAGAAATTTACAAAGTGCATTGTTCCATACATCTCATTCATACCACTCATTCTCTCTCTTATAATCATCCTCTACTTTCAACATCTTCCTTAATTTCATCATGAAATTAGTGTTAGATCCGAGCTTTAAAGAGGAGTAATGGCTGTTAGAGATCACTTGGATTGAACTTGAATGAGAATTATTGGTGTTTGGAGAAGATGAGATCCACTTGATGTTGGAGGAAGAAGGAGTGAGCTTAGGAAGCCATTAATGTAGCTTGGGAAGCTTGAGAATGGTGGAAAACCGAAATGACAGCCCTTCGGCTGTTAGATCGGTCCCTTGAATTGTTGTGACAAGTGGTATTTATAGGAGAAGTTTGGACCAGGTGGCAATTCTGTAATTATGGTGTTCAGGGCAAGGGTTGTTCGCTGATGTATTTACGGAACTGCCACTGGACAGTCGTACACAGCTGGAGCCAGTTGTACCACTGACCCTTAAAATAGTATGTTGCACGAGCGACCGATTTTTTGTGCGAGCGACCACCTGGAATTGTTTGCACGACCAGGGTATTTGTCAATCCAATGCACGACCAGACAAAAAACATATGCATGAGCATAAAAGCTGTTCGACCACAACGTGATGCACATTCCAAATATTAATATGAACTGTCCACCGTCACGTGTATGCTTTGTATACATTTATATTTTATTCCCCTACACAGGCCTTGCTATACCATATTTTTTTCTTCTAATGCTAATTTAATATACTTCGTTAATGCCACTAAGTGTACTTTCTTTTGCCATACACTTACATGGGATTGAATCACGCAACATTTGCATATGACATTATGACCAACCAGAAAAGATGTTGCACGTCGCATAGTGATATATCGTGCCCGACCTTATACGTAAGTGTGGTGAACGACCTTGGATGCATGACTTCCATCGTGAAGTGAACAAGCTCATGCGCTCAAAATATGTACGAGCGGGCTGATGATGCTCGACTACTGAGGTGGCTTGTATGATGTTGCACTACTCGACCTTACTAACATGGATGTTGCTCGAGCCAATGTCCGAGTTGCTTGGTGGTCGACCAGTGCCTTGCAGACGTGGCACATGCTCAACTTCGGGGTGCTCGAGCGTGATGCTCGACACCTCTTTCTCACACTCCTCGTCTCTGGCTGAATGAATGACCCTTATTTGGGTATTGCTGCTCAACTAAGGCTAGGTGATACTGCTCGAGTAGCAGAGATGAAGTGAACGATCCAGAGTTGCTGAGCTGGGTATTTGCATTCGAGATGCTCGATACAATGATTGAACGGGTTTTTGGTTAGTTAACAGAAATTTATATATACTTTGTTCGAGAGTAGATTATTAAAGACAAACTAAAAGTATGTTACATTCCATCATATTATCAGAAAGCGGATGTATTCACCAAAGAATTGTCAAGTTATAACTTCACAAGGCTCAGAATTGAATTAAGGTTAAAGAAATTTACACTAGAGAGGGGTTGAGCAAGAAGACTTCATCTTCTCACCAACCCTAGAATCTATTTGCTAAGTAAAGTGGAAGGTTGCGGTGTGGCTCAATATTGGAACTGCTATCAGCATGAAAGTTCTCATCTTTTGCCAATCCAGCACTCAAGGTTTAAATTTGGAGCCTTCTCTCTGCCTGAATTTGGGATAATCTCTCAAATTGACACGAATTTGGAGCCGCCGCCTAAAGATTCTCATCTTATGCCAATCCAACACTCGAGGTTTAACTTTGGAGCTTTCTCGCTACTAGAATTTGGGATAATCTCTCAAATCGACATGAATTTGGAGTCGCCGCCACCATTATTTTGTTCTTGTGAAACACTATCTCTCGTATAGATTTTGGGGGGGAGGGGGTGTTGGAATACCAGATATATTACACAAATGTCATGTGTAATATCAATGGGCTCTAACCCCCGTCTTTCTTTATTGGCGTAATAAATGGGCTTAGCCCAATCTCTATTTTTTTTACTGTTGGAACTAATGTTGCTTATATAAAGCAACCAAACCTTGTATAGAAAACTGTTCATCAATTTATCATTTTATTCCTCAATCAAATACACTTTGCTCTCTCTTCTTTATTCTCTTTCAATACAAATAAATCGGTACTAATTTGAATAGGGTTACAATTACAACTTACAGTGCACCAGCACATGGAAAAGTGAAGGTATAATTTAGAGCATGCAAACAATCACTCGAGTAACTACCTGAAATGTAATTTACATAGAACAAATGTTATTTCACCAACCATAACTTCGCCAAAAAACCGATCCTTAACCAACTTATACTGCGTATCGATGATGCAACAAACATGATGATATTTTTACTTTTTAAGCATTGTCTTCTAACCAAGTGTTTCACTATCACTCAGTGCTAAGATATAATCATAGAAAACATGCAGTTATGGCTAGATCATATGATTAAAAATAGACCAATGTCTCAGTTTTTTCAAATGGGAAATCACTGAATGCTAAGATATATTCAATGTCCAAGCTAAGCAATGCTATTGAGATATGAAAATGACCAAGCTAACCAATATTTTCCAATTGGAAAAAAATGACCAATGTCACTTGGATAGACATAACTGCATTGCAGCCACAACTAATATTTAAGACATATTTTCCAATTGGTATAATGATCAATGCTAAGATATTGGTTAGCTTGGTGTTATATGATGAAAAAGAAGACCAATGACCAATATCTTTGCATTGAGCAATTTTCCAATTGGACGGTACATTGAAGACAATATGGACGGTCTATTTCATATCTCTGTGACCAAGCTAACCAATGTCTTCAATGTACCGTCCATGATTTCCTTTTCCAATTTATCCTCCATATTGTCTATCTTACTCTTCAATTCTTCCATGTCTCTTTTAGCTTTTTTGAGTTTTTTACATGCAATAGCACAAACTTTAGCTTGAGTTCTTGATTTCTTTGTCCCAACATGTAGAGTTCAACCCTTTTTTATCCTTGCCAAACATATGTGATAGGATGTCTTCATCCAGTGACAACTCTTCTTCATCACTATCATTGATCGTTTCATTTTCTTCTCCAATTTTATCCAAAAATATAATAATAACTTGAAATGATATATCTAAGCTATTATTTATTTAACTTATGAAGTATAAAAATGTGTTCTCGGGATCTTTTCTTGTAAGAGATTTTTCCCATACTTGACGATGTGTCATTACTTCTTCTTGTATGAGATCTTAAAACTTATCTGTTAAAGCCCAAACTTTTCAAAAGGCCATTATAAAAATAAGTAAGATAGTTCGAATAATAAAATCGAGTTAAAACACTTTCAACATATCCAAACCAAACTTCACTTTTCAAAGTTACTATTCACTTTTAAAATAAAATTTAAAACATACCTTAATTGCTTGAAAGCTGTTTCAAATCAATTTCTTTTCTTAAAGAAAAAACTGTTCATAATAACTTAAACTAGCTTTCCAAATCGTTTTGGTTCTGAAATTCAAACTTTTATTTTTCACTAAATATTCTATGAAAAAATGATTAATTTAATCCCATTTTGGAACAAAACTCAATCAACTACCATATGATTCAACTTATATGGGATTAATGTGTCTTCAATACTCAATTAACATTTGTTAATCATCAACCAACGTATCATGGCATTATCAGCCTAAGTGTTAAGATTTTCAGCACTTAAGCACTGTTCCAAACAAATTTTTCAAACAAATTATTAATTATCATTAATAGTTGATCAACTATTATTTTCTAGCCAGTCCATATCAAAACACACCAACGTACAACACACAAAATTGTCTACCCATATGCTGTTTATGTTGGCAAAAGTTGCGCCAATATAAAATAGATGTTTACTATTCATTCCATATACTCATTATTCAAGTAATTATTTTAACTACCTTTTTCACTATGTATATATTATTTTTGGATATGTTAAATTATCCAAACCCCATTATTAACTACTAAATCATTTAGAAACCCAAATATTAACTTGCTAATGTTTATTTCCAACCAATGTACAAGAAACATATCAACCAAGCTATTGTTCAATTTGACCAACTTTTTTACTTAGAGTCTTAACTTCCCAAATCCCTTGTGTTACCATAACAATTACCAACCCACTTCAACAATTCATATTCATAGCCTAACCACAATCAGCAGTAAGCACATAAGCATATAATTCACTTGCAATTTCAACATACAACATTATTAACTATGTATTTAAGCAAAGTAATTCAAACATGAGCTATAATCACTCGTCGTAGCTATTCCACTCCATCTAACTTCAAAGAAATGATTTTTTTACTTCTCTGCAACCTTTCTAGCAACCAAACGAATGACTTTTACACACAATACTTCTATGTAATCAACACATATATATATATTTATATGGGTTCTAACTCAAAGGATGAAAGATTGGATCTTTGGTTGTAGGAAGGGGAATGGTGGGTTTCCTTTGCGGTTTAGGACTCACGGCCAAGGGGTTGGGGTCCCACAGCTGACTTGGCCAGGGGGCTGACATGGGAAGGGGGAGGGCTAAGGGAGGTGATGGTGGTGGAGAAATCTAGGTATATGGAGTAAATAATTTAAAATAGGAGCTAAAAGGAGATTTTAGAGAGAAAGATGGAAGCTTAGGCGGGCCAAGGGAAAGCTCACCACTATTGAGGGGACATAGGGAGGTAGCGGAGGACATGGGGGTATGGTCGGCGGGTGGGGTGAGAGGGTGGAAAAGATGGAGTAATGAAGAGAAAGAAGAAAAAAGAGAAGGAAGCAAATGGAAAAATGAAGTGCCTTTCTTCCATAACCATATACTTATAGGTGAGGCAAGTGCATGGAAGAGTGACACATGGAAGGGGGCATGTGCTCCAAATGATAAGTTGTCTAGTTCCTTAAGGCCCTTAGGAATTAGTGCCAATCCAAGGTAATTAATTACCTTATTTATTACACCACTTCTTACTGTTTCTACTCGTATGATTACATATTGATTCCGATATATACAAAATTTGAAATTCTGCTACATTTCGTGGATATGGTTATAAGGAACCTTGTTACGTCGAATTCCGAGATCGTCTGAAAAATGGCATTATTTTCATCTTTTAAAATAACATTGAATATCGATTTTCAAAATATTTTTTAATTATCATTTTAAAAATCCAACAACCTTATTTTAACTATTTTATAATATAAAATACATTTAGAATTCAATTTCAATTATTTTTAGGTCTTGGATTTATATTTAAATATTTTAAAAATCTCTATATAAGTATTTAATACCATATTTTATATTGACTGAAAATTCGGATCATTACAATATTTTGTTAAACTTTGATATGGAGAAAAAACGAACAGGGGAAGAGAGATGCAAAGGTCACTGTAGAGGAAAGAATTGAATCAGAGAATATGAAATCTATTAAATAATAGTAAAGAAGAAGAAATTTAAGCATTTTTATTAACTTTAGGAGTTATCTCCATTCTTCTTAATTAACTCTAATTTCAGATATTTTATTTTTAAATTTCTAATACTATAATTTTACAATTATTTACTAATATTTTACACAATTTTACATTCAAATATCAACTTTTTAAAAGTTCTACAATTATTTACAAATGTTTCCTAATTTACTTCCGATATTTTACATAGGGATCCATATATTAAAATTAATTAATTGATTCAAACTTTCAGCTCATTGATAAAGTCAGCCAACTTATGTTTTGAAATTTCAATATATATGCAACAAAAACATCAAAAAATTGGCAAAAAAACCAATTAGACAAAAAAAATATGAATCACATAACTTGAATTATATACATTGACGATAATAAATTTATTTATCCCGGATTCCGAGAGAACAATTCTGGCTCGTCGCTTCCTTAATCTCAAACATGGAAAATTCACAATTTCAAAGTATGTTTCTTTATTGGAGGCCTTTTGTAAGTGTTGTCTTTAATACGTGAGCATTACATATAGGAAGAATCTCAAGTTAGTCTCTGATCTGAAGTAGTATTTGAAGAACCCCCTTATGTTATAGCTTATGTTATCTTTTGAAAAGCTTGTTGATGCAACATTTTATCTCAAGGCAGTCGAAAATAAGAGGGATAGTTTTGATAATGCAGAAGTTTGTAAAAATCCAAGTAAGAAGAGGATCCTTTTTCATAAGTCCAAGTTTATTATGAGAAAGAAAAAAAGCATGTTGGTTTAAGTTCTCAGCCTATTATAGCACCTCTTGATAAGAAGGGATGCTATAATAATGGTTTAAGTGATCGACATATCAGTGATTGTCCTGAGACACAAATTTTTCGTCCTTGAAAGAAGGAAGGACATTGGTCCTCTTCTTGTCCTTCAGCTCCCAAGTATAGCAACTTTAGCAATCTTAATGTTGTGGAGATAGGAGGTGGTTCGTCTCAGCCTAGAGGTACTCCTTTTATTATTGAAGGTTATTTCTTGTTTCATGATCATATGATTCGAGTTTTGTTTGATACAGGTGCCTCGCATTCATTTGTATCGAAGGAACTGGTGGATGCTCTTTCTTTGGATGTACGTTTTTTGACGACTTATTTGAGGATAACAAATCCCATTGTAGGATCCACCACTCTTAGCCTTATATGTGAATACGTGGAGATATTTCTTTATGAGTTTTCTTTCCATGTGAATCTGCACATAATTTATTTTCTTAGGTTTAATATGATTCTTGATACAGACTGTCTCGTGCGATACGAAGCCTAGGTTCTTTGCGTTGAGAGAGTTCTATATCATCGAAATCCTTATTCATCAACACAGCTTTCCCTTATTCTTCGAGATGTCGACCATGACAGTAATGCAACTTTATTCTCTTTCGAGTCACGAGACCATGATAATGATGATATGTCTCGTATTTCAGTTGTATGTGACTTTGCACATATCCTTGAGCCAGTTTTGGGGTTGCTACCCAAACTGGCCATCGAATTTTGAATTGATTTGGTTCCTCGTACACCACCCATTAGTCGGCCTCCTATAAAGATGTCGACTAAGGAGAGTGAGGAACTTAAGAGCAACTTCTCAAGCTTGAGTCCAAGTATTTTATTCAATCCAATTTTTCATATTGTGTTGCCGTGGTGGTATTCATGACGAAATTTGTTGGGAATCTTAGGCTTTGCGTCGATTATCGCATTCTTAAGGAGCTAATCATCAATAATCGGTACCCGTCGCCTAGGGTCGATGATATATTCGATCAGTTAAGTGGAGCGAACGTCTTTTCTCAGTTAGACCTTGCCGTAGGTTTTCTTTAAATCCAAGTTGTGGAAGACAATATTCCTCTCACAGCTCTCATCACTAGTTCTTATGAGTGGCTTGACATGCTGTTTGGTTTGACGAATGCTCCCATATTCTTCGTTGATCTTACGAATCGGGTATTTCCAGGAATATCTTGATACGGTTGTTCTCGAGCTCATTGATAATATCCTTGTGTATACTAAATTTGAAGCCGATCATGCTAATCATTTGCGGATTATATTAAGTACCCTTCATTATCATCAACTTAAAGATAAATTATCTATGTGAAATTTTTGGGAAAAGTAAGTTAGATTCCTTGGCCATGTTGTCTCATCTGATGATATTTTTGTTGATCCTTCTAAAATCAAGACTATTCAAAATTTGAAAAGTCCTGAGTATGTTCATGAGATTCGTAGTTTTCTAGGTTTGGCTAGATATTATTGCAGTTTTATCAAAGAATTTTTCGCATCGTGCTTCCTTTGACTAGTTTTATGAAGAAAATGGTTCGATTTGTTTGGTCTGATAAGTGTGAGGCTTCCTTTCAGAGATTGAAGGATCTTCACACACATGCTCCTATTATTGTAGTTCCCAAAGGGAAACAAGATCTTATTGTTTATACCGATGCCACTCATAGTGTTCTCAAGCTTTTATGATCCAGAGTGATCATGTAGTTGCCTATGTCTCTAGGCAATTGCGTTCGAACGAGGTTCGACAAGCTACCCACGATTTGAAGCTGACGCTCATTATCTTTGCTTTGACGATATGGCTTCATTATCTTTCGGGAGAGGAATTCACTCTTTGCAATGATCATAAATCTCTAAAGTATCTTTTTACCTAGAAGGAATTCAATATAAGGCAGCTACATTGGCATGAATTTCTCACCTCATATGGCTTCAAGATTTTGTTTACCCTGTGTAACACCCCATAAAAGTATACCCTGTACAAAAATAGGTAATTGAATTAAATATAAACAATAATAAATTAATAAGATAAACATAAGAATTTTGGATAATCAATAATTTGTCCACTAAAGCATTATTATTGTGTTCGTGGCGAGATTCTAATTCATTTTCGTATTTTGTTCATCGAAAACGGACTTTGTATGAAGAAGTTATTAATAAAACATGTTGTATGTAAAATATATACATACAAGGTTCGAAATTCAAACTAATTAAATATAAATATGGAATATAAGTAAATATTAATTGACATAATAGAATATTCCTCAAAGATTTGAAATTGTGTGTAGTATATATATATAATGGGGACAAGAATAAACAAGAAGCGAAAACAATTAATTTGTTTAAAAAAATAATTAATATAAAGTAAAGTTACAGAGAAAAATAAATTCCCTGTCCTGACCCCAAAAGGCGGGTTTACCATCCCTGTAAAAGGAGGTCGACTACCCTCTAGGGTATTAGCGGGGAATGCTTGTTATTTTAAGGATTTATGTATAGGTTCGCTTCAGATGGACAAAACAGATTAAATCATACTAACACTACGCCATAGATGGCCTACGGCAACCCTAGAGAAGTGACGTAGTAGGTGCCAAAAAGTGTTGCTATAGGCAAAAAATGATCTATGGCAACACTTTTTTGGGGTTGCCTTTTGCCGCGTTGCCTTAGAGTCAAAGGAAACACCTTTGCGACATTATGGCAATATCGGTACAGGTGTTGCCACAGGTACCAATACAACAAAAAAAATACCCTTTCGCAACTGCCAAAAATAGTTGTAATATGTCTAGTACATCTGGCAATTGTAATAAACTCAACCTTTTTTACAACTGTTTCTAGCAGTTGTTAAAATTTGTATCAGAACTGCTAAAAGTAATTACACCTCAACTGCTATTAATCAAAGATTTCATAATATTATAATAAATATTATTATAATGCAGAATTTTATTCGAATAAATATTTTATTTCAACATTTCAAATGGTACAAATTTTTTGACACTACTATTGTACATTCACTAGTATATTACACAATCATTCATATTTACATACATTCCTCACTACATTGTCACTCGATTCACTCATATACAGACCCGCTACATTGTCACTCGAATAATTTCCAAGTAAGATATATTAATATGCCAGTCCATCGGCGTTGGAAATTTGCGTATAAAGACCCTTGTGGAATTTCTTGAGGAAAAGATCCCTCTCATCTTCTATTAACAGAATGATTACATGATTAATAATATTAAATAGTGCTGGTAACTACAAACATAAGCTAGAATCACAAATTTATAATATCCAAAAGCCTACAATTGTTACAATCCAATACTTTTATACATCAACTATTCACATTTGGCCAGAGAGAGGTACCTCCAAAGGATAATCCAAATTAAAGCCATATCCTATAGGATATCGTATTACTGAGTTTATAAGATATATGTGCTTGTTAGGTGTACCTTCAAAGAAGCATCTCCAACCAAATATACATTAATGTCTTCTTTCTTAGCAAGCTTAGCACGGTTACCACCATTCACTGAACCTATTGTAAGAAAAAAGAAAACAAAGACACCAAACTGAACCTATATGCATTAATTGTTATAGTAGAAAATAAAGACACCAAACTGGACAATATTATGTGAACAGTTTATTATAAATGTTCACATAATCAACAATCAAATGAAAATAACAAACAAAAACTCCAAATTTTCACTAGCAATTATTCAATAGAATGTAATTATGTAAACAGTTTATTATGATGGGAAGAGATCGTCACAAACAAAAAAACCAAACTGGACAAGTAATCTACTAGTAATGTGTTCCTTTACTGTCTCTGTGAGTTTCAGTATAGCAAGTATGATGGTGTAGAAGTGTATTGCATGTGTAGAAAGTAGATACAAAATCTTCTTTAAAGAAAATTGGCTATTCCAGTTTTCCCCTCAATTTGCAGAGCTTTCTGCTACTATTTGCAGTAAAAGTATAAAGTACTTGCACTAAAAACTGCAAGAACTAACTAAAATCTGGCTTTAAAATGTTGTTTGTCCTCCAAGAGATGTAATGGAATACCTCTAATTCTCTACTGGATTACCAATATCGTAAGCTTCAGCATGCATTTTAAGTTGTTCATCTTTTTCTGGGCGTCCTGTAATAATCATGTAGTAAATAACATACCTCTCTGAAAGTCATACTATGATGCTGGTCTTTACCTTTATCTGCTATTTAACACACGTCCAGAAAAGGTCTAAAAAAGATGAAACTACAAATGTGTGGACATATCAACGTGTGATAATAACAGTTTCGTGTATTTATATTTGAATCAAATATGTCAATAGTATTCTACCTTGAAGTTTCAACTCCAAGTGTTTCACCTTACCCTTGCCAGCAGTTGCGAATTCCCCCCTGAAAGTAACAAAATAGAGTTGAACATTCAACAAAATATTAAACAACAATACCAAGTCCAACTCAACCCATGTAACACCCTGAATTTTCTGTGACTATAAAAAGAATGAATTTAAGAATACCTAATTGTTAAATTGAGAATTAAGGGAAATGAGTTACGCCATTGCATTCGTCTCGAAATTCTGCTTGGAATAGAGTCCAAGTTTTAGTAAATCGGACTTCGTATGAGGAAGTTATGGCCCTCGGAAGTTTCAGTAATTTAAATAAATTAATAACAGTTCATGAATTAAAAATCCAAAATTCAAGCAAGGAAGCGGGCTGGGCGGGATTTTTCCCGCCTAAGGCCAGGTCGACCAGGGGGTCAACCTCCCCTACACAGGTCGATTAGGGGTCAACCTACACCCCGGGGCAGATCTAAAATCAGACGATTCTGACTTGTTGCTGAGTCTTTCCTGACCTGTTGCTGAGTCACTAGGGCATAGATGGCAATTCTGGATAACTCGATCTAGCCTGGACGGTTGTGATTGCTCCTATGATGATCTAACGGCTTCTATTGATTTAAACTTCTATATAAACACGCATAGACTCAAACCCTAAACCTAAACTAAATTAGTCTCTTGGCCGCCATGCTGTTGCTAGAATAGTTCTTCTTCCTAAAGCTTAGGGATTTGAAAGTCAGAATTCTAATACAGAACGACGAACGAATTATTCTCTTCTCTAAAAATATCTTTGTGAGTACAATTTCTTTCACAAAATAATTAATAAATTAATTATGATGAGCTATAATTTGGATTATGAGAACATGTCTATTGAATCATGTGATGTTATTTTGCTTTGTTGTCATCTGTTGGTGAACATATGACATTTTTGTTATCTTATGTTGGTAAGTCTTTTTCATATGTCAAATCACATATGTTTAACTTGATTCATTTTATGACATCAGTTTATATGCAAGTTTGGGATGTAAATCATATGCCAGTTTGTATGTGAATCTTATGCAAGTCTGTTTCTACATATGCTAGTTTGTATGTGAATTTTATGCAAGTCTGCATGCACATTATACACATGTTTATATGTGAATCAAGTATATACGTACGCTAGTTTACATGCAAAACATGTGATATTAGTTTACATGTTTGAATGCAAGTTTGTTGGAATCCATATGCAAGTTTGGGTGAAAACTATATCCCATATATGCAAGTTTAGGTGAAAACTATATTCACACTTTTAGGTGGAAAACTATGTTCACATATGCAAGTTTGGGTGAAAATAATATCCCATATATGGAAGTTTAGGTGAAACCCATATTCATATATGCAAGTTCACAATTTCATGTTTAGATCTATATTTAGATCCACGGTAGTTTATGCAAATTTATGTTCTATATGCCCATTGCCTATGCAAGTTATTGGCTATGCAAACTTATGTTATAATTCTTATTTGCAAGTTAGATCTATTTTATGTGTTATGCAAGTTGTGATGTTTTCTCTTCTTTTTTATGAGTTAGACTATTTGTGAGTCTAACATATATCATATTAAAACGTACGAATAGCGTGGAGACAATGGGAAAATATTAATTATGCAAATTGTGCATTGGCATAAAATGGCTTTAAAGGCATATAAATTAATTCGAGGCATTAATTGGTATAATTTATATACCTAAAAAGTATGGACATAATTTAGGTGACAATTATGGACATAGATTAATTTGGAAATTATTGACATTTGAATAGGGATAATTAATTCATATTGGGGTGAAATAATTATTTGTAATAATAAACGCCTAAGACACGAGGTTAGACTCATTTATGGTATAAGACTGCCCGGACCTGCCCGGCAAATCCAGCAACCGCAAACGGTAGTCTAATGTGAGAGGTCGAAGGCATAAATTAAATGGATAACAATTGTAAAGGCACGAGGTTAAACTCATTTGCGGTATATGACTACCCGGACCCGCCCGGCAAATCCAACAACCGGAAATGGCAGTCTAATGTGGGAGGTCTTACAAGGTTACGGTTATAATGAATTAAGTAACACTTAACCAAGATAAACATGTGGTGGGACATGGGGGTTAAGTGGGTAACATGGGTGACATGTGAAATACGATTAGAAACACTTAACCAAATTGAAACATGTAAGAAGACATGAATAAGAGGCGGTTAAGTGGGAAATCCTAAGTGGGGACCAAGCATAGGTGGAAAGCTTGTGTCAAGCATGGGTGACCCTTTTCAAACTAGTAACCCATTAAGTATCTTTGTGAGCTCGAGTTAGATTGAGGACGGGACACGCTTACTGGGTTTGATTGTAAGAGATCAAAATGGGTTAGCGGTGGCAACTCAAGTTCAACGGGGTCATGTGTGTGCGTGGGACCGGGCTGGTAGATAAGACGTTGTTGCATCGTGAAGATATATGCTGTGCATCTTTAGTGGTATCGGGATTCCACTTTGGGAAGTGATACACCCCACTGTGGGACCATCACAGGTATCTACGAGTTAGGGAGCCGATCGCATGGGGGAAGTGGGTACAACTAGTGGAGATAGGTGTAATAACCCGTATTTTTAAAAAACATGTTATAATGTAAATCAAGGCAAAATTAAATTCTAAAATCTGAATCAAGGGAAACGGGCTGTGCCATTGCGTTCGTCTCGGAAAAATACGTTAAAGAGAGTCCGAGTTTTCGAAAAACGGAGTCCGTATGACCAAGTTATGGCCCAATGAAGTTTTCAGAAAATTCTAAGCCCGAAAACAGTTCAAATTCGAATTCAGAATCTAATTTCAGCCAAAACAGACTGGGCGGGAATTTTCCCGCCCAGGCAGGGTCGACAGAGGGGTCGACACCAGTGTCGGCCCCCCCAATTGGTCGAAACCCATGTCGACCCAGGGGTCGACCCCGCCCGGTCGGACCAATTTTTCTAGTGCACCATTTTGGCATGTTGGGTCCTCTTTTGTTGGTTTCTGACGGGATTTAATGGTTCAGATTCGTTTTAGGGTTAATCCTATGGTCTTAACTACCCCTAATCTCTATAAAAAGACCCCTACACCTAGCCTAAACCTTCATCAATCATTCCTACAACTAAATGCTGCCCAAATGTTCACTAATCATGGCCTTTACCTTCTTCATGAGAGCATGAGTGTCTCAAATCAATCTATGTCATAAAGGAGCCATCTTTCTTAAGTAAAAGAGCCATCTTTCTTTGTCTTTGGGGTTATTCCTTCTTGTTCTCAAGTCTTGAAGTGGAGTTTATCGTCTTTGGTTGCGGATTTGCTAGTGTGGCTTCGTCTCAATCTTATTTTATATTTATTCTAGTCTTCATAGCATTGTAAGCCCTATACTATTCTTAGATTCTAACTATGAAGTTAAATATGACATGTTGCAAGTTGAGTTTAGGCCTAAGTATGATATGTGCTTTGATCCTATCATGTTATGCATAAATATATTCTATGCATGTTTGTAAAGCTATCACCTTTGCCTTATGCATAGAAAGCTATGAGCTTTGATTAGAAATGTTGCATAAAGCAACATAGAAACTCTCATAAACCTTGTGTTATCTTGCATATGATGTTATATGCGAATCAGTAGCCACCATCCTATGTCATTTATGATCATGTTTCACCTATTTGCTTAAGTTTGATGTCATGCATATTTTGAGGCTCATGATGTAATATGCAAGTTTCTATCTTGCATATGGTGTTATATGCGAATCACTTGCTATCATCCTATGTCATTTATGACCATGTTTCACCTATTTTGCTTAAGTTGATATTATGCATGTTTTGAGGCTCATGATGTAATATGCAAGCTTATGAACATATTTATGCCTCATATGCCACCGTGTTTAACTTGTGGCCAACCTTATTACCTTATGCCCTTTTTGTCATGTTTTATTAAGTTCCCTCTTTTGATCTATGTTATGTTAAGTTCCCTCTTTTGATCTATGTTATGTTATGCGAAGCGTACATACGAGGGGAATGCGTTGGGTTTGGGTAATATTAATGACATGAAACATGATTTTAAAATATGACATGAACATTGACTTGTGATTATGTTTGTAAACATGAATTTGGACATGACTTCTAGAAAACATGAGAATGGCCAACTCGAGGTTGGGTTGAGTTTGTAGCATAAATCTACCCGGAACCGACCGACTTAACTAGTGGCTACAAGCAATAGGACCCAATGTGAGTAGTTGGTCATGTTGCACTAGAAACCCGAGGTTAGACCAAGTTGTGGTGTAAAGCTACCCGGACCCGCCCGGCTTAACTAGTAACCACAACAAAGTCTAATGTGAGAGGTGGGGTACATTAAAATAATTAATGCCACATGATAGGGTTAAGTCATGGACCACTTGAATACTTAACCAATTAAACACGATGGGTTGATAGGGTTAAGTCATGAACCTTGGGTACACTTACCCAACTAACCACATTTAACCCGTTAGAAACCCTAGTTACATGGTCCTTTTCACCAGTAACCCTCTTGATTGTATCATGATACCCTAGGGACTAGGCTAGGGTGGGGCACGATTACTGGGCTGACATGTAAGTGACCAAAGCGACGACTGAGTAGGTGCGCCGGTGTAGGTTCAGGCGGACTATGGTCGTGCACATGGTCCAGAGTTGAAAAAGCAGACACGGGCACCCGTAGGTTTAGACTATGCGCGCTTGATTTGTGTCCGTGGTTGGCACCCTAGGACTTGATACACCCTAGGGTGGGCCTAGCACAGTTTGACTACACTTCGTGATTGGGCCGTATGACACCGACACTTGACGAGTAGGCTTTTAGGGAGCCGATCGACTAGACCGTGTTGTTGGACCTTGATCTAGGTCATCTCGGGATATTGGGCCAAGATTGGGCCAAGGGATCATTTCTAGTTTACACTTGACGTGGATTACTAGTACACACTTGGTGCAACATAACCTTGTATATGCGATGCCACACTTGATCTTTCTTGATAACTTTTCACCATGCCAGTTATCTCCCTACATCTCATCTCTGTTTTACATGTCCAGTTAACTTTATCATTTTTTATACTAATAGTAGATAGGACTTACCAGTCTTTTTGACTGACCCATTTTCTTTTGCCTCTTTTCTTCCGTTCCCCCCCCCCCCAGGTTTGCAGGGTGGGAGCACTGGTACCTAGCTGGATCTTTAGCTGCTTTTCTGGAAAGCTCATGTATGGTTTGAGCATGCTATGGCGTTATGCTACTTTGGGGATAGTTACTTTATGTTTTTTTTTTTAGTTTTCAGTTTATGTTCTAGACTTTGTTTTATGGAAAATAATGACCAAGTACTTTGATGTAACTTGACTATGGTTTTGAAATGTTAGTTTTATCCGCTGCTTTACTACTCTGTTTTACTTATATGTTCTGTCTCGTGATATCTGCTTGCATGTTTACCTTGTTTAACGCCCCTCCAAAGCTAGTGTACTTGCAAGAGTGGCATTGGCGGATGTGGGGTGTTACATTTGGTATCAGAGCATAAGGTTTACAAGATTTGAGTAAAAAGTGTTTTTAAACTTACCTTTTTGGAAAACTATTTTCAAAACCAATTAAGTATTTTCCAAGAAAAGTCTAGTTATTTTAAAAGGCTATTCCCCAAAAGCCATTAGCACTATCCTTCGATTCCTTGTTCTAAATCTATCTTTTCCTTTTTCAGCATGGCCGATCTTAACCTTCCCGAGGGAGTGACCATTCCCGGATGGTTCCAGAGGTACTTGGAAGCTAGGGCCAACAATGCGGGCCCAGCAAATACCCCCACCGTAACTGAGGTTCCTCCTCCTCCTCCTCCTCAGCATCCACAAGCAGATTTCGCAAAGGTTTGCAAGGACTTTTAGGCGATGGGTGGCAAGAATTTCATTGGGACGGAGACTTTTGTGGAGGCACGAAATTGGTTGAAAGAAACTGAAGATCTTTTCGCTATCTTTGATGTGGAAGACCATAGAAAGGTTTTATTGGCAGCATGGTTATTAAAAGAAGAAGCTGCTTATTGGTGGGAGGTCACCAATGCAACTAGGCCTATAGAGACTTGGGCCGACTTTAGGACAAGATTTGGGCTTAAGTTTCTATCATCAGCTGAGGCGAATCTGCAATTGGAGAAGTTTATATCTTTGAAGCAAGGGGACATGACAGTGAGGGAGTATGTGAATAAGTTTATCCAGCTCGCTCGATTCGGTTTTGACATGGTTAATACTCCCCAGAAGAAGGCTTTACGCTTTGCACGAGGGTTGAATGAGCCATTACAAGGTTTAGCCCTATCTCATATACCCATGGGGGCCACTTTTGAAGGCCTAGTGGACATGGCATTGCTTCAAGGAGACGATAAGAATGGCAAGAAAGAAGTCAAGCCTAATGAGACTCAAGCAAAGAAGACAGACTCCAAGTGGGGAGGAAATCAGAGCAATCAGAACAACAAGAACAACAAGGGCAACAAGGCCAAGGCAAATGACCCAAGAAAATGCAACTTCTGTGGGATTGTTGGGCACATAGCCAAGGATTGCAGAAAGAAAAAGAGGAAGTTGGGCGAATGCTTTCACTGTGGAGAGCCTGGACACCTTAGCAAGGATTGCCCCAAGAAGCAAGGACAAGGGCAAGGGCAGAATCAACGTGCAGGACCTTCTGGAGGGCAAGTGCATGCTCTCAACACTGCTCCAGTTCAGGACCGAGGTAGTATTTCTGTAGAAAGTCTTGTTTATATTTCTGACTTTCCTGTTCGCACTTTATTTGATTCTGGCGCATCGCATACCTTTATTTCGTCTGACATTGTTGAAAGTTTGCACCTAAGTACTAGTCTAGTTGAGGATCCCGTCAGTGTTTCAAATCCAATTGGGGGTTCCGCCCATTTATCTATGATTTGTGTGGATTTGAGGATTTCCATCTTGACCGTAGAATTTACGTGTAATGCTTATGTTCTCGGGTTCACGGGGTACGGGTTGATCTTGGGCATGGATTGGTTGTCCAGTTATGGAGCCATCCTCGATTGTGAGCATAGGGTGGTGAGGCTCATGACTCGCCTTGGTAATACCCTAGAGATTTCTTGCAACCCGTTGGATCCCGTTATGTTATGTTATCTTGAATCTCTTGACTCGTCCATCAATGATCTGCAATTTGTAAGGGTGGTTCGAGAATATCTTGACGTCTTTGAAGAGGTTAAGGGGTTACCCCCTAAACGAGAGATATATTTTCGTATTTATCTTGTTGATAATTCCAAGCTAGTTTCATTGCCCGTTAGGAACATGGCCCCGCGAGAAAGAAGAGAGCTCAGTAAGCAAATCAAGGAGCTGCTTGAGAAGAATTTTATTAGGCGAAGCATTTCTGAATGGGGTGCTCCGGTGGTATTCGCCACTAAGGCGGATGGTTCGCTTCGTCTATGTGTTGATTATCGAGAGTTGAACAAGCTGACAAAGAAGAATAGGCACCCGTTACCGAGAATTGATGACCTCTTTGACCAGCTTGTTGGTGCTTCTGTTTTCTCTCAGCTCGATCTAGCCACCGGATTCCATCAGCTTAGAGTGGCCGAGGATAGTATTGATAAGACTGCGTTTAGGACTCCAGATGGATTCTTTGAATGACTTGTCATGCCATTCGGTTTGACTAATGCACCCGCCTACTTCGTAGATTTGATGAGTAGGGTGTTCAGGGAGTTCCTTAACAAGTTCGTGGTTGTCTTCGTGGATGATATTCTGATCTTCTCAAAGGATGAGGAAGAACATGCCAGACATCTCAAGGAAGTGATGGATACGCTTAGAGCTCATCAGTTGAAAGCCAAGTTCTCCAAATGCCATTTATGGAGAAGGGAAGTTCGGTTTCTTGGACATATAGTTTCTAAGCAAGGCATAGCGGTGGATCCCGCGAAAGTGGTTGCAGTTCAAGACTGGAAGACTCCTAGGAATGCAACCGAAGTAAGAAGCTTTCTCGGTCTAGCGGGCTACCATAGGAAGTTCATCAGGGACTTCGCTAAGATTTCAGCCCCTCTTACTAGGTTGACGAAGAAGAACTTAGTCTTTGCATGGGACTTAGAGTGTGAGGTTGCTTTCCAAAGGCTCAAGAGGGCCCTTACTACAGCTCCAGTTTTGGCACTACCCGATGGCGGCAAGATGTTTACCGTGTACACCGATGCATGTGGTACGGGGTTAGGTGCTGTCCTGATGCAAGAGGGAAGAGTGATATGTTATGGGGGTAGGAAACTTAAAGTTCATGAGAAGAACTATCCCACTCATGATTTGGAGTTAGCGGCGATCGTCTTTGCACTCAAATCCTGGCGCCACTATCTTCTAGGCGAAAGGTTTGAGTTGTATACTGATCACAAGTCTCTCAAGTACCTCTTCTCGTAGAAAGATCTGAATTTAAGGCAGCAAAGGTGGATGGAATTCTTGGCATCTTATGACTTCGAGGTAGCTTATACCCCTGGCAAGGGTAATGTTGTGGCTGATGCATTAAGCAGAAGTAGGTTGACTTTGAGTCCCTTGTTTGTTGAGATGAGGAGTCTAGAGTTCTTGGCAACCTTTGATTTCACATCGGCTGTTGAGTCGATGACGGGTTCTTTAGAATCCCTTGAGCTTAGACCTATGCTTCTTGATCAAGTTGGGGTTTCGTAGAAGGAAGATCCACAGATAGTCGAAGTCATGGACAAGTTGATTCGTGGTGAGACGTCTAGTCACCTTGCTAGATATACTATTGATGATAAGGGTTGGCTAAAGCGTGATGGAAGGCTATGCGTTCCACAAGTAGGAGACTTGGTGCATAAAGTTCTCGAAGAAGCACATCACCCAAAGATGACTATACATCCTGGAGGAGATAAGATGTATAGAGATATGAAGCGCATTTTCTTTTGGGCTGGAATGAAGAAAGATGTGGCAGAGTATGTTTCAAAGTGCATGGTGTGCCAACAAGTGAAAGCCGAGTCAAAGAAACCAGGTGGGCTATTACATCCATTGGAGGTCCCGCAATGGAAGTGGGAGAGTATTTCTATGGATTTTGTGGATGGATTGCCTAGGTCAAGGAAAGGGAACACGAGCATATGGGTCGTAGTTGATACACTTACGAAGAGTGCTCATTTCATTCCTGTAAAGAGCAAGAGGACTGCATCATGGCTAGCATCTATTTATCTTCGGGAGATAGTGCGGTTGCATGGAGTTCCTTCTAGCATAGTTAGCGATCGTGACCCAATTTTCACTAGCCAGTTCTGGAATAGTTTGCAAGAAGCAATGGCCAAACTGAAAGGGTGAATAGAGTGCTAGAAGATCTTTTGAGGCTTTGTGTTCTTGACTTTGGTGGTACTTAGGAAGACCACCTTCCTCTTGTAGAGTTTGCTTATAATAATAGCTATCAAGCCAGCATAGGGATGGCACCATTTGAAGCTTTGTATGGGAGGCCGTGTAGGTCACCATCTTGTTGGTGGGAGACAACATATAGGCTTATACTTGGTCCCGATATGATACGGGACATATTCGAGAAAGTTGAATTGGTGAGAAGACGGATGAAAGCGGCCCAAGACAGACAGAAATCCTATGCTGACAAACGAAGGGTAGATTTGGAATTCGAAGTGGGAGATATGGTTTTCGTGAAGGTTTCCCCTTTGCGTAAAGTGGTACGTTTTGGAGCAGTTGGGAAGCTAGCACCAAGGTTCGTAGGACCCTTCCCTATCATAGAGAGAATTGGAAAGATGGCCTATAAGGTGGAATTGCCCGAGAAGCTAGCCGGAGTGCATAATGTCTTTCATGTCTCGCATCTCCGAAAGTGCCTACATGAGTCCGCTGTGGTGGTTGAACTAAGCATTCTTGAAGACGTGGAGGTAGAGAAAGAGGCAACCTTGAGGAGAGCTCCGATTCGTATCTTGGGAACAGAGATCAAGAAGTTAAGGAACCGAGAAGTCAAATTGGTGAAAGTTCACTGGAGTGAAGCCGATGAAGATGCAACTTGGGAAACCGAGGAGAAGATGCGTGGGCTTTATCCATTCCTTTTTGAGGGTACATTCTCAATCTCCTTTCTTTATCAGCATATCTTTCTTTTAGCTATCCATGTTTATCCCGTTTATCTTGTTAACCTTGTCATGAGAACCTTAAGTAGAAACCCTTTGGATGAAACATGTATTTGAAACATGTTATGCTTGATGTTTGCAAGTGGTTGCAAGTGTTTGCAAGTGGATACTCGTGGATGCATGACACACATTAGGCACTAAGATCGGCTCACGCACTTTCATATTGCATATGCATGAGTGCTTATACTTATTCATGGATGAAACTTGTTATGTTATCACGTGGATGTTGCATATGGATGAATGTTATGTGCAATCATGTAGAGATTATAAATTATGTTAGGATTTTGCATACATATGGACTCATTTCACTAACATACTTTGCATTAAGGAGGTTTACTGAATCAGTAACCGCCTGATTTTCGCATTAGATAAGTACATATACACACACCTCTTGCATATGTGCATACAACATTTAGAATCTTTTTAAGGACAATGGTTACTTGTGGATGATGTTTCGAGTAGATAGAAGATGGATGGTAGGATACGTTCTTCCAAACTTAGAGATTTTGGGGACGAAATCCTTTAAGGAGGGGAGAATGTAACAACCCGTATTTTTAATAACATGTTATAATGTAAATCAAGGCAGAATTAAATTCTAAAATCTGAATCAAGGGAAGCGGGCTGTGCCATTGCGTTCGAATCGGAAAAATACGCGAAAGAGAGTCCGAGTTTTCGAAAAACGGAGTCCGTATGACCAAGTTATGGCCCAATGAAGTTTTCAGAAAATTCTAAGCTCGAAAACAGTTCAAATTCGAATTCAAAATCGAATTTCAGCCAAAACAGACTGGGCGGGAATTTTCCCGCCCAGACAGGGTCGACATAGGTGTCGACACCAGTGTCGACCCCCCCCAATGGGTCGACACCCATGTCGACCCAGGGGTCGACACCCATGTCGACCCAGGGGTCAACTCCGCCCGGTCGGACCAATTTTTCTGGTGCACCATTTTGGCATGTTGGGTCCTCTTTTGTTGGTTTCTGACGGGAGTTAATGGTTCAGATTCGTTTTAGGGTTAATCCTATAGTCTAAACTACACCTAATCTCTGTAAAAAGACCCCTAGACCTAGCCTAAACCTTCATTAATCATTCCTACAACTAAATGCTGCTCAAATGTTCACTAATCATGGCCTCCACCTTCTTCATGAGAGCATGAGTGTCTCAAATCAATCTATGTCATAAAGGAGCCATCTTTCTTAAGTAAAAGAGCCATCTTTCTTTGTCTTTGGGGTTATTCCTTCTTGTTCTCAAGTCTGGAAGTGGAGTTTATCGTCTATGGCTGCGGATTTGCTAGTGTGGCTTCGTCTCAATCTTGTTTTATATTTATTCTAGTCTTCATAGCATTGTAAGCCCTATACTACTCTTAGATTCTAACTATGAAGTTAAATATGACATGTTGCAAGTTGAGTTTAGGCCTAAGTATGATATGTGCTTTGATCCTATCATGTTATGCATAAATATATTCTATGCATGTTTGTAAAGCTATCACCTTTGCCTTATGCATAGAAAGCTATGAGCTTTGATTAGAAATGTTGCATAAAGCAACATAGAAACTCTCATAAACCTTGTGTTATCTTGCATGTGATGTTATATGCGAATCACTAGCCACCATCCTATGTCATTTATGATCATGTTTCACCTATTTGCTTAAGTTTGATGTCATGCATATTTTGAGGCTCATGATGTAATATGCAAGTTGCTATCTTGCATATGGTGTTATATGCGAATCACTTGCTATCATCCTATGTCATTTATGACCATATTTCACCTATTTTGCTTAAATTGATATTATGCATGTTTTGAGGCCCATGATGTAATATGCAAGCTTATGAACATATTTATGCCTCATATGCCACCATGTTTAACTTGTGGCCAACCTTATTACCTTATGCCCTTTTTGTCATGTTTTGCTAAGTTCCCTCTTTTGATCTATGTTATGTTATGCGAAGCGTACATGCAAGGGGAATGCATTGGGTTTGGGTAATATTAATGACATGAAACATGATTTTAAAATATGACATGAACATTGACTTGTGATTATGTTTGTAAACATGAATTTGGACATGACTTCTAGAAAACATGAGAATGGCCAACTCGAGGTTGGGTTGAGTTTGTAGCATAAATCTACCTGGAACCGACCGGCTTAACTAGTGGCTACAAGCAATAGGACCCAATGTGAGTAGTTGGTCATGTTGCACTAGAAACCCGAGGTTAGACCAATTTGTGGTGTAAAGCTACCTGGACCCGCCCGGTTTAACTAGTAACCACAACAAAGTCTAATGTGAGAGGTTGGGTGCATTAAAATAATTAATGCCACATGATAGGGTTAAGTCATGGACCACTTGAATACTTAACCACTTAAACACGATGGGTTGATAGGGTTAAGTCATGAACCTTGGGTACACTTAACCAACTTGATTGGGTAGGGTTAACCACATTTAACCCGTTAGAAACCCTAGTTACGTGGTCCTTTTCACCAGTAACCCTCTTGATTGTATCATGATACCCTAGGGACTAGGATAGGGTGGGGCACGATTACTAGGCTGACATGTAAGCGACCAAAGCGACGGCTGAGTAGGTGCACCGGTGTAGGTTCAGGCGGACTATGGTCGTGCACATGGTCCGGAGTTGAAAAAGCAGACACGGGCACCTGTAGGTTTAGACCGTGCGCGCTTGATTTGTGTCCGTGGTTGGCACCCTAGGACTTGATACACCCTAGGGTGGGCCTAGCACAGTTTGACTACACTTCGTGATTGGGCCGTATGACACCGACACTTGATGAGTAGGCTTTTAGGGAGCCGATCGACTAGACCGTGTTGTTGGACCTTGATCTAGGTCATCTCGGGATATTGGGCCAAGATTGGGCCAAGGGATCATTTCTAGTTTACACTTGACATGGATTACTAGTACACACTTGGTGCAACATAACCTTGTATATGCGATGCCACACTTGATCTTTCTTGATAACTTTTCACCATGCCAGTTATCTCCCTACATCTCATCTCTGTTTTACATGTCCAGTTAACTTTATCATTTTTTATACTAATAGTAGATAGGACTTACCAGTCTTTTTGACTGACCCGTTTTCTTTCTCCTCTTTTCTTCCGTTCCCCCCCCCAAGGTTTGCAGGGTGGGAGCACTGGTACCTAGCTGGATCTTTAGCTGCTTTTCTGGAAAGCTCATGTATGGTTTGAGCATGCTATGGCGTTATGCTACTTTGGGTATAGTTAGTTTATGTTTTTTTTTTCAGTTTTCAGTTTATGTTCTAGACTTTGTTTTATGGAAAATAATGACCAAGTACTTTGATGTAACTTGACTATGGTTTTGAAATGTTAGTTTTATCCGCTGCTTTACTACTCTGTTTTACTTATATGTTCTATCTTGTGATATCTACTTTCATGTTTACCTTGTTTAACGCCCATCCAAAGCTAGTGTACTTGCAAGAGTGGCATTGGCGGAGGTGGGGTGTTACAATAGGGGAAGGAGACACCTATGAAGACAGCTAGGGGACACAAAACTACCATTATGATTATTATGTTCAATAGGCAGGATCAACTTTTAGGGTGACTAGTAATGGCGCAGTATAGTAATTATCCTATAGTGATTAGGAGCGAGATTAACGCCAGAATATTCCTCTTGTTTGTTTTGTCTTGCCCACTTGTTTCACAGGATTCCTTGTTTTACCAGTTTATGCCTTATCCTAATTACTTTAACAATTATATTGTTAAAGTTATTGGACTCGCCAGACTTTATGTCTGACCCCTTTTTTTGCCTCTTTTCTTTCTTTCCCCTCCAGGTTCTCAGGGTGGGACTAGAGCTAGTGGAGCTTGATTTGGATCTTTCTCTCTCTTTGGAAGTGCTTGGATTGCTGAAATTAAAGTTCAGCTTATCTCTTTTATGGCTACTTATGTTAGAGTTATGCTTTTTTACTTTATGTACTCAGAAAACAATATGAAAAGATGGATATTAAGTGTATTTGGTTTTATTGTTGGTTTATGAAGTTGTTGTAATCAAACTATTTCTCCGTTGCAATAAAAGTTATTTTAAAATTTTCAGGTGCCAATATATGTATCTGTCTTGTTATATTCTGTTCTATACACCAATAATACTCCATGAAAGTTAATGCATTCCCTTTGAGAGTGACATTAATGGATGTGGGGTGTTACACGTGGTATCAGAGCCAGGTTAACAGAACAGATAAAGGATTTTGAAAACCTGTTTTTCAAAAGCATTTTATAAAGAAATACTTTGAAGTATGTTTTAAGGAGAGTATTTTCCAGAGAAAAGTTTGTTTTAAAAACATAACCCCAAAAGCCATATATCTTTCTTTCGATTCTCCATTTTGAATCTCTTCCTTTTTTTTTCAACATGTCTGGGTTACCCGAGATACCCGAGGGGATGCCGATACTAACCAGGTTCAGAAGGTATCTAGAGGCTAGGGCCACCGCCACAAGCCCAGCGGACATTCCTCCTCCCCAGCTGCAGCCACTCCTCATCCTCCCACTCCCTACGTTGATACTTTTTCGAAGATATGCAAAGACTTTCGGGCAATGGGCGGGAAACCTTTTCATGGGTCAGAGACATTTGTTGAAGCTCGAAATTGGCTTGAGGAGGTGGAAGATTTGTTTGGTATCTTCGAGATAGAAGATGGAAGGAAGGTCCAACTAGCTGCTTGGTTAATGAAGGACGAAGCCTCGTTTTGGTGGGAGGTCACGAATGGAGAGCATCCAGTGGTTACATGGATGGATTTCAGACATAGGTTCGAGATGAAATTTCTCTCACGAGCAGAAGAGAATTTATACATGGAGAGGTTCTTGGCGTTGAAGCAGGGGAATTTATCAGTAAAAGAGTACGTCAACAAGTTCAATCAGTTGGCGAGATTTGGCTTAGACTTGGTGAACACACCTGAAAAGAAGGCTCTGAGATTCGTTAAAGGTTTGAATGAGCTGCTACATGGGTTGGCTATGACCCACATTCCTATAGGGGCTACCTTTGAGAAGCTGGTTGACATGGCGCTTATGCATGAAGAGGAGAAAGGCGTTAATGCTAATAAGGCACCGAAAATGAAAGGGGATCAAAAGAAGTCACAGCAGCAATATAAGAAAGTTGGTAAGGATAACAATAGCAAAGGAAAGAAAAGGTTCTTTAATTGTGGAACACCAGGCCATCTGAGCAAGGACTGTAGGGAGAAGAAAAAGAAGACTGGTTGTTTCAACTGTGGTGAGGTAGGACATCTGATCAAAGGCTGCCCGAGAAGACAAGGGCAAGGGCAGAGGACAGGGTCTACTTCTGGAGGGCAGGTTCAGGCTCTCATGGCACCAGGGCAAGCAAGAGGGTAGGTTCATGCTCTCATTGCACCAGGACAGAAGAGAGGTAGAAACATTTCTGTTGAAAGTTTGTTTTTTCTGTTTGATCATCATGTTCGTACTTTGTTTGATTCTGGCGCTTCACACTCTTTTGTATCTGCTTCGTTAGTTGAAACACTACACCTAAATACTAGTCTATTTATGGATCCCATAGTAGTGTCAAATCCTATTGGTGGTTCGACTCATCTTTCAATGATTTGTCGGGATTCGAGAGTGTCTATCTTGAGCGTTGAGTTTAAATGCAACGCCTTCATTCTTGGTTTCACGGGCTATGGGTTGATTCTAGGTATGGATTGGTTATCCAGTAATGGTGTCATCTTCGATTGTGAAAAGAGAGTGGTTAGACTTATGACTCGCCTCGGCAACACTCTCGAAATCTCTTGTAATCCCATACATTCTGTTATGCTTAGCTACCTAGAATCTCTTGATGCGTCTATTGAAAATTTGCAGTCTGTTAGAGTAGTCCGTGAATACTCAGATGTATTTGAAGAGGTGAAGGACTTACCTCCGAAGCGGGAGATAGACTTATGCATATACCTTGTTGATAATGCAAAACCCGTATCTCTACCCGTTAGACACATGGCTCCAAGGGAGAGAAAAGAGCTCAGCAAGCAATTCAAAGAGTTGCTCGAAAAAGGGTTTATAAGGCGGAGTATTTCTAAATGGGGTGCTCCAGTAGTATTCGCAACCAAAGCGGATGGTTCACTTCCCCTATGCGTTGATTACAGGGAGCTAAACAAGCTGACCAAGAAAAATAGGCACCCACTTCCAAAAATAGATGACTTGTTTGATCAGCTTGTAGGTGCATCGGTTTTCTCCCAACTAGATCTGGCCACCGGGTTTCATCAGCTAAGAGTAGTTGAAGACAGCATTGATAAGACAGCTTTCAGAACCCCCGATGGTTTCTTCGAATGGCTTGTCATGCCTTTCGGCTTGACAAACGCACCCGCTTACTTCGTTGACTTGATGAGCAGGGTGTTCAGGGAATTTCTGAATAAGTTTGTGGTGGTCTTCGTAGACGACATTTTGATTTTCTCGAGGAATGAAGAAGAGCATGCTTTGCATTTAAGGGAAGTCATGGATACTCTTCGTGCACATCAGCTGAAAGCCAAATTCTCCAAATGTCATTTCTGGAGAGAAGAATTGTGGTTTCTTGGGCATGTGGTGTCCAAAGAGGGTTAGCTGTGGACCCTGCAGAAGTAGTTGTGGTGCAAGATTGGAAGGTTCCACGGAATGCAACCGAAGTCCGAAGCTTTCTCGGGCTAGCGAGCTTTTACCGAAGTTCATTAAAGACTTTGCAAAAATCTCAACCCCGCTCACAAGGTTGACAAAGAAGAACCTAACATTCGCTTGGGATTTGGATTGCGATATTGCTTTCCAACGTTTGAAAATGGCTCTAACAACAGCCCCAGTTCTGACATTGCCTGATGGGAGCAAAAATTTTATCGTATACACGGATGTCTGCGGTATAGGGTTAGGCGTTGTCTTGATGCAAGAAGGCAAGGTAGTTTGTTATAGGGGAAGGCAATTTAAGGTACATTAGAAGAACTACCCAACTCATGATTTAGAGCTAGCTGCCATTGTTTTCGCTCTAAAGTCATGGCGTCATTACCTACTAGGAGAAAGGTTTGAATTGTTTACTGACCATAAATCATTGAAGTACCTTTTCTCACAGAAAGATCTTAACTTAAGACAACAAAGGTGGATGGAATTTCTGGCCTCATATGATTTTGAGATTTCCTATACCCCTGGCAAGGGCAATGTTGTGACGGCCCGCCCCGCACCAGCCTGCATTTCCTCCAAAAGTGCGCTGTACACATGCCCGACTAGCACGGGACGGTCGCCAAAGAAAGGAAAGAAGGGAACGAACTAATCAAGGAACCTGTAGAATGTCTCACAGCGCATGGGATAAAATATATTAACAACATACTTGACATAAAACATGTGAGACAGTGCATAAGCTGATAACTAAAGTCAACATCAATCATCAGAGCAGCGGAAATCCAAATACAGCTTATTACAATTTTCCAAATTTACTGTCTCTAAACAAAAGAAAGCTAAAGTAGAAGATACACCACCAATGCCCAAGCAGTGATCTTCAACAACACAGGGAGAATATTATGTATATAGTACGTGGAAGCCTCCTGCTCGTCTCCGGATCATCTACCCGTGCACCACCAGCTAACCTGTCTCTAGTCTGCTCGTGTGAGCACCCAGAGTAATAAGAGGAGACATAAAACTCTGGGTCAGACATAAAGCCTAGTATGAGTGATAAGCATCTAAACAGAATAATAACAGGTATACCAAACCATACCTGAACCTGGACCTACAACCAAAGAGTTAGTACCACATACCGTACAATACTCTAAGGTGCCATAATAAATAGTGTAAGAATACGGGGGTGGGGTGTGCATGTCATAATGATAGCAAACAAATCATCCATAGCAACCATCCTCACATTTCTCACTCAGTGCGTAAAGCATACCATATCTACCACTTTGGAACACTAGACAAACTGAGGTAACGACGAATCTCGACTTGTAGAAACCCTGCTGTGACCAAGCCAAACACTTGGAGTCATGACCAAACATTTCAGTGACCCACTTCATTGGTCGTAGCCCTTGGTTCTACCAATGCCATAATGGCCCTGAATCCGTCTTCGTACCTCCTACCATAGTGGTCCAAAGCTATAGACATCAATAACCCCTTAACACGCGTCCCGCAGCAAAGCCCAACCACGAAGCGAACTCATTGATTACCATCTGAATCTTGAGCTCTAACTTCTCATTTGGACTTTCTTTGCATCTCGGGTTTGGTCGAGTTGGAGTGGGTCTTCAGAAAAGTTGTCGTGCAGTAACAGTCCTAGAACTCGGTTCGGTTCGGTAGCGTCTGTTCGGGTCGGTCCTCCATCCTTGTCATCTTCCATTCGGTTCGGGTCGGGTACTTCAGTCCGGGTCGGGTCGGTGTCCTCCTCCGGGTCGGGTCGGGGTGCTGCCTCCTCCAGCTCATGCTCCTTCTCCAATCAGCTCCCTTGTTTCCATCTATTCCGATCCGATCCGATCACTTCGCCTTACTCTAGTCGTAGCCTTCCATTCTCGAGCCGATCCGATCTGGCTTCCATTACCCTTCCGATCCGATCCCCTTGTCCACTCCAACTCTAAGAAAACGGCCTTCCTTTTTGCCAAGTCTTCTATGTGCCAAACTCCGGTTCGGGTCGGGTTTTCTTGCCCAGTTCACATATCCGATCCGAGCCCTCATCCGATCCGATCCGAAGCCCTGCACAACTTTCTGCAACTTTTCCAGCAACTTGTTTACGCCGTTCGACGACGTTTTTGGAAAATCTAACTATTCTAATCAATCACAAATCATGTCAAATAGTCATAACAACATAGCAAACTAACCTCAAACACCAAAACAATGAATTTATATGTCAAAATGGATCAAACGTGCCCAAAACCACTTATTTTCCCCTTAATCACATTTAAGCATAACTAATGATAGAATTAGTAAAACATATCCAAATTAACCCAATTTTCTGTCATAGGCCTGAAATAATATTCTAGAATTTCTGCATATTTTTCCATATTTTTATGGTGCATAATTTCGCTAATTACCCCTTAATCCCCTAAATTCCGGGATTAACAAAATTAGTCGAAATCAACCCAAATTCATATCAGAGGCATAAAATGGTGTTTTATAATTTTAGGAATTTTTGTAGATTTTTCTGAGTTATAATTTCACTAATCTTCGCTAATTACCCTAATTAGCCGTAATTAGTGTAAAACTATGCAAATCACTCACCTTTGCCACAACTAAAACCCCAAAACTGAAGTATTCTCTGATTTGGCGCTGTTCCCAATCTTACGCAGCAGCTTTACCTCGGTTCTTGTGCTAATACTCCTTGATTTGGTGTTTGCTAAGCCTAATCTTCAATTAGAAAGTGATTTTCGGGTGTTTTAGAGAGATTTAGAGAGTGGAGGCCATGGCTAGGTCAAGAGGAATGAAAGTGGCGGCTGGAAAATGTCTAAAGAAATGTTTTCTAACTCTAATCAGCCACTATATACCCCTAAACCCGAAATTCCCCTCTGGGCCTAGCTGCTAATCACCCGGTTAAGCCCAATTAAGCTGTTTTTCTCCATCTGAAACTTGTTTCAGCCATATCTCCCAAACGGTGAGTCCGTTTGGCTAATGTGATCACTCTACGGAAAGAGAAACCATCATCCGAAGCCAATGGAAGTGGTTTCAGGTCAAAATTCCTTTCTAGTCAAAAGTTATGGCCAAAACAGTGCCAACTAGGGGTAAAATGGTCATTTAAAAATCGGGAAAAATCATGAACATAGGAAATGACCCCAATAGTCGTCTCCCAAAGTTACATGACCATACGACTTCGTATGTGAAAGAAATAAATATCCTACGATCCTATGATGCGTAGAATACGGGTCATTACATTCTCCCCCCCTTAAGAAATTTCATCCCCGAAATTCCTTAACCCAAAACATACAAAAGATCCCGCATGCCTAACAACCACATACAACAATCAAACATGCAAAACAAGCAAACAAGCCTATCCTAGCATGCAGAAAACTAAATCGAAGTCAAAATCTTACCAGGCAAAGAGTTCTGGGTGTGTCTTCCTAATGTCCTCCTCTGTCTCCCAAGTACAATCATTCTCGTCCTCGCTCCACTGTACCTTGACTAGCTTCACCGCCTTCCCTCGAAGTTGCTTCATGTCGTGCGCGACAATACGGGCCGGCTTGCGGTTCCCAACCGCCTCGGGTTCTACTTCGAAGTCCTCTAACTGATCAGGTGAAATAGTCATATCTGAGTCGTGAACGAACTTCCTTAGTTGGGAAACATGAAATACGTTGTGAACTCCCGCCATCTTCTCTGGTAAGTCAATTCTATATGCTAAATTCCCGACTAGTTCAAGAACAGGGAATGGGCCAACGAATCTTGGTGCCAACTTGCCTCTCCTGCCAAATCGTATTATGCTCTTCAACGGAGAAATCTTGACAAACACCAAGTCACCAACGGAGAATTTTAAGTCTCTTCTTCTCTTATCAGCATAACTCTTCTGCCTATCTTGGGCTGCCTTCATTCGTTGTTGAATGATCTTGATTTTATCTGAAGTTTCCCTTACCACATCTGGTCCAAGCATAAACTTCTCGCCAGTCTCTATCCAACATGATGGTGAGTTGCACGGTCTTCCGTACAAAGCTTCAAACGGAGCCATACCGATACTGGATTGGTAGCTATTATTATATGCAAACTCTACTAGATGCAAATGGTCATCCCATGATCCACCAAAATCCAATATACATGCTCTCAAGAGGTCTTCCAAAATACGGTTCACCCTCTCTGTCTGACCGTCGGTCTGAGGATGATATGCGGTACTGAGATGTAACTCTGACCCTAGAGCCTCTTGTAAGCTCTTCCAAAACCCACTAGTGAACAACGGGTCTCGGTCACTCACAATGCTTTTAGGTACTCCATGAAATCTCAGTACCCACTTCATATACAATTCTGCTAACTTAGTTGCCGTTCTGGTCGATTTGACTGGTATAAATCTTGCACTCTTAGTCAGTCGATCCACAATTACCCAAATGCTATCGTGTCCCGATCTGGTCCTTGGTAAACCATCAATAAAATCCATCGAGACTTGCTCCCATTTCCATTCGGGAATTTCTAAGGACTGTAACAACCCACTAGGCTTCTTTTGCTCGGCTTTAACTAGCTGGCAATTCATGCACTTGGATATAGACTTCCCAATGTCTCTTTTCATCCCTTCCCAGTAGTAAGTCTGCTTCATATCTCGATACATCTTATTACCACCAGGGTGTATAGTCAGCTTTGAGTGATGACATTCTCTAAGCACTTCATCTCTCAATCCATTGACATTGGGTACAACAAGCTTTCCATTCTTTCTAAGCCATCCATCTCGATCAAGCCCATACTTGTTCATCTCCTCATTGATATCCATCTTTAACTTGGAGATGATTTCCAATAGGTTAGGATCGTCCCTCTGACTAGAGCCGATCCGCTCAATTAAAGTGGATCTGATCGTCAAACTTGCTAACATTTCTGGATCCAATTCGCACTTTGGTCTGAAATCAAACCCCGCGATATACTCCAGTTGCTTTCATTCAAGGAACATAGCCCCTAAGCTGGCATGTCTCCTACTCAATGCATCAGCCACCGCATTGCCCTTTCCCGGTGTATATGCGATGTCAAAATCATAGGAAGCTAAGAACTCTAACCATATCTGCTGACGGAGATTCAGATCTTTCTGAGAGAAGAGATATTTTAATGACTTATGATCTGTAAACAGCTCAAATCTTTCTCCCAAGAGATAGTGTCTCCACACCTTTAACGCGAACACGATCGCCGCCAATTCTAAATCATGGGTATGGTATCTTCTCTCGTGCGGTTTCAATTGCCGACTTGCGTAAGCTACAACCCTACCGCCTTGCATCAATACAGCACCCAGTCCGGTACCACAGGCATCCGTGTATACCGTCATCTCTTCATCCCCCTTAGGAATGACTAACACTGGTGCGCTTGTCAACTTGTCCTTTAGACTTTTGAATGCATTCTCGCACCTTTCATCCTAGACAAAAGCTTGATTCTTCTTGGTCAACTGGGTCAATGGTGCTGCTATCTTGGAGAAACCTTGGATAAACTTACGATAATATCCGGCTAATCCCAAGAAACTTCTTACATCTGTTGCGTTCTTGGGCGTAGGCCAATCTTGTACCGTAGTCACCTTTGCTGGGTCCACGGCAATACCATTCTCTGATACAACATGGCCCAAGAACCTCACTTCCCTCTTCCAGAAGTGACACTTAGAAAACTTGGCTTTCAATTGGTGTTTTCTCAACACCTCCATCGCTACTCTTAAATGTTCCTTGTGTTCTTCCTCTGTCCTCGAATAGACCAAAATATCATCAACGAACACAAGGACAAACTTATTCAACTGATCTCTGAATACCCTATTCATAAGATCCACAAAATACGCTAGGGCATTGGTCAGCCCAAATGGCATGACCAACCATTCATAAAATCCAGACGGCGTTCGAAATGCCGTTTTAGCTATACTCTCAGCTTCCACTCTAAGCTGATGAAAACCTGTCGCGAGATCCAACTGAGAAAATACTCTCGTGCCACTCAACTGATCGAACAAATCATCTATCCGCGGTAGAGGATACTTGTTCTTCCTCGTCACTTTATTCAACTCGCGGTAATCTACACACAAACGAAGGGAACCATCCGCCTTGGTAGCAAACACAACTGGTGCTCCCCATTCAGAAACACTCCTTCTGATAAATCCCTTCTTCAAAAGATCGCTGACTTGCACCTCGAGCTCTCGCTGCTCTCTTGGTGCCATACGACGAAGTGGCATCACTATAGGCCTGGCATGTTTTACCAAATCAATACGGAACTCAATCTCTCGGTGTGGTGGAAGCCCGGTCACTTCTTTGAAAACATCCGGATACTGGCCAACCACGGGCAAGCCTGACAACTCACTATGTGGAATGTCGAGGGAGTTTAGAAAACTAGCCAATACCCCCTTACTGGGTAGACCACCAAACACTATCCTCCGCCCATCATCCGCTCTAGCTGTCACCAAAAAGCCCTCACAGTCTACCACCACCCCGTATCTTTGGAGCCAATCTACTCCCAAAATAATGCCAAACCCAGTAAAGCCCAAAACAAAGCAATCACAAACAAACATGCATCCATGACTCGATAAGACCACATTACGACAAATCATGCTAAGGCTAGTCGAACCACCAATCGGGTTCGTCACTACTAAAGGTCTATCGACAATCTCGGGCTCCAATCCCAACCTGTCTACCAGGTCACTAGATATGAAAGAACTGGAAGCTCCGGTATCAAACAAAACTCTAACAGGAACATCATAAACAGAAAGCATACCTTGAATGACGACATTCTTTCCCTTCTCCGCTGCAGTTGGGGCATTCGACGAAGAAGGAATAGCATTGAGAGCATATGCTTTCACCATTTGCTTTTCTTTAGGGGGCTGTGGACACTTGTCCTTGTGATGTCCCATTTGGCCATAGTTGAAGCACTTCCTATCTGCTGGCTTGGCCCGACAATTACTAGCATAATGGCCCTTCTTACCACAGCTGAAGCACTCAACATCTTGCTTATTCTTTTTCTTCTGGCCATCCTTAGTCTAACTCTGTTTTCTTTTATTTTGGGAACCACCTTTTCCTCCACCACTTGCTTGTGGTTTTAGCTCTTCTGCACATCTCTAAGCATCTCTCTCATGAGGTCAGTAAACATCGTCCTCATGTCAGCAGCATTCCCATTATTGGCTCCTCTACCAGCACCTCTAGTATATCGGCTCATCGTCAATCTGAAAAAGGAAACGATTAACGACTCCATAGTGGTGCTAGTGCAGTACGACTTCATCCTTATACTACTAATAGTATATATATAGCTTTTAAAAACCAAAATAATCACAAATACGCTCTCTCGTATACGTATATTATCTCTCCCTGATAACTTCCCTAGGTTAACTACGCAACCTAGAGCTCTAATACCAAATGTGACGGCCCGCCCCGCACCAGCCTGCATTTCCTCCAAAAGTGCGTTGTACACATGCCCGACTAGCACGGGACGGTCGCCAAAGAAAGGAAAGAAGGGAATGAACTAATCAAGGAACCTGTAGAATGTCTCACAGCGCATGGGATAAAATATATTAACAACATACTTGACATAAAACAGGTGAGACAGTGCATAAGCTGATAACTAAAGTCAACATCAATCATCAGAGCAGCGGAAATCCAAATACAGCTTATTACAATTTTCCAAATTTACTGTCTCTAAACAAAAGAAAGCTAAAGTAGAAGATACACCACCAATGCCCAAGCAGTGATCTTCAACAACACAGGGAGAATATTATGTATATAGTACGTGGCAGCCTCCTGCTCGTCTCCGGATCATCTACCCGTGCACCACCAGCTAACCTGTCTCTAGTCTGCTCGTGTGAGCACCCAGAGTAATAAGAGGAGACATAAAACTCTAGGTCAGACATAAAGCCTGGTATGAGCGATAAGCATCTAAACAGAATAATAACAGGTATACTAAACCATACCTGAACCTGGACCTGCAACCAAAGAGTTAGTACCACATACCGTACAATACTCTAAGGTGCCATAATAAATAGTGTAAGAATACGGGGGTGGGGTGTGCATGTCATAATGATAGCAAACAAATCATCCATAGCAACCATCCTCACATTTCTCACTCAGTGCGTAAAGCATACGATATCTACCACTTGGGAACACTAGACAAGCTGAGGTAACGACGAATCCCGACTTGTAGAAACCCTGCTGTGACCAAGCCAAACACTTGGAGTCATGACCAAACATTTCAATGACCCACTTCATTGATCGTAGCCCTTGGTTCTACCAATGCCATAATGGCCCTGAATCCGCCTTCGTACCTCCTACCATAGTGGTCCAAAGCTTTAGACATCAATATCCCCTTAGCACGCGTCCCGCAGCAAAGCCCAACCACGAAGCGAACTCATTGATTACCATCTGAATCTTGAACTCTAACTTCTCATTTGGACTTCCTTTGCATCTCGGGTTTGGTCGAGTTGGAGTGGGTCTTCAGAAAAGTTGTCGTGCAGTAACAGTCCTAGAACTCGGTTCGGTTCGGTAGCGTCTGTTCGGGTCGGTCCTCCATCCTTGTCATCTTCCATTCGGTTCGGGTCAGGTACTTCACTCCGGGTCGGGTCGGTGTCCTCCTCCGGGTCGGGTCGGGGTGCTGTCCTCCTCCAGCTCATGCTCCTTCTCCAATCAGCTCCCTCGTTTCCGTCTATTCCGATCCGATCCGATCACTTCGCCTTACTCTAGTCGTAGCCTTCCATTCTCGAGCCGATCCGTTCTGGCTTCCATTACCCTTCCGATCCGATCCCCTTGTCCACTCCAACTCTAAGAAAACGGCCTTCCTTTTTGCCAAGTCTTCTATGTGCCAAACTCCGGTTCGGGTCGGGTTTTCTTGCCCAGTTCACATATCCGATCCGAGCCCTCATCTGATCCGATCCGAAGCCCTGCACAACTTTCTGCAACTTTTCCAGCAACTTGTTTACGCCGTTCGACGACGTTTTTGGAAAATCTAACTATTCTAATCAATCACAAATCATGTCAAATAGTCATAACAACATAGCAAACTAACCTCAAACACCAAAACAATGAATTTATATGTCAAAATGGATCAAACGTGCCCAAAACCACTTATTTTCCCCTTAACCACATTTAAGCATAACTAATGATAGAATTAGTAAAACATATCCAAATTAACCCAATTTTCTGTCATAGGCCTGAAATAATATTCTAGAATTTCTGCATATTTTTCCATATTTTTATGGTGCATAATTTCGCTAATTACCCCCTAATTACCCCTTAATCCCCTAAATTCCGGGACTAACAAAATTAGTCGAAATCAACCCAAATTCATATCAGAGGCATAAAATGGTGTTTTAGAATTTTAGGAATTTTTCTGAGTTATAATTTCGCTAATCTTCGCTAATTACCCTAATTAGCCGTAATTAGTGTAAAACTATGCAAATCACTCACCTTTGCCACAACTAAAACCCCAAAACTGATGTATTCTCTGATTTGGCGTTGTTCCCAATCTTACGCAGCAGCTCTACCTCGGTTCTTGTGCTAATACTCCTTGATTTGGTGTTTGCTAAGCCTAATCTTCAATTAGAAAGTGATTTTTGGGTGTTTTAGAGAGATTTAGAGAGTGGAGGCCATGGCTAGGTCAAGAGGAATGAAAGTGGCAGCTGGAAAATGTCTAAAGAAATGTTTTCTAACCCTAATCAGCCCCTATATACCCCTAAACCCGAAATTCCCCTCTGGGCCTTGCTGCTAATCACCCGGTTAAGCCCAATTAAGCTGTTTTTCTCCATCTGAAACTTGTTTCAGCCATATCTCCCAAACGATGAGTCCGTTTGGCTAATGTGACCACTCTACGGAAAGAGAAACCATCATCCGAAGCCAATGGAAGTGGTTTCAGGTCAAAATTCCTTTTCGGTCAAAAGTTATTGCCAAAACAGTGCCAACAAGGGGTAAAATGGTCATTTAAAAATCGGGAAAAATCAAGAACATGGGAAATGACCCCAATAGTCGTCTCCCAAAGTTACATGACCATACGACTTCGTATGTGAAAGAAATAAATATCCTACGATCCTATGATGCGTAGAATACGGGTCGTTACAAATGTGGTAGCAGACGCCTTGAGTAGAAAGAAGCTGACCTTGAGTCCTCTCTTTGTAGAAAGGCAAAGCTTGGAGTACACAGCAAACTTTAACTTTAGACCCTCCTCTGAAATGTTGCCTGGTCTGTTAGCATTGCTAGAGGTGCGTCCTACTCTTTTGGACTCAATAGGAATCGCGCAACGAGAAGACCCTCGGTTAGTTAATGTGATAGATAAGCTAGTTAGGGGTGAGACTTCTAGTCACCTCAATAGATACTCCATCGATGATAAGGGTTGGTTGAGACGGGACGGAAGGCTATGCGTCCCACAAGCAAGGGATTTAGTGAAGATGGTTCTCGAAGAAGCACACCATTCTAAGCTGACCATACACCCAGGTGGAGACAAGATGTATAAAGATATAAAAAGGGTTTTCTTTTGGAATGGCATGAAAAGGGATGTAGTTGAGTTCGTCGCTAAGTGCTTGATATGCCAGCAAGTCAAAGCAGATCAGAAGAAGCCTGGTGGTCTACTTCATCTTCTAGAGGTCCCATAGTGGAAGTGGGTTAGCATTTCTATGGACTTTGTTGATGGGTTGCCTAGGTCAAGAAGGGTCAACACCAGTATTTGGGTAATAGTGGATAGGCTCACAGAAAGCGCTCACTTTATATCTGATAAGAGTAGAAGGACTGCCTCGTCCCTAGCATCCATTTATCTTAAAGAGATAGTTCAACTCCATGGGATACCTTCCAGCATAGTGAGTGATCGAGATCTTATCTTTACGAGCGAATTTTGGAACAGTTTGCAAGAGGCAGTAGGCACACAATTATGCTTAAGCACGGCCTATCACCCCCAAATCGATGGTCAGACGAAAAGGGTGAACAGAATATTGGAAGACCTCTTGCGATTGGGCATTCTTGACTTTGGAGGGACATGGGAGGATCATCTTCCTTTGGTGGAATTCGCTTACAACAATAGCTACCAAGCCACCATAGGCATGGCGCCCTACGAAGCTTTATATTGAAGACCATGCCGATCACCAACTTGTTGGTGGGAGTCTACAAACAAGCTCGTACTTCGGCCAGACATGATTAGAGAAACCTCAGAAAAGGTGGACTTGATAAGAAGACGGATGAAGGCTGCACAAGATGGACAGAAGTCCTACGCAGACAAAAGAAGAACCGACCTTGAGTTTGAGGTTGGGGATAAGGTGTTCCCTAAAGTATCTTCTTTGAGGAATGTCATTCACTTTGGGTCCGTAGGAAAGCTAGCACCAAGATTTGTAGGTCCATTTCCTATTATTGAAAGGATTGGGACGATGGCTTACAGAGTAGAGTTACCCGAAAGATTGGCTGGAGTTCATAATATTTTTCATGTTTCTCAACTACGAAAGTGCTTACATGAGTCTGCGTAAGTTGTGGAGTCAAGCATACTAGAGCAAGTAGAAGTGGAACGAGAAGCGACTGTGAGAAGAGTTCCAACTCGTATTTTGCGTACGGAAGTCAAAAAGCTACGCAACCGTGAAGTCAAGCTTGTTAAAGTTCAATGGAGTGACGCTGAGGAAGACGAGACTTGGGAAGCTGAGAGGAAAATACGCGCAGCCTACCCTTTTCTTTTTTAGGGTACCTCCTTAATCTCTTTTTCCATAAGTTTATTTATGCTTATATTTATCTTTTAAGTATATCTCCTCGATCCTATTCTTTATCCTTAGGTAGAAACCAATGGATGTAAACATGTATTTGAAACATGTAATGATTAATGGTTGCGAGTGGTTGCAAGTAGTTGCTCGTGGATGCATGTAACACACGTTAGGCACTAGATCGGTCACTTTCATATTGCATATAAATATGTGTGCATACTTAAATTAATGGATGTATAATGGTTGTGTTATCATAAGGATGCTGCATTTTGATGAATGGTTGTGCACACATGCAGAAGTAATATGTATCGTTAGGATTCTTTCGCATAAATAATGGACGCATGACACTATCATGATTTGCATTAAGGAGGTCAACTGAATCAGTGGACCGCCTGATTTTGCATTGGATAAGGAACATATACACACACTTTTTGCATATGTTCATACGGCATTAGAAATCTTGTAAGGACAATGGATGCCTGTGTTTGATGGTTGAGTAGATGGATGATTGGATGTTAGGATATACATTCTCCTTAACTTGGAGATTTCGGGGGAGAAATCCTTTAAGGAGGGGAGAATGTAACACCCTGAATTTTCCGTGACTATTAAAAGAACGAATTTAAGAATACTTAATTTTTAAAGTGAGAATTAAGGGAAACGGGTTATGCCATTGCATTCGTCTCGAAATTCTGCTTGGAATAGAATCCAAGTTTTCGTAAATCGGACTTCGTATGAGGAAGTTATGGCCCTCGGAAGTTTCAGTAATTTAAATAAATTAATAACAGTTCAGAATTAAAAATTCAAAATTCAAAATTCAAGCGAGGAATCGGGCTGGGCGGGATTTTTCCCGTCCAAGGACAGGTCGACCAAGGGGTCGACCTCCACTACACAGGTCGACCAGGGGGTCGATGTGGGGGTCGACCTACCCCCGGGGCAGATCTAAAATCAGACGATTCTGACTTGTTGCTGAGTCTTTCTTGACCTGTTGCTAAGTCACTAGGGCATAGGTGCCAATTCTGGATAACTCTATCTGGTCTGGACGGTTGTGATTGCTCCTATGATAATCTAATGGCTTCTATTGATTTAAACTTCTATATAAGCACGCACAGACTCAAACCCTAAACCTAAACTAAATTAGTCTCTTGGCCACCATGCTACTGCTAGAATAGTTCTTCTTCCTAAAGCTTAGGGATTTGAAAATAAGAATTCTAATAAAAAACGACGAACGAATTATTCTTTTCTCTAACCTATCTTTGTGGGTACAATTTCTTTCACAAAATAATTAATAAATTAATTATGATGAGTTATAATTTGGATTATGAGAACATGTCTGTTGAATCATGTGAAGTTATTTAGCTTTGTTATCGTCTGTTGGTGAACATATGAAAGTTTTGTTATCTTATGTTGGTAGGTCTATTTCATATGTCAAATCACATTGTTAATCTTGATTCATTTTATGACATCAGTTTATATACAAGTTTGGGATGTAAATCATATGCAACTTTGTATGTGAATCTTATGCAAGTCTGTTTCTACATATGCTAGTTTGTATGCGAATTTTATGCAAGTCTGTATGTGAATTATACAGAAGTTTATATATGAATCAAGTATATACATATGCTAGTTTATATGCAAAACATGTGATATTAGTTTACATGTTTAAATGCAAGTTTGTAGGAATCCATATGCAAGTTTGAGTGAAAACTATATCCCATATATGCAAGTTTAGGTGAAAACTATATTCACACTTTTAGGTGGAAAACTATATTCAAATATGCAAGTTTGGGTGAAAACTATATCCCGTATATGCAAGTTTAGGTGAAACCCATATTCATATATGCAAGTTCACAATTTCATGTTTAGATATATATTTAGATCCATGGTAGTTTATGCAAATTTATGTTCTATATGTCCATTGCTTATGCAAGTTATTGGCTATGCAAACTTATGTTATAGTTCTTATTTGCAAGTTAGATCTATTTTATGTGTTATGCAAGTTGTGATGTTTTCTTTCCTTTTTTATCAGTTAGACTATTTGCGAGTCTAACATATATCATATTAAAACGTACGAATAGCGTGGGAACAATAGGAAAATATTAATTATGCAAATTGTGAATTGGCATAAAATGGCTTTAAAGGCATATAATTAATTTGAGATATTAATTGGTATAATTTATATACCTAAAAAGTATGGACATAATTTAGTTGACAATTATGGACATAGATTAATTTGGAAATTATTGACAATTTGAATAGGGATAATTAATTCATATTGGAGTGAAATAATTATGTGTAATAATAAATGCCTAAGACACGAGGTTAGACTCGTTTGCGGTATAAGACTGCCCGGATCCGCCCAGCAAATCCAGCAAACACAAACGGTAGTCTAATGTGTGAGGTCGATGGCATAAATTAAATGCATAACAATTGTAAAGACACGTGGTTAGACTCATTTGCAGTATAAGACTGCCCGGACCCGCCCGGAAAATCCAGCAACCGCAAACGGTTGTCTAATGTGGGAGGTCTTACAAGGTTACGGCTATAATGAATTAAGTAACACTTAACCAAAATAAACATGTGGTGGGACATGGGGGTTAAGTGGGTGACATGGGTGACATGTGAAATACGATTAGAAACACTTAACGAAATTGAAACATGTAAGAAGACATGAATAAGAGGGGGTTAAGTAGGAAATCCTAAGTGGGGACCAAGCATAGGTGGAAAGCTTGTGTCAGGCATGGGGGACCCTTTTCAAACCAGTAACCAATTAAGTATCTTTGTGAGCTCGAGTTAGATCGAGGACGGGACACGCTTACTAAGTTTGATTGTAAGAGGTCAAAATGGGTTAGCTGTGGCAACACAAATCCAACGGGGTCATGTGCGTGCGTGGGACTGGGCTGGTAGATAAGACGTTGTTGCATCATGTAGATATAAGCAGTGCATCTTTAGTGGTATCGGGTTTCCACTTTGGGGAGTGATACACCCCACTATGGGACCAACACGGGTATCTACGAGTTAGGGAGCCGATCGCATGGGGGTAGTGGGTACAACAAATGGAGATAGGGGCAGGCGGCACCTTTAAAGACAGCTAGGGATACACGAAACTACCATTATGATTATTATGTTCAGTAGGAGGAATCAACTTTTAGGGTGACAAGTAATGGTGCAGTATAGTAATTATCCTATAGTGATTAGGAGCGAGATTAATGCCAAAATATTTCTCTTGTTTGTTTTATCTTGCCCACTGTTTCACAGTCATTTTTTTTACCAGTTTATGCCTTATCCTAATTACTTTAATAATTATATTGTTAAAGTTATTGGACTCGCCATACTTTATGTCTAACCCCCTTTGTTTTCGCCTCTTTTCTTCCTTCCCATCCAGGTTCTCAAGGTAGGACTAGTGCTAGTGGAGCTTGATTTGGATCTTTCTCTCTCTTTGGAAGTGCTTGGATTGTTGAAAGTAAAGTTCAGCTTATCTCTTTTATGGCTACTTATGTTGGGGTTATGATTTTTACTTTATGTACTCAGAAAACAATTTGTCAAGATGGATATTAAGTGTATTTAGTTTTATTGTTGTGTAATCAAACTATTTCTCCACTGCAATAAAAGTTGTTTTAAAATTTTCAAGTACCAATATATGTATCTGTCTTGTTATATTCTGTTCTACACATCAATAATACTCCATGAAAGTTATTCCATTCCCTTTGAGAGTGACATTAATGGACATGGGGTGTTACAACCCATAAGAGTGAATATCATTACCCCACAATAGGTTCCATATGATAGGACTAGGAGTTTATAATGAAATGTCAAACATTTTTCAATCTCCTTAGATTCTAATATAGGTTTCGCTTCTAAAATCTAATGATCTGTTTAGATGCTTTACCCATCTACTAATGTCTACTGTACTGATATCATATCAATACACAGTACTGACATATTTTCACCTAGTATATAGATCGCCACTTTAGGGATCCAAATTTTGGTGATGGTAGTAAGCTTTGATATTATTAGCAAAAACTCAGTCAGGTAGAACTCACTGCTAAATTTACTACATGAAGAGTGCTATCTATATACCCATCAATTTATTTCTAAAGAAATGCTGCACATGTTTTTTAAATATAATAAAGATAGGATTTCCTCAAATGAGAAAAAGGCTGGCTCCTAATTGTTTGCTTTTGCCTTTTCTATAATTTCATAATGCCCTTTGCTATAGTTGGATGAACAGGTGATTTACCTTCCCAATCATCTAGTGTAACTTGCAAAGTTGAAAGTTCCAAGTGATTTTGTCATGAATAAAAAAGTAAAATGTACCTGAATGATATCTACTATGCTAACATGCCCGACTCCTCTTATAGAAAGAAGCTTACTTTCTCTATGAGGACTAAACAGCCATATCTAGCAGCAAAAGATTCTCCTGTTGTAGGTCAACCACATCAGAAAACAAATCCTTAGTTGGTTCTAAAGACACCTACATTAAGCAAAAACAAATGGATGGTAAATGGTTCCACTTGTATGTGTTTTTAAAACCACCCCCAGAACCATTTACTACCAACAAAGTGCAAACCAGCAAGCATAATTGTGCTAAAGAGATAACCGTAAGTTCAATAATACTACCACTTCTAGCAATGACAGAAACCTTGCTTCGTACATGTGTAGTGTCTTGGACTCTGATGGAACCAGGACCTAAGTACAAATCAGAAAAAACAATAAATCCAGGATAAACAAAATCATTGATAAATTATGGTAATGCGCTCACTTAAAAAAATTTAAAAACATTTGAAGATAATACTTTGAAAACGTTAGGATTACGCAAATTAACCAAAATCTGGTAAAGATCTTAACTCGTGTAAGAACATGTCTATGGCTTTTCGGTCGATTTCCTCATTCATTGATCTAAAAGCATATGTCTGTACCGGAGAAAGGCTCCATTATTTAGCCCGTCATTCAAGTTTTAGATTCCCAGCACAGATGGAACAGCAGGGACATGGGAAGGATGCTCGTCTTAGAGAAATAGAATTCAAGAATATTAGTTATCTTACATAAAAAATTAACTGACATAAAAATTAACAAACTTGATCCTAAAAATAACTAAGACCAAACATGTCAAACCCAGTTACAACTTCAGATGAATCAGTATACTGATGCTGACGGTTACACTAAATTAGGACAATTTTAAAAAATAGAGATTAGGTTTACCTAAAATAAATCAAATCTGATTGTGTACCTAGGATAAGATTTAGCTGAGGAAAATCTGACCACAAATCTTGATAGGGGCACGAATCTCAAGCAAATTGGACTGCGAAAGGAACACATGCTTGGCCTCAATACAGAGCTGATGAATCTCAAATTCGGAAAACTGAACCTGCTTCGATCCATGTTTATTGCCGTCGATGAGTTTCTATTTCTGAAAATGAAACCAGACAGTTCAAAGAATGGATCAAGACACCTGCTTTGAGTAGTGGCTAGTAACCCTAGTCTCCATCGAGGGAGAAAGCTTTAGCTTTGTGAAATGTTGATGAATGAAAATTTGGGATTCCGATTTAGGGCAACGAAACGAACATTAAGCGGGGAAATGAAAATAAAAGGGGGAAATAGAAATGGTGAGGTGTGGATTGATGATGTGGATGAACGAGTGAGAATTTATTTTAACTAATTGTGTGGATCGCTGAGGTGTATTTTTTTTTAATTTTTTTTTAAAAATATATCTATAGCTACTGCAACATTTGTTGATATTTATGCTAACACATTGAAGCGTGCATTGCAATAGACAAAAAATAGCATAGCAATGGCAACATTGTAGCTAGCAACACCATGGGTTTTCGTTGCGATAGGCCATCTATGGCGTAGTGTAATCCAACGGTTCATATACACACTAGAAACTATAAATAGACCCTTTGCCTCCACCCAAAGCCTACACTTTATTTTATTCTGCGCCTCCAACTTATCTCTTCACTATTTCTGCATTCCAAAAGAAAGGTTAGGCTTCTTCCCTCACTACAAGAAAAACAACTTTTTGTAGAACTCTGAAATGTTTAATGAAAGTGTTTATTAAGTGAACATTTATCAAAATAATTGGATAAGGGAAAATTAATGTCTGAACACTATGTCATATCACAAGAGTAGGCAGGATAGCTGCTTGTTGATGAAATAGGGCGAGGCACACTTCGATTTCATTTTCGTTCCCTCCCTCTTTTTCCCTACTTGTGCTCTAACTTTTTCCTTAAAACTTCAAAAATAGATGATGAATTCACCATGAAATTTTAATCCAAAATTAAATCGATGTCTCACTAAAGCACAAATCAAATCACGAATTGATCACAAATCATCCTTCTCTTTTAAAACTTATGCTTTCTATGATTCTTCCTCTTTCTTAATCATTTTAGCAGGAACATGAGCAAAAATTTGCATCGTTCTTCTCTTCTTGGTTACAGGTACTAACAAATTGAATTTTTCATTTCTAGTTATTTGTTTTTTGTAATTTTAATCTACCTTGTTTTATGCTATCGACATCACTTTCGTCTTTGGTACTATTTATTTATCCGTGCTAGCTGGTACTCTCGAATTTCACTTGAAACTTATCTTGTTGTTCTTTCAGAAAACATATGAATAGTAGGTGTAAAAATTTGGGACAAGCCTATGCAAGTACATATGTACAATAACACTTTTGGATAAAAATCAATCCTAATTTCTACCCATATGTTTTTGAGTATTAAATATATAAATGAGAAAATCATAACTCGTTGTCTATATGGCTATTAATGATTTTTTACACTGCAAAAATTACTGTCAAAAGGTTTAATTATAAATCCTTTGAAATGATGCACTTATTATACTTGAAAGTGAAACCAGTTACTGTACGGATGTACAAATTAACTGTTGACACTTCAGATTTAGCATAAAAAGGTTTTTATAGGTTTAACATATAATCTGAATGATAAAAAATGAATCTTCTATACCTAACTTGTGAACTCATGCTACAGGAAGGAGGAATTATTTGGTTAAGCATTTTGTACGTTACCTGTTTTCTAACATTTTGTCTTAACATCAGGATAAGAGTTAACACAACTTTTAAAATCATTACCAAAGTCCTTGCTAACAGAATCCAAATAGTCATTGCCTCATTGATAGAAATTAAACAATCTACATTTATGCTTGGTCGTAACATATTTGATTGTGTAGATGCTACAAAGGAAATCATTTCCTTCTGCCACTTCACTTCCACACCCGGTGTCTTACTTAAACTTGACTTCTTTAAAGCCTTTGATTCGGCTAACTGGAATTTCATTCTCGACTTAATGGCTCATCATGGGTTCCAGTCAAAATGTTGCAACTAGATCAGATGTATCCTGAAAGCAAACTTTTCTTTCATCCCCATTAATGGTGAATATGGTGGACATATCAAACCCAAACGCGGGCTAAGACAAGGAGATCTGCTTTCGCCTCTAATCCTTGTCTTAATTGGTGATGTTTTTAACCAAATGGTAAGGGTTGCAACTGTAAATGATTTTCTTGCTGGCATCAATCTTCCCAATTCCAATTTATATGTTTCCAATCTCCAATTTTCCTAACGACACAATCATGTTCGTCTCTCCCAACCCATTTCGTATACACTTCCTTAAAGTCCTCCTCTATACCTTCGAACTCATTTCTGGCCTCTAACTTTAGTAAAAGCTCCATGATTATGCTAGGTAATTCTTCTAATCTGGATCCTTCCATTTCCAATTGTTTGAACTATATACTTGACTTTTTTTAATTAACATAAATGGGGATATCCGTCCAACCAAACTCTTCAGATCCAATTGGCTACCGCTCATCTCGAAAATTGAGTCCAGACTGGCATCATGAAAAGCGAATTCCTTGTCCACTACTGGTTGCCTCATCCTCGTAAAATCAGTCCTTTCAGCCATACCCTCTTACTGGATGTCCTTTCATAAACTTCCATCCTGGGTTATTAACAAAATTGATGCAATTAGAAGTACTTTCCTATGGAATGGTGGAGAACCTAAATGCTTAATTTCAACTGGCTAAATGGCTGTAGCGTCTTCTTACACCTGGTGCTTTCATCTCGAAGGATTGGATCCTTCATCTTCTCTACAAGTCCAACCTTAATTTTGTGCTCCATTGTTCCCCAATTTCTAGACCGCCCCCATTTTGGGCTGGCGTCCTTTCCGCGATTCCTTGTATAAATCTCTTTTCCATATGAATATTGGTAATGGGAATAATTGCCTTTTTTGGCTTGATAGCTGGCATGAACAACTTCCTTTTTCCCGAATGCATCCAAATTTTTTTCCTTATGTAATGAACCTAATATTACGGTTTCTAGTATAATAGGCCTCAGCCCAATGGGACTTTATCCACCTACATATTTTGGGATAGATGTTTTAGTTGAAATCTCATTGATTGGGAATATTTTTCTATCTACTAGTTTATTCAATCGGTCGGATTGCTACGTTTAGGCTTTGGGTCCAGATAAAGGTTATTCGGTGTCGTCCTGCAATAAATTCCTCTCTCATCCTTGCCGCTGCTTCTCCTTCGCTCGTATATGGAAATGTCATCTCCCTTCCCGCTTAATTTTCTTGGTGCCTTATCCATGCATGCATCAACAACAACAACAACAACAAAACACAGGCTTCGTCGAATGAACATCACCGTCGATCCGACTTGTACCCTTTGCTCCTTACAGGATTAAAATATTGATAATCTTTTTCTCGAATGCGACTTCTCCTACTTTGTTTGGGCAGCGACTAGCTCCTATCTGCTCAGCTATGTCCCAACTTTATCCTCCTTCTTTCAACACTAGCAACACAATCCCACTGAGCACAAAATGGACTCTTTCTAAGACATCTTCAGTGGATGCATATGGAAAGAACGTAATGCATACATATGCAATACACCAAAGCAACACTTTAATGGTGTTTGTGGTTATATTATATACTTATTTGATCTCTGGGCAGGTTCCACTCGTCCCGCATGTTTTAGACATGCACTTCCTGCTCCTTTGTCGCTTGGTACATAGGAAAGTAGCTCAGCTCATCCACGCCAATGGACCTCCTTGGTTTCATGCTTTCGGTTCTTCTCGGCATACTGGTGTTTTGGATTGTATATATTGTGTAGTCTGTGTCTTTCGGCTGACTTAAGGGACTGAATATGTCCTAAAGTTTATGCTATTGGTTAGGCCTATTGACCATAAATATTATTATATATGCTAATCGGTTGTGTAGCAACACGCTACACATCCGTCTTGCTCAAAAAAAGCATATTTTTTACTCGGTTTAGAATATGTTATCAGTGAATTACCATGGTTTCTTATCATGGTTATGCCAATTAAAACGACCATGCTTCATAATATTATATAAAATCTTGAAAAATAATAATGAAGTAATCTAAACCATCCTTGAGAATATATTTATATGAAACGTCACTTGCTAATAAACCAAGGCAAATATTACTGAAAAAACTACATAGAAATACAGACACAAAGAAAACTAAATGAAAGAGAAGCTTAGTTTGAAATCTATTTATTGGTATTTTGTATTAGTTTTAAAGAAGGAATATCTTAAATGGCTTGTGTTTTTTGTTTGTTTCAATGATAGAATGACTGACTTATGATATATGCAAAAACACAAAAAATCCACTGCATACTATTGATAAACACAATTTAAATGGAATCGGATTTGAGACATAATTATGCATTTATAATTCAGGTAATAGGATTCAGATATAGTTAGACTTCAAGCTCGAGTATATTTACAGTAATAATAGTCAAACATAGGGTTCGTTTGTTTTTTATAAAAAATTCTGAATGTAAATTCTGATTTATAAATCAGAACTTTATAGTTTGTTTCTTTTTTGTGTTTGTTTTGAATAAAGCTATCCATTCAGATAAAATTATTCAGAACATTTTTTGTGCTTATTCTTTGTTCTGAATGCTGAATATTGTTTTTTGTTCTGAATGCTGAATGAAAACAAAAAAGTATTTGATTATTCAGAACTCAGCATTAAGAAATCAACAATTAGCAGTCAGACTTCAGACTTCAGAATTCAGCATATTAAACAAACAGAGCCATACTAGTTGATGCAACAAGGTAGTACATGATAGTCAAACAAGTTTTTCTGCACAAGTAACATTGAATCTACACAATACTATATATGACAATACTGTACATGTTTATTTATACATAGTATTTTTCTGATATCGTAATGTTTGGTTTTGAGTTGTTTATAATCCATGGAAACTTTTACGTATTGGGGAATCAACAAGTCCGATACTGAAACTGAAAGTGTATACAAATGGCACCACTCTTTGCTCTCACGTACCAGGCGATTGCTCTCTACACTGAGCCCGTAGGACGTGATGGATAGGTTAAAAATAGTACAATTATTATTACACAAAATGATTATTAATAAAATATATGGATGTATTATCGGTTTGTGGAATAAAAAAGTATATATATTTTTTCTCATATGATTATTAATCCAGTGTGTTGTCCAACTTTTAGAGGATACATATTACAATTTACAACCTGTTTTTTCTTCATGTTGTTATGTCATTATTTGTGGAAGTTCTCTTATGCATATATGCACACTCTTGTTGCTTGAAATATATATGCGAAAGATATCACTACCCTCTAAATGGCTTATTTTCTAATTACTGTCAGTTGGATTGCTTTAATCTAAATTTACTAGAAAAAATAGCAGTGACCAACACATCGAATCTCTAATTTATTTTATCTAATCTTGTGAAGAACAAGAATATAATAGATTCAAGTTTTTCTTATGTGGAAGACAGTTACAATATGAAAAAGTCCTTGTGAGTAAACAAGTTAAAATTGACTTATACCTTTAATGTCCTTGGAGGACATTAAATTTTTTGAATTTCTGTTTTGTGTAGATAAAAATTATGGCATTTGTAACACCCCGTATTTTCTGTGAACGTATAATTAACAAATCAGAGAATAATTAATTTTTCAGATAAGAATCAAGGGAATTAGGTTGCGCCATTGCGTTCGTCCCGGAATTCTACATGAAATCGAGTCCGAGTTTTCGAAATCGGAGTTCGTATGATCAAGTTATGACCCTCAGAAGTTTCAGGAATTTAAATAAAATAAAATAGCTCGAAAATAAAGCCAGAAATTCGAAATTCAAACCCAGAGAAGGGTGGCGGGAAAATTCCCACCCATATACGCAGGTCGACTGGGGAGTCGACCCCCCCCCCGACCAGGTCGACTGGGGTGTCGACCACCCCACGACCAGGTCGACTGGGGAGTCGACCTGGGGGTCGACCAGCTCCCGAAACCCAGTTTTTGAACCTGGTTCATTCTGATGTATCCGGTCTCATTTTCTGTCTAGATTCGTCCGCCTAATCCTATATAAACAGCCCCTAGCCTCATTTTCTCTACACAATTTCATTCTGCCTATATTCTGCCTCTGTTCTAATTAAAAATAAAAATGGCTTCGCTACTCTACTGGAATCAAAACTTGGACTTATGCATCTTCTTCCAAAGTGAATAGAATTAAAAACTAAATCAAATCTCAAATCAAAGTTTAAAGCTACAACAACAATTAAAGAGGAGTAATTCAACATTTCTGCATCAACAACAGTTTATTATCCTTTCTTAAAACCATGAAAGGCAAGTACAATTATTTTCCGCTATAAACTGTAACTATAATTGTGACATGATCGTAAATCTGAATTTGAGGTTGTGTACGTTCTATTCTAATATATTTTATTCTGTAACTCTTTCTTCTTTCTGTTCTATAGCCAGGCTACCACGAGCCTGCGCCACATCTCATAAGAGATTAACGCACGAACGCTAAATTTTGGGACAAATAATAATGCATAATTGGACATGAAACTGTTGCCTATGAGACTATTACCTATGACTATAATTCATGACTATGAGACTATTGCCTATGACATTGAATAAGAAACTATTGTGATTAGTCGCCCATGACTATTGTGGTTAGTTTCCTATAACTACTGTAGTTAGTTTCTTATGCCTATTCCCTTAATAATGTTAGATCTCATATTTAGTATGTAACTTTGCTAGTTTATTCCCATTCACTGTTATGTACATCGAGCCTACAGGGCCATTTCATGAGTATTTAGAGAACTTGTGGAAACATGTTATATGGGGATTGGGCGTAGCTTAATTAAGTAAATCTGGCATAGCAAATATGTTGGCATAATTTGAGTTGGCTATAATAGAGAATGATTTACATGTGTATTAGTCCTGGACATAAATGGTAAACTAGAATATTAAATCTAGTTTTGACATGAACTATAAATGGGAATATTAAGGCTAAAATTTGGGGTATATATTGTATTATGAATTATGACCTTGATTTGGGCATGTAAATTTAGGCTAAATTTATAATTAGGCAAGATATGTCAACGAAACTTTATGGAATGATTAAATCTGTTATATTGCCTAATCCGCTAGTTCTGTTATATTGCCTAAAATGCTAATTAGGTTGAATCGCTTAATCTGCTAATTATGTTAAAATTGCCTTATCTACTAGACCTGCTAAATCGCCTAATCTGCAAGATCTATTATCTATTTAGTCTGTTGAATGGCGTAATCTGTTGGAATTGAAATGCTGAAATTTGAAGTACGTAAATCTGTAGGCTCGATTTAAAATTGAGCAAAACTTGTTAATAGAACCTCGAATAATCTGCTGTAACTTTTATAGAAGTTAATTTATTAAATTAGCATGATTAGTCTGATATTAGCATAGTCTGTGAATGAATGCATTGGCTAAACATGAAACATGGCTAACTCGAGGTTAGAATGAGTTTGCGGCGTAATCCTTCCCGGAACTGCCCGGCACATCCAGTGGCCGCAAACAATAGGTTCTAATGTGAGAAGTTAGTCATAACATGCTTGAAACCCGAGGTTAGACTCAGTTTGCGACAGAAACCTGCCCGGAACCAACCGGCCTAGCCAGTGGCCGCAAACTGTCAGTCTAATGTGAGAGGTCTGCGCGTTGATTTTTAATTGATACAAATCTGAGATAAATTGATGTCTAAAACGTGTTGGGTGGGTAGGGTTAAACCAATTGGACTAATGAATTTAACAAACCTGTTTCATGAATCTGTAGGCCCAATTACAAAGTTAGACAAATATGTTAAATCCGTATATCTGATCTGTTAATCTGAAACTTGTCTGATCTGTGAACTAGTTGATCTGAATTCTGTATGTCTGAACATGTAAACAAGTTAATCTGAAATCTGTTAGTCTGGGGACACAAGGGTAGGAGGGAAATTACTTGTGTCATCTGTTGTTTGGGACCCATATTAGTCAGTAACCCTTTCTGGTATCAAACTTTGACCCAACAGTAGGTAGGGTCCGGGCACGCTTACTGAACTAATTATAAGCAGTTCATTCTGATAATGGCGAGGGGTGTTGATGGTGCGTTCCAACCGGGACATGTGCGTGCATGGATCCCGGTCTGCCTCTGAGGATGTAAGACGCCGTGACATCTGTAAATAGGTCTGTGCCATTTGGTTGTCACTTTAGGAAGTGATACACCCTAATATGGGGCCGACATAGGGTATTTATGTATTAGGGAGCCGATCTCTTAGGGTAGGGTTTTAGGGTACACTTAGTTCAGTCTGTTTCTGTTGGTACCGTCTGTTTCTGTTGGGTGGTAACACCTGTCTGTTTCTGTTGGGTGGTAACACCTGTCTGTTTCTGCGTGGTACCGTCTGTTCGGGTGGTAAAGGCCCATTTACTAGTGTACACCTAATTCTACATTCCGTTTTCATAAAAAATAATCTGTTTCTGTTTCTGTACCTTGTGTTCGGGTGGTAAAGGCCCATTATTAGCACTCTGTTTCTGTCTGTTTCTGTTCGGGTGGTAAAGGCCCATTATTAGCATTCTGTTTCTGTCTGTTTCTGTTGGGGTGGTAAAGGCCCATTACTAGCATTCTCTTCTGTGGAAATTATTCTGTTCCCGTTTCTGTTTCAGTTTAGACATTGGGGTGACACCTAATCCTGTTATACTAGTATTAGTGCAGAGAAATGAAAAGTAATATTATTCTGTTTCTTTTGTTTAACCTAAGTACATCTGCTGCTCATGTTACTGTTATCTCTTATCCAGCTTATTTTATGTCATAATTATTATTATTATCTGTTCATATGTTGAAAGTCACTGGACTTGACTGACTTTATGTCTGACCTTGCTTGTTTTCGCCCCTTTTTCTTCCGTTTCCCCCCAGGTTTTCAAAGGAGGGAATACTTTAGCTTGATCCGGATTTCTTCTGCTTGAAGTACTTAGAGTGCTTAAAGTATGGCTTGACTCCTTATGGCAGCTTCTGTGAGGATTATGATTTTACAGCTTTGTACTCTGATGATTTTCTGAACAAGATTGATATTTATGTACTTGAGTTTTTGGTAAAGATGTAACCAAACTGATTTATGTTTTCCGCTGTAATAAAGTTATAATTTCTCTAGTATAATTTATCTGTCTTGTAAATTTCTGTTCTGTCTACTAAAACGCTCCACCAAAGTTAAGGCATTCCCTTTGTGAGTGACCTTAATGGAGGTGGGGTGTTACACTTGGTATCAGAGCAGAAGGTTACCAGATTAGATAAAAAAAAAATTGAAAACTATTTTCAAAAAGGTTTTAAAAGGAAGTATTTTCAAAAATAAAGTTTATTTTGAAAAACATAATCCCCAAAAAGCCATTTATCTATCTTTTCAGTTCTCCGTTTTAAATCTTTTTCTTTCATTCCAGCATGTCTGGGAATCTTAACTTTCCACAGGGCATGCCAATACCTGGCTTGTTCAGGAGGTACTTAGAGGCTAGGGCCAACTATGCAGGCCCAGCAGATATTCCTCCTCCAGCTGCAGCGATTCCTCCTCCTCTGCCCCCTCCTCGTGCAATTGCTTTTTCAAAGATCTATAAAGATTTTAGGGCCCTGGGTGGAAAGGATTTCAAGGGAACTGAATCATTCGTAGAAGCGAGGAACTGGCTCAAAGAAACTGAGGATCTGTTCGTTATTTTCGAGGTGGACGATAGGCAGAAGGTACAATTGGCGGTATGGTTGCTCAAGGACAAAGCTTCCTATTGGTGGGAAGTCACTAACGCCGAGAGGCCGGTTGAAACATGGATAGATTTCAGAACAAGGTTTGAGACGAAATTTCTCTCGCAAGCTGAACGAAGTCTACAATTGGAAAAGTTCTTATCTCTTAAGCAAGGAAGTATGACGGTCAAGGAATACGGTAACCAGTTCAACCAACTGGCTAGGTTAGGACTAGATTTAGTCAACACCCAGCATAAAAAGGCTCTCTGCTTTGTTAAAGGATTGAACGAGCCACTGCACAGCCTATCCGTGACCCATGTACCCATGGGAGCGACTTACGAGAGATTGGTGCATATGGCACTACTGCACGAGGAAGACAACGGCAAGAAAGAGGCAAACAAGGAAGAACCACAGAACAAGAAAGCATGGCCCAAAAAGGAAACACAAAAGAAGAGTGAAAAGTCTGAAGATAAGAAGGAGAAAAAGTGCTTTACTTGTGGAAGCTCGACTCATCTGAACAAGGATTGCAGAAAAAGAAAGGGCACTTGCTTCAACTGTGGTGAGATGGGACACTTCACTAGGGACTGTCCAAAGAAACGAGGGCAAGGGCAGAGGGCAGGACCAACTTCTGGAAGGCAGGCAAACACTCTCGAGGCTAGTGGATAGGATAGAAATAGGAAAACTTTCTGTAGGAAGATTAATTTCTTTATCTGATTTTTGAGTTAAAACTCTTTTCTGATTCTGGCATTTCGATTCTGTAATCGATACTTTGCACTTGAATACTAGTTTTATTTCTGATTCCGCTGTAGACTCAGACCCATACGGGTTATGACTCATCTAAGCGCGGCAAGTTGGGTATCTTTGTTGAGCGTTAAGTTGACTATGACACATACATTCTGGGTTTTTATCATGCTTAGTTTCGTAAGAATCATTTAGTAATCTGATCTGTACCGGTAATCTGTAAATAATTGAATATTTCTGATAAGGTTGAGATTTTCAGTTTTGACATTGTCTAAAGAGGGTAGTCCTCTGGGTGTCAATCTGATGTTGATTTTGGTCTTCGGGGTTGATACTTAGGGGAATTTGTCTCTCAACCAAGGTCTAATGGAAACCAAGTTTTTGTTTATCTGCACTCGCTCCCATCACTCGACTGTATCCTATCAATCGAGTCTTCGACCTATAGATAGGAATCCTATGGATGTAAACATGTGTTTGAGACATGTTATGTTTGATGGGTGCAAGTGGATGCAAGTGGTTGCTAGTGGTTGCTCGTGGATGCATATACACACACTAGGCACTAGATCGGCTCGAAAACACTCTCATACTGCATATGGATATGTGAGCATTTTCAATTTCTATGGATGCAAAATGATTGACTCATCACATGGATGTTACATATGAATGAATGGTTGTCACTCGTATAAGAATAATATGTATCAAATAGGAAAATTGCATTACATGTTGGATTCATGACACTGGCATAGTTCGCATTAAGGAGGTCAGCTGAATCAGTGGACCGCCTGATCTTTGCATTGGATAAGGAACATATACACACACTTTTGCATATGTTCATACAACATTAGAAGTTTTCTAAGGACAATGGATGCTTGTGGATGATGGTTGAGTAGATGGATGACTGGATGGTAGGACACATTCTTCTTAACTTGAAGATTTCGGGGACGAAATCCTTTAAGGAAGGGACAATGTAACACCCTGTATTTTCTATGAACGTATAAGTAACAAATCAGAGAATAATTAATTTTTAAAATAAGAATCAAGGGAAACAGATTGCGCCATTGCGTTCATCTCGGAATTCTACATGAAATCGAGTGCGAGTTTTCGGAAATCAGAGTTCGTATGACCAAGTTATGACCCTCAGATGTTTCAGGAATTTAAATAAAATAAAACAGCTCGAAAATAAAGCCAGAAATTCGAAATTCAAACCCAGAGAAGGGTGGCGGGAAAATTCCCGCCCATATACCCAGGTCGACTGGGGAGTCGACCACCCCCCCTCAACCAGGTCGACTGGGGAGTCGACCGGGGTGTCGACCTCCCCATGACCAGGTCGACTGGGGAGTCGACCTGGGGGTCGACCTACTCCCGAAACCCAGTTTTTGAACCTGGTTCATTCTGTTGTATCCGGTCTTGTTTTCTGTCTAGATTCGTCCGCCTAATCCTATATAAACAGCCCCCTAGCCTCATTTTCTCTACACAATTTCATTTTGTCTATATTCTGCCACTGTTCTAATTAAAAATAAAAATGGCGTCGCAACTCTGCTGGAATCAAAACTTGGACTGATGCATCTTCTTCCAACTTGAATAGAATTAAAAGCTAAATCAAATCTCAAATCAAAGTTTAGAGCTACAACAACAATTAAAGAGGAGTAATTCAACATTTCTGCATCAACAACAGTTTATTATCCTTTCTTAAAACCATGAAAGGCAAGTACAGTTATTTTCCGCTATAAACTGTAACTATAATTGTGACATGATTGTAAATCTGAATTTGAGGTTGTGTACGTTCTGTTCTGATATATTTTATTTTGTATCTCTTTCTTCTTTCTGTTCTATAGCCAGGCTACCACGAGCCTGCGCCACATCTCATAAGATATTAACGCACGAACGCTAAATTTTAGGACAAATAATAATGCATAATTGGACATGAAACTGTTGCCTATGAGACTATTACCTATGACTATGATTCATGACTATGAGACTATTGCCTATGACATTGAATAAGAAACTATTGTGATTAGTCGCCCATGACTATTGTGGTTAGTTTCCTGTAACTACCGTAGTTAGTTTCTTATGCCTATTCCCTTAGTGATGTTAGATCTCATATTTAGTATGTAGCATTGCTAGTTTATTCCCATTCACTGTTATGTACATCGAGCCTATAGGGCCATTTCATGAGTATTTAGAGAACTTGTGGAAACATGTTATATGGGGATTGGGCGTAGCTTAATTAAGTAAATCTGGCATAGCAAATATGTTGGCATAATCAGAGTTGGCTATAATAGAGAATGATTTACAAGTGTATTAGTCCTGGACATAAATGGTAAACTAGAATATTAAATCTAGTTTTGACATGAGTTGTAAATGGGAATATTAAGGCTAAAATTTGGGGCGTATATTGTATTATGAATTATGACCTTGATTTAGGCATGTAAGTTTAGGCTAAATTTATAATTAGGCAAGATATGTCAATAAAACTTTAAGGAATGATTAAATCTGTTATATTGCCTAATCTGCTAGTTCTGTTATGTTGCCTAAACTGCTAATTAGATTGAATCGCCTAATCTGCTAATTGTGTTAAAATTGCCTTATCTGCTAGACCTGCTAAATTGGCTAATCTGCAATATCTGTTATCTGTTTAGTCTGTTGAATGGCGTAATCTGTTGGAACCGAAATGTTGAAATTTGAAGTATGTAAATCTGTAGGCTCGATTTAAAATTGAGCAAAACTTGTTAATAGAACCTCGAATAATCTGCTGTAACTTGTATAGAAGTTAATTTATTAAATTAGCATGATTAGTCTGATATTAGCATAGTATGTGAATGAATGCATTGGCTAAACATGAAACATGGCTAACTCAAGGTTAGAATGAGTTTGTGGTGTAATCCTGCCCGGAACCGCCCGGCGCATCCAGTGGCCGCAAACAATAGGTTCTAATGTGAGAAGTTAGTCATAACATTCTTGAAACCCGAGGTTAGACTCAGTCTGCGGCAGAAACCTTCCCGGAACCAACCGGCCTAACCAGTGGCCGCAAACTGTCAGTCTAATGTGAGAGGTCTGCACGTTAATTTTTAATTAATACAAATCTGAGATAAATATGATGTCTAAAACGTGTTGGGTGGGTAGGGTTAAACCAATTGGACTAATGAATTTAACAAACCCGTTTCGTGAATCTGTAGGCCCAATTGCAAAGTTAGACAAATCTGTTAAATCCGTATATCTGATCTGTTATTCTGAAACTTGTCTGATCTGTGAACTAGTTGATCTGAACTCTGTATGTCTGAACTTGTAACAAGTTAATCTGAAATCTGTTAGTCTGGGGACACAAGGTTAGGAGGGAAATTACTTGTGTCATCTGTTGTTTAGGACCCATATTAGTCAGTAACCCTTTCTGGTATCAAACTTTGATCCAACAGTAGGTAGGGTCCGGGCACGCTTAATGAAATAATTAAGCGGTTCATTCTGATAATGGTGAGGGGTGTTGATGGTGCGTTCCAACCGGGTCATGTGCGTGCATGGATCCCGGTCTGCCTCTGAGGATGTAAGACGCCGTGACATGTGTAAATAGGTCTGTGCCAATTGGTTGTCATTTAGGGAGTGATACACCCTAATGTGGGGCCGACACAGGGTATTTATGTATTAGTGAGCCGATCGCTTGGGGTAGGGTTTTAGGGTACACTTAGTTCTGTCTGTTTCTGTTGGTACCGTCTGTTTCTGTTGGGTGGTAACACCTGTCTGTTTCTGCGTGGTATCGTCTGTTCGGGTGGTAAAGGCCCATTTACTAGTGTACACCTAATTCTACATTCCGTTTCCGTAGGGATTAATCACTTTTTGTTTCTGTACCTTCTGTTCGGGTGGTAAAGGCCCATTATTAGCACTCTATTTCTGTCTGTTTCTGTTCGGGTGGTAAAGGCCCATTATTAGCATTCTGTTTCTGTCTATTTCTGTTGGGGTGGTAAAGGCCCATTACTAGCATTCTCTTTTGTGGAAATTATTTTGTTCCCGTTTCTGTTTCAGTTTAGACATTGGGGTGACGCCTAATCCGGTTATACTAGTATTAGTGCAGAGAACTGAAAAGTAATATTATTATGTTTCTTCTGTTTAACCTAAGTACATTTGCTGCTCCTGTTACTGTTATCTCTTATCCAGCTTATTTTCATGTCATAATTATTATTATCTGTTCATATGCTGAAAGTCACTGGACTTGCCAGACTTTATGTCTGACCTTGCTGGTTTTCGCCCCTTTTTCTTCCGTTTCCCCCAGGGTTTTCCAAGGAGGGAATACTTTAGCTTGATCCGGATTTCTTCTGCTCGAAGTACTTAGAGTGCTTAAAGTATGGCTTGACTCCATATGGCAGATTCTGTGGAGATTATGATTTTACAGTTTTGTACTCTGATGATTTTCTGAACAAGACTAATATTATGTACGTGCGTTTTTGGTAAAGATGTAACCAAACTGATTTCTGTTTTCCGCTGTAATAAGGTTTCAATTTCTCTAGTATTGTTTATCTGTCTTGTAAATTTTTGTTCTGTCTACTAAAACGCTCCACCAAAGTTAAGGCATTCTCTTTGTGAGTGACCTTAATGGAGGTGGGGTGTTATAGCATTTCTCTGTATTACAAAGTTGTTTGCAATACACAAAAGGTTTTATCATTCTTGTCATGCTTGACCAAGAAAATGCAACTTCTGGACTGTGTTACCAAGCCGTGCAAATTATAGTTGTGATATCTTGTAACCAAATAAGAAAAAGAATAGTATTTATTTCCTTTTTTGTTACTGGGTTGGTTACAATTAAAATTATATTGTTACTGGTTACTTTTTTCCTTAAAATTATAAACTAGATTGTGTGTGAAAATGGATACATGATATTATTAATTTTAGAAAGTGTCAGAGTTAAGGAAATGATGTAAACATGCTTTAGTTAAGAAAAAATAAATTTATTGATATTGGTATCAGTACATTAATTTTTTGAATTTTATTGCATTTTTAACATTATAAAAGTGATAAATAACCGCTATAAATATCTTCCAAGGACGATTTTCTCAGGTAACAAGTAATAGATGTTGTAGCCGGGGTATTAGAGGTAATAAGTTCGAGTTCGAGACATCAAAATGATTGTTTTGCTGGAATAATGTGTTGCTTTTTATCTTTAGAAAAAAACTACTATAAATATTTGGAAACAAAAATACATGATAATATAAACATAAGTTAATTTGAATATATTTTGGTTCATACTCATTATAATTTATAGTATTATCACTTTTCTGCTTCATTTCAAATTTAAATTTTAGAAATCAAAACAGATTAATTTGCTAAAGAATCATCCATGGTGTCGTGTCTCTTAGAATATTTGTGATAATCCTTTCCTCTTCTGCTCTGTTTTTTCGCCTCCTTCTTCTCGTAAGTTTTAAGCTCGCTCTCGTTGCAGTGCATTCTCCTGTTTCGCCCTCTCTACTTGGTTCTAGGGTTCACTCTTAGGGACCGTTTGTGATATGTTCGAGTTACATGGTTCTTTCCTCCGTCCATGCCCTAATCTTGCATTAATTTCAACAACAATTTCGTTTGTCTCTCTAGATCTAGTGATTGGGGCAATTATGGGTGCCGATTCGATTTCAGTTTGAAATAACTCGTTGCTATCATTCGCTGAGATCTCGAATCAGCGCTTCTTTGTTGTTGAAGATTGCTATCTTGAAGTGACACTTGTTTATACGAATGGTTTGGCTCTCCCTTCTCTTGGCTTGCGCCCAGTGGTTTGTCAACTTATTTCGGTCTTGGCTTCCGATAATTTGCACGACTTGGCTATGGATGAAGAGCATTTCATCACCTCCTTCAACCCTTCTTTGATTTTTAATGGTGATTTTTTGTCGGTAGTGGCTTTCTTGGTGGGTGATGTTGTTTGCAGCGTACCGGCGAACGACGGGGTCGAAGTAGCTCGAATGGGAGAGGAAGACTGGGAAAGGGAAGTCACGCCCCCTATCCACTTTTGTCGTGTTGACTACCTCTGGTCTTCCCTCGTTCTTCGCTACTGCGGCCCTCTGGTGTTTCAGCTCATCTTATTAAGCGACTTCGTCACCTTAGGCGGCTGAAGACGGTTAAATGGGACAAGTATGTACACTATAAGGAGACTGTGGTAATGGCTGTGGATGTTACTTGCTCTCAAGTGGTTTCTCGTCTTTCCTGCTCGAACTCATTCGAGCTATTGGAAGTTGTATCACCGTTGGCAGGGGTTTCTAAAGTGGTGAGCCCTTTAGTTAGCTCGGTAGTAGGCTCTGTTCAGGATGGCTCTTTTATTGGTGATCTCAAGTCCGGTAAGGCTTTTTTGGGAGACGAAGAAACATAGGAGGGTCCAGTTCTTTGCCTTGCTCATCTTTTCAGTCTGAGTCGGTTTTAGAAGGGGTGGCTTATCATGGCTCTGTCTTGCCTTGCTTATCTTTGGTTGAATCCTTGATTCAACAAAAATGTACTCAGGTGTTCTTTTGCTCTCTTTTTTCTTGCATTGTTGAACTCTCTTCGGACTTTGTGGTACGTTCTTGGTTCTTGGATGGTGTGGTTTTGGCAGCTGTGAGCCATGTCACGCGATCGCGTGAGCTCCCTATCACTATTTGTATTCCTTCAGAAGTAGCATTGATAGGTCATGTGTGTGTGTTTTCTTGTGTGGATGAGGCTGATGTTCATATGCCTTGTCTTTTCTCTTCTGATGCATGCATTTTTTCGCCCTTGTTTGGGCATTCTATGCTCTTAGTGGATAAACCACATGTCTGTGCTGTCTCGAGAGTTCCTAGCTTTTCGGCGAGGCATCGAATTAGTGCTTTTCCATCTGTTTTTTGTCGTTCAGTTTTTTGGTGGGTTGTTGGTCAGTGTGGTATGGCTTGGTTGGCCTTCTTTGGGCCAGGCTGTTTTTGCTTTGTGGTCTACGTTACTTCGAGTGGGTTCGGTTGCTATGTTTGGTCTCTTTTTGGATGGTGGGTTGTGATCTGTTCGGGTTGTGTTTTGGGCAGTCTATATGTAAGAGTCATGACGAGGCCTTATATGTGTCGTTTGTGACATGATCTGTTTGGTGTTGGCTTTTGGTCTTGACTTTTGTTGTTGGGCAAGCTCTCTGTTGTAGGCATATAACGAATCTTTTAGCGGTCCACTATACGGTTTACCAGGGAGGAGGCGTGTGTAGTCTCCAAATAGCTAGCACTGATGTTGTTAGTTATATGGGAACTACATGTACCCTTGCACTATCTGTTTGGTTGCGCTTTTGGAACCATTCGTGGGACCGAAGGTGATCATCAATTCTGTTTTATCTCTTGGATTTGGTGGAGCCTTAGCCAACATGTCCGATAAGATTTGGATCATTTGGTCCAAAGGCGTCATCGTCTACCCTATCTTCAATTCGGACCAGCTGCTTTCGGTGGCTTGTTAGTTTCCCTCGTTCTCCTCGTCTTTTTTGTTCTCTGCGGTCTTCGATAAGTTCGACAGGATTAAGAGACTGGTCCTTTGGCCCGATATTCTCTCTCTATTTGACTTGAGTTTTTCTACCTCCGTTTTGGGTGGCGACTTTAACGTTATCGCCAGCCAAGCAGAAAAACGTGGAGGCAATGCCGTTAACCGTTTGGCAGTTGCGGATTTCAAAGCCTTCATCATCAGCTCGGGTCATTCTAAAGTAATCGCTAGCTCGCATACGCTAGTTCGTTCGTACGCCCTACTCGATCTACAGCTAGGGAAGTGAAAGGAGCAAGTTCTTGGTGCAACGACTAATACGAGCTAAACCGTATTCTCTAGGCTTGATAGAGTCTTCGCCTCTGAAGGGTGGTTCAGCTTACCCTTCTCTTTCTCTATCTCCCATCTGCATCGTACCTTCTCTGACCATGCTCCCATGATTCTTAGTTGTTCTCCACTTTCCCTCTGAGGCCCGTCCTCCTTTAGGTTCAATAATATGTAGAGATCTCACCATATATTCCACAGTGTTGTGGCAGAATCTTGGAACTCCCCTGTGAGTGGCACCCTGTATGTGGTGTTTTCTCATAAACTTAAGTGCCTTAAGGCTTTCCTTAAGGCATGGAATTTTCTTGTTTTCAAGAATATCTTTGACCGCGTTCAGGAGGCCGAAGAGAATCTTGTTCTAGCAGAGGTGTAACAACCCGTATTTTCAAAAACCTGTAATAACATAAATCGAGGCAGAATTTAATGGGAATCAAGGGAAACGGGCTATGCCATTGCGTTCGTCTCGGAAAAATACGCGAAATAGAGTCCGAGTTTTCGAAAATCGGAGTCCGTATGACCAAGATATGGCCTCGCGAAGTTTCACGAAAATTCCCAAATTAAAGTATACTTAATTAAGTGAAATGGGTTGTGTAGATATATATATATATATATATTGATATATATATATATATATAATTGAAAATTTAATAAATAAATATGCAAAAATGCTCAAAACAGCGAATTGGGAGAGGGGAATAACCGAACCGGCCGATTTTTGAAGTCGACCCGAGCCCGCTGGGTCGACTAGGGGTTAATCCAGGGTGTTTGGCTGTCAACCCGTGGGCCGATTCGCTCAAGTGCAGATTTTGCATTTGAATGGTTCTCATGGTCCATCTTTAATCTAAAGGCCCTAGATGGTTCCTACACTTGACCCCTTCCCCAAGACATGCTTTGATGGCTTGGATTGAATCTAGGGTTAATCCTATGGCCTAAAACACTTGCCTAATCTATAAATAAGACCCTAACCTACCCTAATTCATTCATAATTAAACCTAGTGACTAAACTATGGCAAAATGCTAGCTCTCATGGCCTCCACTAATTTTATGAAGAGGGTTGCATACTAATCACTCTCTAATCAACTTCTAATCCCTTCTTAGCATCTTAATCTTCTTCATTTGGTGTTCAAAGTTGCTAGTTGTGAGTTTCTATCACTTTGATGATCTTTTGGTAAACTAATTAGATGAGATGTGATGAGATTTATGGTTTTGTATGTGGGTTAATGAGCTTTGAATCATATGATATGATGTTAGCATTAATCTTATGTTTATGCATGTTGAGTATGTAAGCTTATGCAAGTTTAATATGATGTATGTTATGTTTGCATGATGCTAAATATGCAAGTTGTGGGCTATGTAATCATATGCATGTTATGCAAGTTCATGGTAATATGCTATGCAAGTTACATGTATGTAAATATGCAAGTTACATGTTTGTTAATATGCAAGTTACATGTATGTAAATATGCAAGTTACATGTTTGTTAATATGCAAGTTACATGTTTGTTAATATGCAAGTTACATGTATGTAAATATGCAAGTTACATGTTTGTTAATATGCAAGTTACATGTTTGTTAATATGCAAGTTACATGTATGTAAATATGCAAGTTACATGTTTCTTTATATGCAAGTTACATGTTTGTTAATATGCGAGTTACATGTATGTAAATATGCAAGTTACATGTTTATTAATATGCAAGTTCATGATGACACATTATGCAAGTCTATAAGCTAATATGCAAGTTTGTTATGCAAAATGAATATGTAAGTTATGTGACATATTATATGCAAGTTATGTGACATGTTATGCAAGTTCATATGCAAGTTATGTGTTTGTTAATATGCAAGATGGCACCTTTGAAACATGTTCATTCATATGCAAGTTGACACCTTTTATATGTGTTATATCATGAACGAAATTACGTAGGAACGATGGGGTAATTAAATGCATAAGTTAATAAGATTGTGTGAAATTAATATAATTATGCATAACACAAAATAAATAAACATAGTATGGGAATTTGCCTATTTGGTTAGGTGTACCCATACTATGTGTTGGGAATTTACCTATTGAGTTAGGTCTACCCCATGGGAATTTGCCTATTAAGTTAGGTCTACCCATGTTAAGAAAACTTGATTAATTAGGGATAATTAATATAAAATTATGAGGGTGATTAATTAGGTGTAATTAATTGACTAAGACACGAGGTTGGACTCAGTTGTAGCGTAAAACTGCCCGGACCCAACCGGCTTAACCAGTTGCTACAAATGTTAGCCCAATGTGAGAGGTCTTAGGCACAAACTAAATACGTAATTAATGTAAAGACACGAGGTTAGACTCTGTTATGACATAAGGCTGCCCGGACCCAACCGGCTTAACCAGCGGTCATAAAAGACAGTCTAATGTGAGAGGTCTTTACAAAGGTTACGTTCTTAATTAATTAATTAAGAAACACTTAACCACATTAGCATGTAGAGGGACATGAGGGGTTAAGTGGGTGCCTCGGGTGGCATGAGAAAATCTAGTGGTTGCCTTGGGTGGCAATAGAAAATACGATTAGAATACTTAACCAAAATGGAACATGTAATTAAAACATGATTAAAGGGTTAAGTGGGATATACTAGAAAAAGGGACAAGCTTAGGTGGGTAGCTTGTGGAGGCCCATTTCAACCAGTAACCCATACGTATCTTTGTGGGCTCGACCCATGTCGAGGACGGGACACGCATACTGGGCTTGACTGTAAGAGGCAAACGGGTTAGCGGTGGCAACGCAAGTCCAACGGGCTTCATATGCGTGAGTGGGCCCGGGCTGGTAGGTAAGCCGTTGTTGCATCGAGTAGATATAAGCCGTGCACCTTTGGTTTCATCAGGTTGCCACATTGGGGAATGATACATCCCACGGTGGGGCCAGCACGGGTATCTACGTTAGGGAGCCGATCGAATGGGAAGTAGTGTGTACACCTAGTGGATTGTAGGGCCCCGTGGCGCCTACTTGGTCACCTAGGGGTACGCAGGTACTAATTAGTAAATTTTATAAGTCCTTGGGTGGGATCAACCTTTAAGTTAGGAACGACTGGTGTGGTGCAGTTTAGTAATTTACCTTAGGGAGGGTAGATGCGTCTTTATCCTTTATCTTCGTTTAGTTGACTGCTTAGGGTAGCCATTCATCCCTATATGTTACCGTATATCAGTTTATGTCTTCTCTGGTTACTTTAACGATTGTATTGTTAAAGTTATAGGACTCGCTCAGACTTATGTCTGACCCCGTTGTTTTTATCTTTTTCCCAACCCTCAGGTCCTACGGTGGATCCTAGCAGTAGTGGAGCTTGATCGGATTGCTGTTCCAGTCTTTAGGAGCTTGGATAGATGTAAAGCTCCAGTTATCCAGTTATCTTTTCTTTTGTTTGGCTATTGTATGAGAGTGGGATTATGTACTTCTTTATTTTGATGGATATTGTACTTGACCTTTATTGTGGTTTTATGATGTAACCAGACATGTTTTACTTCCGCTGTTATGAGATGATGTTTTAAAATTTCAAGTACTATTTATATCTGTCTTGTTGTAATTTTTCTGTTCTATATTCACTAAAATACTCCACCGATGCTATGGCATTCCCTTAGTGAGTGATCATAGCGGGAGTGGGGTGTTACACGTGGTATCAGAGCTTAAGGTTACCAGAACAGATAAAATTTTTGAGAAAAACTACTTTCTAAGAGTATTTTCGAAGAAAGTATTTTTAAAAGCATGTCTTCTAAGAGAAAAAGTTTTTGAAAAAGAAAAGCATAATCCCCAATAGCCATATCTTTATCTTTCGGAATCTCCTTTTTGAATCTTTCCTCTTTCGTTTCAGCATGGCTGAAGATCTTAACATCCCGGAGGGTTTAGTTATACCACTATGGTATAGGAGGTTGCAAGAGGCTAGGGCCGCGGCTGCGGGTCCGGCCAATGCTACTACACCAGAGACAACCGCTCCTCCTCCTCAGCCTAGAGTGGATAATTTTGCTAAGGTTTGCAAGGAGTTCAAGGCTATAGGAGGAAAACCTTTTCTTGGTTCAGAGACTTTCGTAGAGGCTAGAGATTGGCTTAAGGAAGTGGAAGAGTTGCTAGATATCTTTGAAGTGGAAGAGGGAAAGAAAGTCAAGTTGGCGGCTTGGTTAATGAAGGGAGAGGCCTCATTCTGGTGGGAGGTCACTAATGGAGAACGCCCTGTTGACTCTTGGGCAGATTTTAAGCAAAGGTTTGGGGCTAAGTTTCTCTCAAGGGCGGAAGAGAATCTGTTTATGGAGAAGTTCTTGAATTTGAAGCAAGGGAATCTCACGGTGAAAGAATATGTCAACAAATTCAATCAATTAGCAAGGTTTGGCATAGAGTTGGTGAATACACCGGAGAAGAAGGCTTTGAGGTTCGTTAGAGGCTTGAACGAACCATTGCAAGGAATAGCTATGACTCACATTCCTATGGGGGCCACTTTTGAGAAGCTTGTCTACATGGCACTTATGCATGAGGATGATAAGAATTCTAAGGCACCAGAGAAAAAGGGGGATCAGAAGAAACCGCAACAGCAACAACAAGGCAAGGGCGGAAAAGGCAATGGTGACAAAAAGAAGACGAAGAAGAAGTGCTTCAATTGTGGAACACCAGGACACCTTAGTAAGGATTGTCGCAAAAAGAAGAAGACCGGTTGCTTTCATTGTGGTGAAGCAGGGCATCTTGTGAAAAACTGCCCAAAGAAGGGGCAGAAGACGGGGTCTACCTCAGGAGGCCAGGTGCAAGCTCTTATAGCACCACCTCAGTCAGGGGGGCAAGTTCAGGTTCTCTCAGTTCCACCGATTCAGCAGAGAGGTAGAACTATTTCCGTTGAAAGTCTGGTTTTTCTGTTTGATCATCCAGTTCGTACTTTGTTTGACTCTGGCGCATCGCATTCTTTTATCTCATCATCGTTAGTTGAGTCACTGCACTTAGACACCAGTCTAGTTGATGATCCCTTGGTTGTCTCAAACCCAATTGGGGGCTCCATATATCTGTCTATGATATGTTTGGGTTTGAAGATTTCTATACTTAGCGTTGAGTTTAGATGTGATGCTTTTGTATTGGGCTTCACGGGCTATGGGTTGATCTTGGGCATGGACTGGTTATCCAGTAATGGTGCCGTTCTTGATTGCGAAAGGAGAGTTGTCAGGCTCATGACCCGCTTGGGTAACACTCTCGAGATCTCTTGCAATCCCATGGAATCTGTTTTGCTAAGTTATCTTGAATCGCTCGATGCTTCGGTCGAGAGTTTGTGTTCTGTCAGAGTAGTCCGGGAATATCCGGATGTGTTTGAAGAAGTAAAGGGTTTGCCTCCGAAGCGGGAGATAGATTTCCGAATTTATTTGGTGGATAATGCCAAACCAGTGTCTTTGCCAGTACGCCACATGGCTCCTCGTGAGAGAAGAGAACTTCATAAGCAAGTAGGGGAGTTGCTTGAGAAGGGGTTCATAAGGCGAAGTATATCGGAGTGGGGAGCTCCAGTAGTGTTTGCCACGAAGGCGGATGGGTCCCTCAGACTTTGTGTGGATTATAGAGAACTTAATAAGCTCACGAAGAAGAATAGACACCCATTACCGAGGATAGATGATCTCTTTGATCAGTTGGTTGGCGCGTCAGTATTTTCGCAGATGGACTTAGCTACAGGGTTTCATCAGTTAAGAGTGGCGGAGGACAGTATAGAGAAGACTGCTTTCCGGACTCCGGATGGTTTTTATGAGTGGCTAGTGATGCCATTTGGGTTGACAAACGCCCCCGCATACTTTGTTGATCTCATGAGTAGAGTGTTCAGAGAGTATCTGAATAAGTTTGTAGTAGTTTTTGTGGATGACATCTTGGTCTTTTCCAAGAATGAAGAAGAGCATGCCTTACATCTCAAGGAAGTGTTGGAGACTCTTCGAGCGCATAGTCTTAAAGCTAAATTCTCTAAATGCCATTTTTGGAGAAGAGAAGTGCGATTCTTAGGGCATGTGGTCTCTAAGGAAGGGATAGCTGTGGATCCCGCAAAGATAGTATCTATCCAGGATTGGAAAGTTCCTAGAAATGCTACCGAGGTAAGAAGTTTCTTGGGGTTGGCAGGATATTATAGGAAGTTCATCAAAGACTTCGCGAAGATATCAGCCCCATTAACCCGCTTGACGAAAAAGAATCTGGTTTTCTCGTGGGATGTAGATTGTGATGATGCTTTCCGACGGTTAAAGAGAGCTTTGACCACCGCTCCAGTTTTAGTGCTTCCGGATGGGAGTAAGCCGTTTGTTGTTTATACCGATGCTTGTGGAACAGGATTAGGCGCAGTCTTGATGCAGGAGGGAAGGGTAATAGCCTATGGAGGGAGACAATTGAGAGTGCATGAGAAGAATTACCCTACCCATGATCTAGAGTTGGCCGCGATTGTTTTCGCACTTAAGTCTTGGCGCCATTATCTTCTTGGTGAGAGATTCGAGTTGTTCACCAACCATAAATCATTGAAGTACTTATTCTCTCAGAAGGATTTAAACTTAAGACAGCAAAGGTGGATGGAGTTCTTAGCATCCTATGATTTCGAGATAGCGTATACCCCTGGTAAGGGTAACGTGGTGGCAGACGCCTTAAGTAGAAAAAGGCTATCTTTGAGTCCATTGTTCGTGGAACGACGAAGCTTGGAGTTTCTTTCTTTGTTTGACTTCAGACCTTCTGTTGATTTTGTACCTGGTTTGTTGGCATCCTTGGAGGTTAGACCTACTCTTTTGAGACGGATTGGCGAGGCTCAGCGAGACGACCCACAGTTGGTTGTGTTGGTAGAGAAGCTTATAAGAGGGGAGTCGTCCAGCCATTTGGGTAGATACACCATAGATGATAAGGGATGGTTGCATAGAGACGGTAGACTTTGTGTACCGCAAGATGAGGGTTTGAAGAAGGCTATTTTGGATGATGCACATCGTTCAAGAATGACTATTCATCCCGGTGGAGACAAAATGTACCAAGACATGAAGAGAGTTTTCTTCTGGGCCGGTATGAAGAAAGATGTGGCCGAGTATGTGGCTAGATGCTTAGTGTGCCAACAAGTTAAAGTGGAGCAAAGGAAACCCGGTGGGTTGCTACACCCATTGGAAGTTCCACAGTGGAAGTGGGATAGTGTCTCGATGGATTTCATCGACGGGTTACCGAGATCGAGTAAGGGCAATACGGGAATTTGGGTTGTGGTAGACAGACTTACCAAGAGTGCCCATTTTATACCCGTAAAGAGTAAGAGGACCGCTCCATGGCTTGCTTCAGTCTATGTTAGAGAGATTGTTAGATTGCATGGCGTACCATCCAGCATTGTGAGTGATCGAGATCCTATTTTCACTAGTGAGTTTTGGAGAAGTTTGCAAGAGGCGGTAGGGACTCAGTTGTGTTTGAGCACCGCATATCATCCTCAGACGGACGGTCAGACTGAGAGGGTGAACCGTATCTTAGAAGATCTTTTGAGGCTTTGTATCTTGGATTTTGGAGGTACATGGGAAGAACATCTTCCTTTGGTGGAGTTCGCATATAATAACAGCTTTCAGTCCAGTATTGGTATGGCTCCTTTCGAAGCTCTTTATGGAAGGCCTTGTCGATCTCCTACATGTTGGTGGGAATCTACGGATAAGATCTTGCTTGGGCCGGATATGGTTAGAGAGACTTCAGAGAAGATTGATTTAATTCGAAAAAGGATGAAAGCAGCGCAAGATAGACAGAAATCTTATGCGGATCGGAGAAGGACGGATCTTGAGTTTGAGGTTGGGGACATGGTTTTTGTCAAAGTATCTCCATTGAGAAATGTTGTTCGCTTTGGGTCCGTAGGGAAGTTAGCACCGAGATTTGTTGGGCCGTTTCCTATTAAGGAAAGGATTGGACGGATGGCATATAGGGTGGAGTTGCCCGACAGACTTAGTGGTGTTCATGATGTATTCCATGTATCACATTTGAGGAAGTGCTTACATGAGACCGCGGAGGTGGTAGAGCCGAGCTTGCTTAGAGATGTAGAGGTAGAGCGTGATGCGACGATTCGACGAGCTCCTACTCGCATCCTTGGGTCAGAAACTAGGAAGTTGAGGAACAGAGAAGTTCAGCTAGTTAAAGTGCAATGGGGAGATGACGAAAGCAATGCTACTTGGGAGACGGAAGCAAAGATGCGTTCTTTGTATCCATTTCTTTTTGAGAGTATGTCTTTTAACTTCTCCTTTATTGCTTGTCTAGTACTTATCTTATCTTTAGTATATCCTCTCGCTAATACCTATGACCTTTAGATAGGGTAAAACCTATGGTTGAAACATGTGTTTGAAACATGTTATGGTTGATGGATGCATATGGATGCAATTGTTTGCTAGTGGTTGCTCGTGGATGCATATACACACACATTAGGCACTAGATCGGCTCAGTCACTTCATGTTGCATATTGCATAAATGGATGTGGTAGTTAGATTGATGGATGTATCATGGCTGTGTTATCATATGGATGATGCATTTTTGTGTATGGTTGTGCACGCATGTAGAAATTTGTATGTGTCAATAGGGTTTCGCATACATATTGGATGCATGGCACTATCATGGTTTGCATTAAGGAGGTTTACTGTATCAGTAACCGCCTGATTTTCGCATTAGGTAAGTACATATACACACACTTTTGCATATATCCATCCAGCATTTAGAATCTTGTAAGGACAATGATTGCTCGTGGATGATGCTTTGAGTAGATGGATGATTGGATGGTAGGATACGTTCTTCCTAACTTGAAGATTTCGGGGACGAAATCCTTTAAGGAGGGGAGAATGTAACAACCCGTATTTTCAAAAACCTGTAATAACATAAATCGAGGCAGAATTTAATGGGAATCAAGGGAAACGGGCTATGCCATTGCGTTCGTCTCGGAAAAATACGCGAAATAGAGTCCGAGTTTTCGAAAATCGGAGTCCGTATGACCAAGATATGGCCTCGCGAAGTTTCACGAAAATTCCCAAATTAAAGTATACTTAATTAAGTGAAATGGGTTGTGTAGATATATATATATATATATATATATATTGATATATATATATATATATATATAATTGAAAATTTAATAAATAAATATGCAAAAATGCTCAAAACAGCGAATTGGGAGAGGGGAATAACCGAACCGGCCGATTTTTGAAGTCGACCCGAGCCCGCTGGGTCGACTAGGGGTTAATCCAGGGTGTTTGGCTGTCAACCCGTGGGCCGATTCGCTCAAGTGCAGATTTTGCATTTGAATGGTTCTCATGGTCCATCTTTAATCTAAAGGCCCTAGATGGTTCCTACACTTGACCCCTTCCCCAAGACATGCTTTGATGGCTTGGATTGAATCTAGGGTTAATCCTATGGCCTAAAACACTTGCCTAATCTATAAATAAGACCCTAACCTACCCTAATTCATTCATAATTAAACCTAGTGACTAAACTATGGCAAAATGCTAGCTCTCATGGCCTCCACTAATTTTATGAAGAGGGTTGCATACTAATCACTCTCTAATCAACTTCTAATCCCTTCTTAGCATCTTAATCTTCTTCATTTGGTGTTCAAAGTTGCTAGTTGTGAGTTTCTATCACTTTGATGATCTTTTGGTAAACTAATTAGATGAGATGTGATGAGATTTATGGTTTTGTATGTGGGTTAATGAGCTTTGAATCATATGATATGATGTTAGCATTAATCTTATGTTTATGCATGTTGAGTATGTAAGCTTATGCAAGTTTAATATGATGTATGTTATGTTTGCATGATGCTAAATATGCAAGTTGTGGGCTATGTAATCATATGCATGTTATGCAAGTTCATGGTAATATGCTATGCAAGTTACATGTATGTAAATATGCAAGTTACATGTTTGTTAATATGCAAGTTACATGTATGTAAATATGCAAGTTACATGTTTGTTAATATGCAAGTTACATGTTTGTTAATATGCAAGTTACATGTATGTAAATATGCAAGTTACATGTTTCTTTATATGCAAGTTACATGTTTGTTAATATGCGAGTTACATGTATGTAAATATGCAAGTTACATGTTTATTAATATGCAAGTTCATGATGACACATTATGCAAGTCTATAAGCTAATATGCAAGTTTGTTATGCAAAATGAATATGTAAGTTATGTGACATATTATATGCAAGTTATGTGACATGTTATGCAAGTTCATATGCAAGTTATGTGTTTGTTAATATGCAAGATGGCACCTTTGAAACATGTTCATTCATATGCAAGTTGACACCTTTTATATGTGTTATATCATGAACGAAATTACGTAGGAACGATGGGGTAATTAAATGCATAAGTTAATAAGATTGTGTGAAATTAATATAATTATGCATAACACAAAATAAATAAACATAGTATGGGAATTTGCCTATTTGGTTAGGTGTACCCATACTATGTGTTGGGAATTTACCTATTGAGTTAGGTCTACCCCATGGGAATTTGCCTATTAAGTTAGGTCTACCCATGTTAAGAAAACTTGATTAATTAGGGATAATTAATATAAAATTATGAGGGTGATTAATTAGGTGTAATTAATTGACTAAGACACGAGGTTGGACTCAGTTGTAGCGTAAAACTGCCCGGACCCAACCGGCTTAACCAGTTGCTACAAATGTTAGCCCAATGTGAGAGGTCTTAGGCACAAACTAAATACGTAATTAATGTAAAGACACGAGGTTAGACTCTGTTATGACATAAGGCTGCCCGGACCCAACCGGCTTAACCAGCGGTCATAAAAGACAGTCTAATGTGAGAGGTCTTTACAAAGGTTACGTTCTTAATTAATTAATTAAGAAACACTTAACCACATTAGCATGTAGAGGGACATGAGGGGTTAAGTGGGTGCCTCGGGTGGCATGAGAAAATCTAGTGGTTGCCTTGGGCGGCAATAGAAAATACGATTAGAATACTTAACCAAAATGGAACATGTAATTAAAACATGATTAAAGGGTTAAGTGGGATATACTAGAAAAAGGGACAAGCTTAGGTGGGTAGCTTGTGGAGGCCCATTTCAACCAGTAACCCATACGTATCTTTGTGGGCTCGACCCATGTCGAGGACGGGACACGCATACTGGGCTTGACTGTAAGAGGCAAACGGGTTAGCGGTGGCAACGCAAGTCCAACGGGCTTCATATGCGTGAGTGGGTCCGGGCTGGTAGGTAAGCCGTTGTTGCATCGAGTAGATATAAGCCGTGCACCTTTGGTTTCATCAGGTTGCCACATTGGGGAATGATACATCCCACGGTGGGGCCAGCACGGGTATCTACGTTAGGGAGCCGATCGAATGGGAAGTAGTGTGTACACCTAGTGGATTGTAGGGCCCCGTGGCGCCTACTTGGTCACCTAGGGGTACGCAGGTACTAATTAGTAAATTTTATAAGTCCTTGGGTGGGATCAACCTTTAAGTTAGGAACGACTGGTGTGGTGCAGTTTAGTAATTTACCTTAGGGAGGGTAGATGCGTCTTTATCCTTTATCTTCGTTTAGTTGACTGCTTAGGGTAGCCATTCATCCCTATATGTTACCGTATATCAGTTTATGTCTTCTCTGGTTACTTTAACGATTGTATTGTTAAAGTTATAGGACTCGCTCAGACTTATGTCTGACCCCGTTGTTTTTATCTTTTTCCCAACCCTCAGGTCCTACGGTGGATCCTAGCAGTAGTGGAGCTTGATCGGATTGCTGTTCCAGTCTTTAGGAGCTTGGATAGATGTAAAGCTCCAGTTATCCAGTTATCTTTTCTTTTGTTTGGCTATTGTATGAGAGTGGGATTATGTACTTCTTTATTTTGATGGATATTGTACTTGACCTTTATTGTGGTTTTATGATGTAACCAGACATGTTTTACTTCCGCTGTTATGAGATGATGTTTTAAAATTTCAAGTACTATTTATATCTGTCTTGTTGTAATTTTTCTGTTCTATATTCACTAAAATACTCCACCGATGCTATGGCATTCCCTTAGTGAGTGATCATAGCGGGAGTGGGGTGTTACAAGAGGCATCTTTTGATGTGGATCCCTCTGTTGCAAACAAGAAGGCATGGGCGATGGCCCAGCTTGTCTTCACTTCGAAGCTTCGTATTGATCATGACCATCTTTACCAAAAAGCGAGGATCAAATGGATTATCCAAGGTGTTACAAACATCAAGTTTTTTCACTCGTCTATTCATAAGAAGAATAGTCTTATAATAATTCTCCAAATCCAGCGCCATGATCTATCTATGGCTTCAACCCCAAGCGAAGTCAAAGAAACTATTCTGTTCCATTTCTGGTCCTTCCTTAGTTCACCCTCTGTGTCAGTCTCTGACCCGCCCTTAATCTCTTTCATTCCTAGACTAGTCCTCCCTTTGGATTGCTACGATCTCTTTGCACCTCCTTCCTCTAAAGAAATATGTGCCTACGTATTTTCTCTAAGTAAAGACAGTGCAAGTAGGTAGGATGGTTTCAACGAAGTTTCTTACAGGAGTGTCTGGCCGGTTATTTAGGTGGACTTTTGTCTCGCTATTCAGTCATTCTTCTCTAGTGGAAATCTCGCCATGGGTTGGACCTTTATTAACTTTGTCCACATCCCGAAATGCAACCATCTTAGCTCTTGTGCGGATTTCCGACCGATCAGCTTGTGTAGTTTCTCGAACAAGGTCATTTCTAAGGTTCTAACCTCTAGGTTAGCCCCTTTTCTCGAGCGTCTTATATCTTCTTCGCAAGCTGGGTTTGAGGACATTTGATCACTGATAACATCCTTTTAGCCCAGGATCTGGTTTCTCAGATCGATAAGGAGGTCTGAGGCTCTAATGTGATCATTAAGCTAGATATGGCTATGGCTTACGACCAAATGTCTTGGTTCTTCATCATCAAAGTTCTGTGGGCTTTCGGCTTTCCGGAACCCTATCGATGTGGTTTAGAGGCTTATCTCAAACTACTAATTTTCTGTTCACATCAACGGATCAGCCACCGGTTATTTCAGGTTCGGGAGGGGTCTTCGTCATGGTGACCCTCTCTCCTCTTCTCTGTTCGTTATAACTGTCGAGGCTTTCATTAGAGGACTGCGCTCACTAACGATAGCTGGGAAGATTCATAGGTTCGATATCCCTAGGGTTTGTCCTCTCATCTCTTCCTTGTCTTTCGCTGACGACATCATTATCATTTTTTACTAATGGTAGTCGTCGATCTATTCGCAACTTTATGTGTCTTGTCCGACAGTATGAGAGATGCTCAAGGCAGCTCGTTAACTCATCTAAAAGATGCTTCATGCCCGCGAATGACCTTTCTTTGTTTGGAACGTCTTGGATTGAGATATCTACCGGTTTCAAGGCGGCCTCACTTCCACTTTCTCACCTCGGTATTGTATTATATCGAGGCAGGAAACTCAATGCCATCTTTAATCCCCTAACTCACAAAGTCAGGGGCTAGATCATTTGTTGGAATGAAACTCTCCTCTCTTAGGCTGGCAAACTGGTTCTCACTAAGTCTGTCCTTAACTCTATGCACTCTCATATCTTTGCTGCTATGACTCCCCCTGCTTCCTTCTTTCGCTCTTACCGATCCTTGGCATCTTCCTTCTTCTGGGGATCCAAGGACAACGCTTCCCGCCACCATTGGATTTCTTGGAACTCCATTTGTCGCCCCAAAAGTGAGGGGGTCTTGGGCCTCAGTAACCCTAAGGACATCTTCCCGGCGTTTTCTTGTAAGCTATGGGCGAGAATTGGAGCGAACGACTCCCTTTGGGTAACGTTCCTCCACGCTAAGTACCATAGGCTATCTGCAACGAATTACACTGGTTTCCCATCCTATGGTAGTGAGACATGGAAATAGATGCAATCCGCGAAGGCCTTAACGTATGCATATGGTGGTGGAACCATTTGGGACGGTAGTCTCTTCTCGTTTAAGGCGCTTGGAACTTGGTGAGGTCACCAGGTCCAATTCTACATCTTTTCCCTTTCGTTCAGAATGTCCGCATTCCTCTGAAATTTTCTCTATTTATGTGGAAAACCTTGCATGACGGGCTACCAATAGACGAGAAACTGTAGAGAATCGGCATCCCTTTGGTGTCCCGTTGTAGGTGCCGCAGTACTGGATGCTCGAAATCCTTTTTTCACTTGATGTTCTTTGGGTCTTGTGCCAGGTCTGTCTGGAATTATTTCTGGAATTTGATGGGTTGCCGAGGTAATGCCACCTTTCCTAAAGGTTTCCTGAGATTGTGGTGGTCCAGCATCTCAGGTAAATCTTTTCACTCGATTCTGCTTCGTTTGATTCCTTGTCTTGTCTGCTGGTACATTTGGTGCTCGTGGAACAAGGCAGTATTTGACAAGTTGGCTATGGATCCACCTACCATTATCCGGAGAGTAAGGAATGATGTTTTCCTTGCATTTCGTGGTAGGTCTTTTAGAGGCATATTTGGCACCCGGTCGAGGAGTTTGGTTATTACCTTTGATGTTTCCTCGGTAGTGACCACTCCTAGGTCAGGTACTGGTTGATTTTTGGTTTTGTGTTTACTGCTGCTATTGTAACTTTCTCACACTCCCCCCTCCCCAATTAATCTTATGTCGGTTGCTAGTATTGGAGGTTCTGAATTATAGGTTTTTGGAATTGGTCTACTTGGAGTTGGTTGGTGCTTTCGATGCTTCATCCCAACTGGGTATATTGGAGCAGGTGAATCTGGAGATTTAGGTTGAGATAGAGATTTGATGTTGTCCTATGATGTCTCTTGACACTACGGATATGATGGAGCGTGCAGGGCTGGAGCTATCAGATATTCAAGAGCGATAGTTTGATCTTCCCATTCTTTGCCTGCGATCTTCCTTGAAGGGCACTTCAGTTGTTCTTGCTCCTCATGCATCTTATGTGGAGCTTTGGAGATTTCAACGTCGCTCTTGTCTACGGCATCTTTCTGTTGAGGCTTCGTCTGCCACGACTGCTGTCTTGTTTTCTTATTGGCTATTAGTCGTCTTTTGTATTTAGATGTATATTGTTTTGTTTCTACTGTTCGTGTATGTGCACAGTTTTTGCATTCTGTAGAAACTGAGTTTGTGAGCATTGGAGAATGGCTAGATTCTCTCTTTTGTTATTTTATATATTACTTTAATATTATTTTTTGTAAAATAACACTTTTCTTCTTCATTTCATTCAACAAGTATTATTGTAAGTCTGATTACATAACAAGAAAATTAACTACAAATACATAAGATAAATTTGCTTCATAGTTTCATCAAAGTTTTGAGACTTCGACTAAAATATAAAGATAAGTTGAATGTTTGAATCTAAAATGGTTCAAACACCAAAGGTGTGAAATCACACTTCACTAAACAGTAAGAAAGAGGCTACAATCCCAATTAAAAGTAAAAGAGACGCAAATTTTATAGTGGTTCGATCTTAGGAGAGATCTACATCCACTTTGGCAATGATTTCCACTAGCAATTCAAGAGTTACAAGTCTAGAATCACTCAAAAGTACATTCATATGCTTCGTTATACAAAGACTTCACTCAATTCAATACAAATCAGTGGAGAATGGAATGCCTAAATGTAAGGAGAAATGTTGAAGAATCTTTAATCTCTAGAATGCTTGATCGTTTTTGATGGATTTCATGATAGATTCGATGCTTGATCCTTGCCTTGGAATGTTATAAAGTGTTAAAATCTCTTGAGAAAGGAGTTAATGCAATTCGACAGCCCTTTGGGGTCACAAAAATCGGTCCTTAAAAGTAGGACATCCTGATAGATTAAGTTTGAACTTACACGGGACGCTTGATCCTTTATGGATAAACATTTCCCCTCAAAGTTTGTAATTTCTCTGATTTATCGAAATTTACAAGCTTTGAAATGATTAATTATAGCACATCCTGATAGATTAAGTTTGAACTTACACGGGACGATCGTATATAGTTTTAATTAATCCAGATAATTCTTGCAGACATATTGGTTCGAGCAGAAATTTTGGGTTCGAGCAAGCCACATGACTCGAGCACGTCACTTGGGTCGAGCATACAATTTGGGTCGAACACATCTTTTGGCTCGAACGTGCCACCTAGTCGAGCACAACCATTTGGGTCGAAGAGATCTTTTGGCTTGAACGTGCCACCTGGTCGAGCATGACTATCCATCTTCCCCCCCCCCTTAAATTGTCTTCAGCTTGCTTATTCCAACACTTTTCTTATTTCATTCGAAAAATCCAATTAATGGCGGCTGATTCTTCCTCTTAAAATTCTTAACACCTCGTTACCTTTCTTTTTTAATTCAAATTGAATTTCCATCCATTTGGTCAGTGGAGTCTATTTGGACCCATGGCCAAATAAACTCGACTTCGAATCTCTTTGGAGCAACTACCCTCCCTAGGTTTGAATCACTTTACTGCTTGATGGTAATTTTCTTTCCTTTTGCAATGGATTGGATTGAAATGTTTTTTGTATGGGACTTGAATTCGAACTGAATGTTTGGGGTCATAATTTTTTGGAAATGAACTTGAGATGAATTTGGTTTGAGAACGTGTGATCGGTTGTGTTTTAAGGAATTCAAGTTACACAAAACCCTTTAAGCTCTGACTTGTGTTTGATGCACACCAGGTGTTCGGTTAAATGCCCGCGATATGCAAATTCTGTTTACCTCGCTGACTTGCTCGTATACCTGTATTTGAAAATCTTATAACTGTTATTTGTGCTTGTTTTTGTCATGCTTGAAGTGTAAGTAGCTTTGAACCAAACTTTAGCAATAACTTGTTCTCGCTACATCATCCCAGACGTCGCTCGAATTGAAGTACCATGTCTGGCCCTTATGCAGTTCGTTCTGTTCGACCCATCGGGATTGGCCGTGTTCGACCCAGCCCAAGCTCGAACACGCTCGACCCTATTTGGGTTCGAACATGTTCAACCCTTTGAGGTTGGCCATGTTCGACCCTACCAGGGCTTGAACATGCTCGACCTAGTTTGGGTTCGAACATGTTCAACCCTTTGGGGTTGGCCACGTCCAAACTAGCCAGGGATCGAACATGCTTGACTCTGTATGGGTTCAAACATGTTCAACCCTTTGGGGTTAGCCATATTTGATCCTACCAAAGCTCGAACATGCTCGACCCTGATTGGGTTGGAACATGTTCAAACCTATAGGCCGGACATGCTCGTTCCTACTAGGGGTCGAGCCTGATCATCCTGTTTGCACATGTCTGAGTTGCCTGGATACAAACATAGTTTCATTCTATGGTTGGAGCTTATGCTTGCAAATCTGATTACATAGAACACAAATTCTCAATCTTATTGCTTGTTTGATTTGAATTACTCAACCATGCTCAAATGCATTAAGTCCAGGCTTGTTCGACCCCTATGTTGTTCGGTCGAGCTGGACCTTGCTTAGGCTTGAGCGTAGTTGATAACTTCGACATCTTCGTGTCAATTTCAAAATTCCTTGATGCTAAACTTATGATTTATTTTTAAGCATTATCGTCCATATAGAAAATGTGAACCCGAAAACAGTTACGTCAGAATTCCAAAGAAGGAGCTACGTCCATTGAAGCTGGGAGCTTTTCTCAAGTTATTGAGACAACATCGGATACAGTTCCCGGCTTGAATGTCAACCAAATCTTTCCTAAACCCCATATCCTTACCAAAGTTCCTCTGGAAAGGCATGAAACTGAACTCTCCTTTGGTACATTCCGACAGTGGTGCAAGGAATACGGGATTACAAAAAAGGAAGAAGCCAGATTCCCTGGAAAAGATGAATTTGCCGACATTCCTCCTCCCAGATATGTTGTAGTAAACCGATAAGTTGATGAGCGGGGCGATTCCTCCCTTTATTTCTTACATAGAGTTGATTCTTTAGAGCTTGGCCATAGCCCCATACCAGTTACACCCAAATGGTTACTTTTCCTTAATGGGTCTTTATGTACTCTTTATGAGGGTCAAAGAGCGTGCACCTACATTTCAAGATATCTGCTCTCTATATTCTTTCAAAAGGAGGAAGGATCATCACTCAATCATTTTCGTCGAGAGCCGAAGCCCCAGGATTATTACTAACTTAGTCAAGAGTGCCCTAGGATTCCCTAACAAATATTTCTTTGTTCATTGCCCTTCGAACTTCCAAGGTTATTGGGCAGAAAGAGGCGAATATCCTATAGTCTTCTTATTTCATTTTCCCCTTTGTCTTAGTGCTCACATTTGAAATTATATTGTAGTGACTCCCACCGAGAAGGATAATCCTTTTGATCCAGTTCTTTTTAAAACCTTAATGGTTGTTCCTGAGAATGAAAGGAGTAGGAGATTTGTAACGACCCAGATTTTTGAATAATTTATTTTAAATATTTAATATTGTTTTAAATATTTAGTTGATAATATAAATGATATTTTATATTGAATTATCAATTTAATATGATATATACGTTAGAATTAAATATCAAAATATATTCAGTTAGTTCAGAATAGTGTTACACTATTGAAATAACAGTGGTTATGTTAAAATAGGGGTCCGTGGTTGCAAATTAGGGCTCACAAAATATTTGGAAACATTATAATATAATCAGTTAAATCAAGCCGACCTAAAAACTAAGCGCCACCCTAAAATTTGTCATCAGCGCAGACTTCATTCATCTCGAGCCAACAGCTTTGTCTCCAAGCTTCACTATCAGGTAGACATAATTTTAATGGCTCGTACTCTTTGTTTCCCCAATCGTGTATATATAAATGGCGACATCATCGCTTTGCTTTCCCATTCTAGGATCAGTTCATTTCATTCCCCTTCGTTCTTCTCCCTTTATAACTGTGATTCCTTTCAGTTCATTTATAAAACCGTAAACATCAAAAACCGAAATCAAATTTTTCCCATTTCCGAATCAAACGACCGAAGCCGGATCCTTCAAAAAAAAAAAAGAAAAAAAAAAGAAAACCCAATTCGAATTCCCCTTGAACCAGTAGGGTTAGTGGTGTCGTAATGAGCTATCGCAGAGGATCGAAATCCGACACCGCGGCGTGAGATCCTGGAAGGCGCAGAAGCTCGATGATTAGCAGAAAGCCCTCGCGATTAGGGAAGAAAGAGGCATGACAGTTGCTCGAGTTCTCATTTTTGCTGCGACGCTAGGGCACGGTTTTGGGAGCCAGTGATGTCGGAGATGAAATCGATAGGGTGTGTCGATCAATAGCTGGTGTCGCATGCCCGTACTGAAGGAGTTGGAGTCGTGAAGACTGGGTGTGTGCGATGCGTTTCAGAGTACGAAGGGGATGTAAGGACGAGTTGATTTCATGGGTTCTGGTTTTCGATGGGTCTTCGAGAATTGGAGCTCATGTATTTGTTCGTGAGGGAAGGTTGTTGTGGTATGCGGCCATATTGTTTTACTGGAGAAGTCCTGTATGATGTAAAACGAAGAAGAAGAAGAGTTATTCGATAATATAAGGTAATAAATTCTAAAATTTGTTTAGTTAATTTTCTTATAGAATTAAATCATTTATTTCAGTTAGGATTTAATTAATATATGGGTTATAATTAAATCATTATATTGGTTAGGATTAAATTTGTATCTCAGTTAGAATTTGATTTTTAGTTTAAACCTTGAGAGGATATCCAGTAGTTAATTTATAAAGCTCGGATTTTTCCTAGGCAAGGAGAAATCAAATGAAATCATCCGTATGGAGTTCGAAGACTTGGAAATCGATAAAAGGAAATTGAAATTTGGTTTAAGCGCAAAATAAAGTCAGGTGAGTAAATCTCACTCACCTTTAGAATTATTTTTATTTCATTAAAAATAATTGTCTGTTGCTTGTGTGAATGCTTTCTGCTTGCTTTATATATATTAGTTATTTAGGCTATATATATATATATTGGGTTGATTGGTTGGTTGGATTCCCGCAGTCTCATTAGCGGATGCCCGCAGTTTCATAGCGGATGATTACCCTATACGCCCCACGCTATGATTAGTGGATGACCTTCTATACCGCGATATTCTGCCACGAAGCAGAATGGGTATTATTTATGTGCTAACATCTGTGGATGCAGGAAAACAGGTTGGAGGAATCCAACTGGATTCCTCAAAAATATATTATCTGTTTGTTGTTTGTTTGATTTCACATATATTCATATATGATGTGTTAAAAAAATCAAATGATTGAAATTTGAATGGTTTGATTGTTTTAAATATCACTGGGCTTAAGTAATGATATTTAAAAATATCACGAAAGGATATTTGAGATTTTAAAAGGAAAAATTCTATTTTTAAATAGAATTTGAATTTTAAATGGAAATAAAATATAAAACTTGTTTTGAAAAATAAAACAAGTAGTTCCTTTATAAACGAAGTTTATAAATAGTTCTTTTATAACGAAGTTATAAATGAAGTGAAAAGAATTATCATTTGATAATTCAGAAATAGAAATCCAGGTGTTTTTGAAAATATGATTCAAAAGAAAATTTAAATATAGAATTTGAATTCAAATAGAAAAGGAAATGGAAATTCGAATTTAGAATTAAAATAGAAATCCAAAGTGGATTTGGATATAGAACTTTCAAATGGTGTTTGAATATAGAGAATTTGAAATAGAATTTCCAAATAGAATTTGAAATAGAATTTCAAAACAGAATTTTCAAAAAAAAAGAATTTGAGATAGACTTTGAAATTAAAATTTCAAAAAAAAATAGAATTGCAATGACATTTGAATTCAAATAAAATTGAAAGAGAATTTGACTATATAAATTCAAAAGGAATTCAAATATAGAACTTGAATTCAAAGGAATTTAAATATGGGATTTGAATTCAAGGGAATTGAAATAGGATTTGAATTCAAAGGAATTCAAATGGGATGGGGATAAAGGAAATTCAAAAATGGAATTTTAAGAAATGTAAGTTGAAATATAGAATTTCAAAGAAGAATTGAACAGACTTTGAAATATAGAATTTCAAAGAAAAATCGAATAGAATTTGAAATATAGAATTTCAAAAGAAGAATTGAAATATGAAATTTGAATAGAGAATTCAAATAGAAATTCAAGTATTGAATTTGAATATCCAATAGAAAGGAATTGGGATTTGAAATATAGAATTCAAATAAAAGGTGAGATTGGAATTTGAATCAAGGGAATTCAAATAGAGTTGAAATGGAATTCGAATAAAGAATTTGAAATGGAATTCGAATAAAGAATTTGAAATGGAATTCGAATAAGGAATTTGAAATGGAATTCGAATAAAGGGTTTCAAATGGGATTTGAATACAGGATTTAAACTATGGAATTTGAAATGTAAATATTCAAATGGAATTTGAAATATATATGAATATATATATAAAAGTGGAGTTGAATTCATTTTAAAAAGAAGTTTAACGTTTATATATATAAATATAATTAAAACGAACTCGCCGCAGCGCTGCAGTTCGTAAATT